>JAHHFK020003642.1:0-250433 GCA_024533555.2 Aedes koreicus
CAAGTTCCAGTTTAGCTTAAAAAGACGCACCACATTCGCATTTGTTTAGTTAGGATCCTCTGCTGGTCTGCCCCTGCCGGGGTTTTTTTTTTGGGCAACAGTCACTCGAACAGTTTCAGAACGTCACACACCGTGAATTTCAAATACTAAAAAAGTTGGCTTTCTCTCGAGTTAATAGACCAAGAATTTTGTTACGCACATGCAGAATTAAATCGTGACGCGCTTTCTCGCGTAAAGCCATGATGTAAACAAATAAACTGATTCAGAAAAGCAATGCCTTCTGTGATTCTTTTCGATCTTAGTTTGATGCAGTGAAATTTTTAAAAATTATTTCACAAATTTTACGGAAGGGAATTTTTCGTGTCTCAATGATTGCGTTTATAATTAATTTAGTTTTCTTTGGTGTTTAATATTTACGTTTTACATAGGACAATTGCAACATATTTGATTTAGAAAATAGAGGATTTTTAGAATCACCAAACTTATGAAGTTTCTTTTTTAGCTTTTCGTACGTTTTAAAATATATAGCATATTTTAAGCATTCTATAAGGATGTAGTTAGAAGTGTACAAACTCACTTTTAATCAAAAATTGTAGAGAAATTGCCCCTTAATACCGACCAATTTTCCGTTTAAGCTAATCATGCAAGTGCGTCCTTTTTCTTTGCTCTTAATTGATAGTTCTTTCATCTCAATGCGTGTTGGGAAAAAAAAAAAAAAAAAAAAAAAAAACGCACAATGTATTTTTACATTGGCTTTGATGATTCAAAGGGGATGTTGATGAGATTTTCTTACTGGATACAAGTTTTAACGACTTCTGACTTCACAAAAATTGTTGTATTAGCAATATCAATCTTGCGTTGCTGAAATTTGGACTAGTTATTCTTATAAAATATTTCGTGTCAAAAAGCCATTGCATTTGAGATATTGACTATTGTAATTTAGTTTAAACTAATTATCTTCCGTTTTCATTTTCTAATTGCCAAATCGTGAACTTCAAAACAAAAATTATCCATTAACGGATGTGCGTGGTGTTGTTGTTGTTCGTTTGTTACGCGCGATGAAAGTTGAAATCGTATGGCTCAAGCGGAATTTAGTCTACATGACCATAAGACGATACCAGGAGACGTCCTCGACCGATGACCGTACGAGATCCGGTCGGCCGCGTTTGGGGAGGACGCCACGGGCCATCAAGGACGTGAGAGAGCGGATTCGGCGCAAAATAAATCGCTCAATCCGGAAAACGGCTGCTGATCTCGTTTCCGTCGGGATCGCTCACACCATATTCAGCCAGGACTTTGGCTATAGGCTTCCATAAAAAAACTTAAGGTCCATGGCGCGTTTCGGAGGCTACCTGCAAAAAGGGGTTGGATAGATCCCAGATGTATAAAACCATGCAGATTTTGAAAATGTTCTTGTGTATCTTTTTAATACCAAATAAATGGAGAACCATTTGACAAAAGACCTCGAACAACAAGCGTCATCTTTCCCAAATGCTTGATTAAATGTCCATGCGATTGGATCTCCTGCCAGCCAAAGTTCTCCTTACGTTAACTGTAGCCGTATCGTTTTTTGCAAATAAACCCTCCCACGCTCGCACCGTCGTCCGTCTCCCGTGAATTTGTAGACACCTCAGCGAAGTTTCACGGTTGCTTAGCCTGTCAAACATCATCGACGCACCGCTGGCTGCCAGGCTGGAGCGATTCACCACCGCGCGCGCGGTCTTCAGACCCAGTCCGATCTCTGCTGTGTGGCTAATGGCTAAACGTTGCAATTATTCGCAAGCTTGTTTTGAGCGCCCAACCGTCCCAGTCGGTCGGTTTAACATAAGTTTTTTCACAGGAATGTGCTGCGGCGTGGAAGCCCAGGAAGAGATTCAGCCAATGAGATGAGATTGCTGACGGTGGCTAGTCAGTGAGTGAGTGAGTGAGTGCGCGTAACTTGGAGGGAAAACACACTGATGCTTTTGTGAAATGAGGAAGTAGGGTTGGTTCAGGAAATGGCGTAAGTGTTGAGCTGTGGAGATGTTGCAACTCTGGTGCTAATGCTTGCAGCTAACGATAATAGGGTTTTAATCGTGTACTTCCGGGTAGGGTTAGTTGAGAAGGGCTGTGCGACAACTGTGAGTAGAGCGGAGTCTCGGTACAAATTACTTTGAGGGATCTGTTTAAATTGGCTGCTCATGTTGTTGGCACATTTGAAATTGTTTTCCAATTTACACCTGTTGCAAGGGCAGTCAGGGTTGTTTCCTCATTCCAGGAGGAATAAATTTTAGTCATGCCCTCAGTTATTTTCCACTCAATGGAATGTGTTCAATTTGTTCAATACGGTTTGAGTTTGGTGTTTTTTTCCCCAATCTATAAATTGATCATGCTTATGGCTACCTGATAGCAAGTTCACAAATTTTCTCATTGATATCTAAGAACCACTTTTGGCAAGTGTAAAATTTTAACCTTAACAATCGTCAAATTCTGCTCGTCATAAAACTCAAAACAACAGACAAACGTCGCTTCAGACAGATTGTTTTATGCTCTTACTTACACCCCTTAACAAAACTGCATCCCACTAACGAACCCGGGGCTGATTCGATTTTCATCAAGATTATTTCCCTCGCTCATTGCTGTTTTATTGCCACCCAAACAGGCAGTGTGGTTTGGAAAATTTGGACTTGAGCTCGAGCAGTGAATGCCAAGCTGTTTAGTGGGTAGGGTGCTCGCCAACGATCTTGAGCTAAGCTCTCTCGCTGCATCAAGTGAGAGGCGTACCGATTACATTTAATTGGACGAATTGTAATTAATTTTGCACTATAATAGCATCAGAGTTGAACCCAATTGGAAGTAGTACGGTATCCCCAGGTTGAAGCTAATTGGGACCATTTTCGAGCTGACCTCTTTTCAGATGATGATCGTATAATTTCAGTGCGATTCTGCGCAATTTCAACCCCAACAAAGTCAAAGTCAGTTTAGAAGTTTTTCGAACAGGCTGGGAAGAGCTACCAATCCACAAAGTATGAATATTTAATATCTCCCGAATGTTTTGGAGCATCCAAAACGTAACCCAGTTACGTTTCGCCCAATCAGTGCAGTTCTTGACATTTAAACAAAACTATTTTAATTAGTTGTTCACTTTTGTCTGTTCGAAGAAATTGCAATCTTCGGAATAAGCACAAGTTTTTTTTTTTAATCGTGTTCAGCAGAGAAGCCTAACCATGACTCTATAGACGATAATAGCGAAGCAAGGTTGCCGCCGAGAAAAAACAAAACCGTAGAACGAGGTCAGTGCTTAACGGGTCAGCCTCCAGATTTCATCACTGCTCTGGATGTTGGGGAATGTTTTGAAACTACGTTGATATTTGGGTTAAGGGTTAGTTTTTCATATACGTTGGATTCGATTTTTGATAATTTTGCAATGGATGAATGCTTTTCTTAATCATTCAGTACGAAATAAGAAACTACTTACTATACGCGAGTCATAAATCGCGTTTGATGTCAGTACTGTAAAATGTCATTTCGAGCAAATGGATAAATTTACCGATAGCTTGGTTCAACAGCTGAATTTAAGAACATGGTGTACGATAATATTGTAGCTCTTGACAAATTCTACAACTTTGTCGAACAGTGTATTGCCTTAACTGGTATATACGTGAAAGTGTTATATTCACTGTTGTATTCAAATGATACTCAATGATGAATATCATTTGAATATTCCGATATTGCGGTCTCACGTCTTAGGTTTGACAGTTAGAACAATACATTGCAGAATCAAATTTATAAAAATAATCAAGCACAACAATTTCGTTATACGTGCTATTGTGAAAATCAGCTTCTGGAAAGAATTGTTGGCAAATTTAGCGCATTGGGTCGAAATGACTATTTACAATACTGTCCACAACTCAAGCTGAAAACTCTTAAAAATATCCATGAAACAATATTACTGTTATGTTTTAAAAAATAAAAAGAGAGAAAGCAACAACAAGGTGGAAATTTGAGAGAAAAGAGAGTATAGAAAAGATATTTCTTGCATCTTTGTTCATTACACCGCTGCTGAGAAAATTATAGCATTTTTTGTAAAAATAGGATGACATTAACTTTTTGGATTTTTCAATTCTTGAGCTCCACAATGAAAT
Source organism: Aedes koreicus (assembly GCA_024533555.2). Classification (NCBI taxonomy): domain Eukaryota; kingdom Metazoa; phylum Arthropoda; class Insecta; order Diptera; family Culicidae; genus Aedes; species Aedes koreicus. The sequence continues at coordinate 4,125 of JAHHFK020003642.1, forward strand.
ACTTGGTCCTCCCTAAGCTCAGTCGGCAAAGGCGCAGCTACAAAGCAACACCATGATGGAGGTGGCTGGGTTCGATTCCCGGTCTGGTCTAGGAATTTTTCGTAAAGGAGAGCAAGCAATAAGCTAATAAGCGTAAGTTGAGAGCAAGCAATAAGCTAATTGTGAAAGTAATAAGCTTGAAATTTCTGAAGAAGAAGAATAATGAAATACTGTGAATGTGAACTTGTTTCATGTATATTTTAAAATCCAGACTTACATTATCAGTGAATTGGCCTATTGAAGTCTTTAAAACAATTATTAAAATCAATGGATTAAGCAAATGTTCCAGGTATAAAGTCATTCATTCGCAATGGAAACTGCACATTAAGATGCCTACGTAACTATTCAGCAAGGTTGTAATCTTTGAAAATCAATACTGTAGAGGTAAAAGTCGCTTCAGTACTAAAATGGCCACCATAATAGCCAATTTGCATCGCTTTACTTAATTTACTATGGCACACTGAAAATTAATTTTCGTTTTTATTAATAGTCTACCAAAACCTCTTCTATGCTTCTATAAAGCCGAAATTTGTACAAAGTGGCCCCTTCTAAAGACGGTTGTGAAAACAAGTTAATAAAACCTTTATGGGACCTTAAAGATTTTGCAAATGTTCTAGTGAAAGATGTTATTACCACTTGAGAACATTCATAAAACCTATTGACTGCCATGAAAACCAGCATACGGCAAAATGGTCACAGCTGCCAAATTTCACTGTGATGTCGTGATTGGTTTTTGTTGTTCTGTTTTCTTCGATTTTCTGCTCATCTGATTCATTTAGCAGTAAATAATATCTAAGAAAATGCTTTAAATCATATGCTCATTTAATTTCATGGTGAATATTGACACGATTAGATCCAAAACTTAATGCGCCTCGGAAATTATGCGATTTTACAGCCACAAAACACAAAATTAAAAAGAAATGTATTCGATAAATTAATCATGAATTTTCTGAGAATTGTTAAAATTCCATAAGGTTATCTAAAAGAACACCAAAATTGGTCTCCGATCTACAGTTCATTTGCATTACACTCAAAAAAATCGACACGTTGTTTTCACGTGAAATTTTACGTAACTTCCACCTGAACACGTAACCAAATCTTCTTCAGTAAAATCAGGTGAACATTACGTGTCCAGTGAATTGTACGTGAAAATCACGTAAAATTTATGTGATTTTCAAGTAGAATGTGAATTTACGCGGAAATCACGTAACTCTTACGTGAATTCCACGTGTTTATTACTGGTTTTGGCAGTGGACGAAAATTACGTGCGTTTCACGAGGAAGTAACGTATAGATTTTTTTGAGTGTACATTTAAAATGTGGAGCATATATTTTTACACATTTCAAATATTTCTTATTTCAATATGATGATTGAAAAAAATCACAGTTTTGTCAAAAAGCCAATTTATCTTCACAATGACTACTTTAAAACCAATTTGCTGTACTTGAAGAAAAATGGTTTTTAAATGTTTTACAACTGACCATAATTAGATAATACGAATGAGTCCAACACGGCATTTCAAAATAGCATTTTACATGTTCATAAATTCAAAATAAAACTTTTGATAGGAGTAAATGGAATTTGAGACAACAAGGTTTTAAGATCGTTGTAAACAAGCTGTGCAAGTTCTCATAAACCTGAATAAAATATGAAACCTACAGGGTGTTTCATAAGCTCGAATACACCTTAAAAATATGTTTATTAAAATATGTTTATGACATATTAGGTGGGACTCGAGACCCCCCCCCGTATGTTCTGTATGACGAGTTTGAGACGTTTCTCAAAATAATCTCACGCGGCACGCACCTGGTTCATCCGCATCTCGTCTCAGATCTTGTAAATGAGCTTCTTAAATTGGTCCATAGTACTCACTTTGATGTTTACTCTGCTTGGTCAGCATGTACGACCAGGGGATTAAGGTCCGGGGAGCTGGGAGGCCACAAAATCTTATCGAGAAAATCAGTCAAATTCTCCCGACACCACGCTTGGATGATATTCGCCATGTGGGCCAGTGCATCGTCCTGTTGAAAGACGGAATGATCCTTCCTGTAGAAGCTGGGTGCTGTAGTGCTGGGGCCACAACTTTCTCCAGAACCTCGGTCTTATAGTACGTGGTGTTAATTTTCATGTTTTTCTCGATAAACACTGTTGCGAGCTCCCCACGCCTGGATACTACCCCCAAATCATCACCGACGCGGCGCTCTGGAATCGCGGGATGTTTATGTGAGACAGGAGATGCTGGCAAACGTCAGCGCCCACAGCCGATCATTTTGGACATTGTGAGGCTGTTGCAAGACAAGCAGTTTCTCGTCAGAAAACACGAACTCCTGACCTGCGCGCCGAGAAAGTATCAGTTTGGCTCTGTCCAGCCACTTCTTCGTTGTAGCCTCCGTTACCCCGTAAACCTTGCGTTTCTTGTACGGCTTGTATCCCAGGTCCTTCATCATGATGGTGTGAGCAGTCCCGATCAAGACATCCTGGTTGGCGGCCGTCTTACGGATCGAACGGTTCATTTTTCGACCAACCTTGATGGCTACTGGCGTCCTCGCTGGATCTCGCACGATCCTTGGCCGAGCTTGCCTTCCTGTACCGACGGATAGGTGGTTTAGAGGAAATTCCGGTTTTCATCGTTGCCCAATGGTAACCACAACCGGCCAAACACAAAAATGGAGCCCTGACCATTCCGCACCAATTTATTGTGCTGGCGACAACTATCTGATGAGACTACAGAATCCTATTTCCATGTCCCTCTGTACAACCCATCCCCAAAAAATGTAAACCGCGAGTAAACGGACCAAGTCCTACTAATCCTAGTATTATGTCAGTACATTATACAAAAAACAATGAATTATCGGCTCCGTTAAGCTAACGCAATTGCGCCTCCCAAATAAATAAACTAGTTAAAACAAAAGAAATTCCGCTTTACCCCGTGGGATTTCATCCGCCGGAATATGTCGCCGGGTCGCTCACCGCTCCCAAACAACTTTACTACGACGTCGCGGTACTCATTCATCGTACGCGGTAAACAAACAAGAAATGACAGCAAGCCAACACCGTGCGCGTCGGTTAGCCTATATATGAGGCTAAAGCTGACACCAAAACCAATACACAGAATGCACATGGTGCGCACCTACACAACGATGAAAAGTTGTATTTGAACTTATTGAACACCCTGTTAAGGCACCCTTTTGTGCCATAATAAAACCCAATTGATTTCTAGTGGCTTTCATAAAACTTTGATAACACACTTAGAAATTATGAATTTTACACGAGACGTAATTCATGTTTGCAAAAATTCGGGGAACGTAAAGGAAGATTTTGTGTAAAATTATGTCTCCTGAAACTGACACATACGCAATTCGACAACAGATGTGTTTGATTGAATTTATTTTCTCCTCTTTTTCAACTCATTCTTAAAGGGCGATACGGTCAAAATTTGGTCAATATCAACTTGACGTATTTTTTTTCAATTTTGCATTTAAAAAACCTGAACACCCCTCATTTTGAAGGTGTGTGTGTGTAGAATGTTGCTCCTATTTTGATTTTGGAATTCACTCTTCAGTTGTCAAAATGCCGTCCAAGCAAGAAGAGCAGCGTATCAAAATTTTGCTCGCGCATCGCGAAAATCCGAGCTACTCGCACGCAAAGTTGGCAAAATCGCTAAAAGTTGCCAAATCAACCGTTACAAATGTAATTAAAGTGTTTGGGGAACGTTTGTCGACAGCCAGGAAGTCTGGATCGGGGGGAAATCGAAAACCGGAAGCCGCTGAGACGACAAAGAGAGTTGCCGGTAGTTTCAAGCGAAACCCTAACCTATCTCTCCGAGATGCCGCAAATAAGCTGGGTGTATCGTCTACAACCGTGCATCGAGCCAAAAAACGAGCCGGACTATCGACTTACAAGAAGGTAGTGACTCCAAATCGCGATGATAAACAATATACGACGGCCAAAGCGCGATCCCGGAGGCTGTACACGACGATGCTGACGAAGTTTGACTGCGTGGTAATGGACGACGAAACCTACGTCAAAGCCGACTACAAGCAGCTTCCGGGACAGGAGTTTTATACGGCAAAAGGAAGGGGAAAGGTAGCAGATATTTTCAAGCACACGAAACTGTCAAAGTTCGCAAAGAAATATCTGGTTTGGCAAGCCATCTGTACCTGTGGCTTGAAAAGCAGCATTTTCATAGCTTCCGGGACTGTCAACCAAGAAATTTACGTGAAAGAGTGTTTGAATTAACGTCTGCTGCCTTTCCTGAAGAAACACGGTTGTTCCGTACTGTTTTGGCCGGATTTGGCATCTTGCCATTACGGTAAAAAGGCCATGGAGTGGTACGCCGCCAACAACGTGCAGGTGGTTCCCAAGGACAAGAACCCTCCCTACACGCCAGAGCTCCGCCCAATTGAGAAATACTGGGCTATTGTCAAGCGGAACCTAAAGAAGACCAAAAAAACTGCTAAGGACGAGCAGCAGTTCAAGGCAAACTGGCTTTCTGCGGCGAAGAAGGTGGACAAGGTGGCTGTACAAAATCTGATGGCAGGGGTCAAGCGTAAGGCCCGGCAATTCGGATTTGGAAAAGCGGAAGCCTAACTGAATATTTTTCCTGAATTTTATACTAATTGAACTTGAAAAAGAAATTTAATTTGATTTTTTAAATAAACGATTTCACCGATTTACACGCGTTTTCCCTTGACCAAATTTTGACCGAATCACCCTTTATGTGTGACATGTCAAAAAAAATCTGGTTCAAACTGCTTATCCACTGCTCCACACTTCATGCTATGTTCATTGAATTTTTACATTGCCTCATCAGTTTTCTTATGAGTAAAAAATTTAAAAAATTTAGCTTATTTTATGTCAAAAAAAAAAAATTGGGTAAAAACAACAATAACACTGGGAAAACTGGTTTTACATAATTTGATGGATCGAGTGAAAAGTCAGGTGCGAGCATTCGGGATGGGAGATGAAATTGAATAGAACAAATTTTGGAAATCACAACTCATTAAGGTGTGGCCTATTTAGTATTGGAACAAACATTTTTGATTCTTACAGCGACCCTAGTGGCTGGATTTGTAAACTATGACATCTTATGTTTCCCTGTAACAATAACAACATCAGAAGTTATTTTTTCGCGGTGCAGTTCGAATGTGTTTCATATAAATACAAAATGGAAGAAGAAAGAAGAACAATAACTGTGCGCAATCTTTTGGAAAACCCTTCGTGGTCTGAGCCAAAAATTGCTAAAGTGTTGGGTTTTCACCGAAATACCGTGTGGCGTGTTTCTTTAAAAGTACAGAGAAACCTTGTCGACGGATCCCAAGCCTCAAAGCAAGCGTCGGGTGGGTACTGTCAACCATCAACTGTGGAACAAAGTCATCAAGAACATTAAGGCAAACCCCAACAGCTCAGTCCGCGATTTGGCCAAAAAGTTTCGCACCGCACGCAGTATGCAACGGATTCGTCTCCGGGAAGACTTCATGTCATACCTGTTCCTGCCAAATTCATGTTTGTGTTTGCAGATAAATTTGCACGTAAATACATGATTTGGCAAAGCATCTGTAGCTGCGGTAGGAAGACCAAGGTTTTCATCACTAATAAGACATTTAATTCAGAGCTGTACCGAACGGAATGTCTCCAAAAGCAAATATTGCTATTCATCAGATCCCACAATGAAGCTGTCATGTTTTGGCCAGATCTTGCAAGCTGTCATTACAGTAAAGCAGTGCTACAGTGGTATGAAACCAACGGGATTCAGTTTATACTGAAAGAACTCAACCCACCAAACTGTCCCCAGCTCAGACCGATAGAGAGATTTTGGGCTATTATGAAGAGGAAGCTGAAGGTGAATGGCAGTGTCGTCAAAAGCATCAATGAATTGAGAACCAAGTGCAATAAGATTGCCAAAACGATGGATGAGAATAATGTGCGCTGGTTGATGAAACGTTTTCCGGGAAAAGTTCGCAAATTACTTCGAAATCGAGATGATTAATTTTTTTTGTATTTTCCCTCTAAAGTTCACATAAAGTAGAACAGAATACTATTTTGTTAATGTATATCCGAAATATGCGCAATAGTCTGTGTTCCAATTCTGAAGATTTTTGCGAATATTTCATGGTTCTGCAGGCTATGGATGAACGCTTTTGGTTTGTTTTTATGTTTAGTTGCATCTGTATTTTTTTTTATTTTAAAATATAGTATACAGAGAAAAAAATAACGAATTTTAACGAATTTCTAAAATTTCCCCTCGTTTAGTTCCGGCATAAACTACGAAATTGTTTGCAATCTTTCATGCGCTATTCCACAATATTTGCAATCCTCATACAATAGACTAGATTCAGGCGTTATCTGGCTTAAATTTATATAAAATATCCCATTATTTTCTTCGAAATCTAGCGTTCCTTTTATGTGCATCAGGTAACGCAGAATATTAAATGTTTCGTTTTATCGGTGTAAGGTTTTGAGACACTGTTACAGAGAAACATTTAATTTTCTGCGTTATCTAATGTACATAAAAGGACTGCAAGATTTGGCATAAATTACTGTGATCTTTCATATAAATTTAAACCAAATATCGCTGGAGTCAGGTATGTTGTATGGAAGATTGCAAACAATATTGTTGGCTGTATGAAAAATTGCAAACAATTACGTTGTTTGGCTTGCAATTAAACGAGGCGAACTTTTACGCACCTGTTAAAATTCACTTTTTTTTCTGTGTAGAGTATCAGAATGTCTTTTGATGTATTTCATACAATACAAAATGAAGGAACAATAGAGGAAGACTGGCACGCATCGACGATGACGATTGCAGCAAGCCGTGCTTTGAAACTGACGTGTTTTGTTTTTGCTGCGTCGTTTTCGCGAAAGATAAATCAAACAATAATTCGTAATTTAATTTAAACTAACAGTGAAATCATGAAATCTCCGCGTGCTTTGTGTAAGACGTAGTGAACACAATCGATTCCCTCCCAAAATGTTTAAGTGTGGGTAGTATTTCCCCTTTTTTTTGTGCTTCGTAATATAGTGACACTATAAAATAAGAGTGTTTTCCCGCATTGTCGCGAGTGAATCGATGATTATTTGCAGTTTTGAAGCTCGATATAGACTCGCTTCAGAGCGGAGATTTTGATTGTTGGCAGAGTGTGGAGTGAAAAAAAGAAGACTAGTGCAATTTAGAAAACGGCCATTTGCTAGTCAGAAGCAACAAACGAAGAAAACGCGAATGTATGCGTGATAGGCTGGCACATAATTTCAGATGCATTCACCACGTGGTGTACAGAGTTTTGTTATGCAGGTTTCATATCTAACGGGCGGCTTAGCAATGTTAATTTTTGCGCTTATTTTGTCGCGAGTTTTTGAAATTAATTACGAATCAACGTCGAAAATTGTTATTTTTTCGAATGAGTAAGCAAGTGTCATTTAGGAGGCGGCCATGGGTGAGATCTATCTGATTATAACTATACATCAATAATCATGTTTTCAAATAATACTAAATACGTGCCTGGTTTGGAAATTTTACATTTCCAAATCTGGAAGTATGTTGCAGTGCCCTTATCCAAATAATATCGGTAATGGGCTTATTGTATGTGAAAGTAACCTCGGAATGGGCGTGACTCTCCAGACATTCTGAAATGGGTTGCCGGATCTGCAGTAGAGCTATCACTTTCTAGCTCCTGGATTAAAGCTGCTTTCAATGGTCACTTGTAGAATTGTTGTAAACAGATTTCTTCCATAATACCATTGCCGGGGGTGTTGTGGGTGTATATTGGACACTCACACACAATAGAGGTAGACTGGCGTGCTACGACGAACAAAATGAACAAGATGGGTGTACCCAATCTGATGGCAAGAGGTAGACGAAAGGCCCTATAATTCGAATATGGTCAATCGTAAGCAAGACTGTAACAATCTCTTTCTCTGCGAGCAACTTTTAACCGATTAAATTAGTAGTCAAGCCAACTGTTCAGAATCAGACACTGACCATTTTGATCTCAGTTTGAGATGGCAGGGTCAAACACCCATCGCAATCCATTCGGCTGTCCTGCACTCAATGCGACTCTGTTTTGCGTGTGCCTAAAGTATAACTTACCATTACGTAACTATTCCGCAAAATCAGCCTTTTTGACGGCTATGTATCAATCCAAATTTCAAATCTGACAAGATACACACAAGCCTCCCATCGCTTACCCACATTCGTTAGCGTCCGATAAAATCCACACCAGGTGGTCCAACTATGAATGAACTCTGCACAACCCCTAAATAGATTGAGAGTTTCTTCTTCCTCGCCTGGCCTGCTCCGATCTGACTCTTCTCAAGAGTCACCTTTGCCGTGCCAAATTGGAGGTGTGAGTGAATGCCGCACCATTATCGTCATTCACAACTGTCATAAGAGGCAGTCCGCAGTGTTGTGATGTGGGGAGAAAATGGTCCAACCGCGATCAATTGATGTCTATCACTTCCAATGCTCTCACCCTCCATGGTTTTTTTTCCCTTTCTCCCATGTTTCATGAAACGCCTTTCACGGCTGCCCCGAAAACTAACCACCAGTGTAGGCGAGACCTTCAATGCAATTTTGGACTCTGGAAGTCGATCCGTTTAGGGGCAATCTGGCAAAAAAAAAAAGAAGGAAAGCCATAAGCAGCTGGCTCCGTTGTATGAACACTGCACGATCAATCCAGGGCAATGAACCTCTCCTATGCTACGGGGTTTACCTACTGATGAACGTGTTTATGCTGCTGGGTTTCTATAACGCATTCTGATCTGGAGCGTTTTTAGTAAATAACCGCAGTTAACAATCGATTCGAACAGTCGGTTGCATTCGGGACACGGCCAATTGGTGATGACCGTTCAAATTTGCACGTTTCCAATCGAAAGTGGAACCAACACTTGACCAAATTTCCCGAATGTCTGTATTTAGCTGGGAAGGAGAGCGGAGTAGAAGCCGGCTTATGGCGGGTGCTAATTATAGTGATGAATGAAAAGCCGTACAACACTGGAGAAGGTATCAGCGGCCGCTACAGCAGGTGGGTGCGTCGAAACAAAAGTGAAAAGCCAATTCGATTCAATGGGAAAACAATGCCACACTCGTGCGTTACGGTTGCTCGCAGCAAATGAGAGGAAAATTGTGTCAAACGAAAGTGTGTGATAGCTCTCCGAACACGAGGAGCCGGTTACGAAGTGCGGCTGCGGTTTTGAGTATGGGTTGATTAAGGGAAAGGTCTCACCACTGATGGTCAGCTTTGTCGGAATATGAATTTGAAAAACTATTCAAGTATTTGTTGAAAGCATGAGGGCAAACGTAGCAAGTTCAAATCTCAAGGAAATAATTGCCTTCTTTTCCAATCAAAAACTCCAACGTTCAAATTCCGCCTCAAGAACCAACTGATCCCCAGTCGCAACCAGCAAGGTGAATGGCAACATTTTGCCTATCTAATTGACACCTCCCCTGAAGCTCTATGTGAACTCTATTGCAAAAGCAGCCAAGTTGGCCAACCAATGCACGTAGGGGACCAGTTCTCGGCCAACGCAAAAGTGCCGACCGTCACAGCAGGTTGAATCTGCAAATTGGAATTAAAAATAAAATTTAAAAAAGCACTCCGGCCACTACTTTAAAGTCACAGCTAAGCAATTGCGTATACATGCAAACTTCGCTAACTTTGTGCATAGGAACATATGTCACACATGAAGATGGCCAATATTGGCGCTGGCTGCTGTTTAACTGTGCCAGTCAGTGGCTAGCGGGTGAATGCCATTGGTGATTTTGATGCAAAAAAAAAAGCTTTACAAAAATCAACACGAATATGGACCACCGCCACTGAGGGGAGTCTGTGAGAGGGGTGCTCAAGACGATGGTGTCATCATCGTTATCCACCGATGGTGGCTAATATTCCTACGTCTAGCTGACCAGTCGACCGTAAAGCGTCCTCTTCGCGCGCGTTCGCTTTGAATACAAATGTCACAGCTTTCAGAGACGTTCCGTGTGAATGGAGGCCCGAAAATAAGAGAGACTCCGATTCAGATTTATGCTGATTTTATTCAATGGCGACGTTTGCTGAAAGTTTGAAAGTCCCATGTGTGCATTCGGTCGGCGACAACGGTGGAGGCACAATGGACAACTCAGGAATTGGAATCGGAATAGAAGCCCGTGTTCGGCGTATGGAAAGGCCTTGAGAATGTGATAATACCATTCGGCGACAGATTCGAAGCGGTTATGGTCCATTATGGTCGGGATTGCGTGGAACGGATGCTTTCCAGAGCTGCTGCTGCCGTAATGGAGCTTAGGTGTTTAATTTACTTAACCTTTTATGGCGTAATGTCAGTATCAATTTGGCAGACAAAAGATTGTTACGTTTGAAGGTGATGAGATGATTCAATCATTTCACATTGAAGTGGTAGGTTTGGATAGGCGCGGGTCATAGTTTGATTAGTCAGAAATGGATCTATGAGCCTTTGTTTATTATGTCAACTGAGTAGTCTTTCGATGTTTTCCTGAAATAGTAAAGCTACGTTGAGATGATTATTAGTTTGACTGATCTATGTCATGCTACTGAGCTACATTAGAGCCACCATCACATTTTGGTTTCGAATTTTTATAAACAAGCTCGTATAAACGTTATGTGAATCTTTAGTACAATAAACACAGAATCACATATGATGGATATAAGTTCAAATTTTAGGTTATGAGTACAGTTTACACGTGGATAAATTGCCCAACAAACATCGGTGTTGAATTAAAGCTTGTTCAAACAAATTTGAAGAAGCTATTCAGCTATTCTAGAAGAAACAGCTGAATAGCTTCTCCAAATTTGCTTGAAAAAGCTCTAATTCAACACCGATGTTTGTTGGGTGGCGCATGCAAGTAGGATGATTATAATTATTTAAAAAATAGTGAGAGCTAATATTGCAACCCACATCGAACAAAAACTTTGTTTATAGGGTGTTACAGAAAGTATAAGCACGATTGTAAATCAAGATAAAAACATTTTTTAAGGAACGTTTGTTTTGGTTAAATGAATCATTTCTCTGTAATGTTCTCTCTCAGTAGCATATAAAAAAAATCTTATCATCGTTTATCATAAGCCATGTAACGTAATTTTGCCCTAACGCTGCTCATTAGTCTCTGATCAGATTTCTTCGCAATTGTTTAAGACACGTTTTTTTTAGCTCTACGCAAATATTTCGGTGGCTTCTGCGGTTTTAACGTGTTTCCTTAGATATGCTTTGTTCAGAACCAAAAATGTGATAATTAAGGATCAATCCATTATTTTCACAAGCTGTTATGGTTGTTTATTAGTATAAAATGATGAGATTTATAAATAATCTTCTGACGAAATTTTTCAGAGCTAGGACATTTGAATAAATGACAGTAAGTGAATCTGATTGATATCAATTCATTTATGTTTTTATCATAAGCTTATTTAGATAAAAGTGATTTGTATTAAAGGTAGTTTTTTGTAAAAAATGGTGTTAATCATATCGGATGAGAAGGAAGCTTTTAATAATTTATTGTTAATTTATTGCTTCAAATCCATCCCTGAACAATGCAATGAGTGCAATGAATGTAACGATTTACAAAATGAGAAGTTAGGAACAAGGGTATTTAGAACGAAACATGCACACCAAGTCGTAATCTTTGTAGCATTCATTGTGGATCCATTTCTTGCATTAAGTACATGGTTTACATCTTTTACCAATCGAGAAATTCAAAAAGCATAATCCACATCGGTCACATAGAGAGTCCTATAGATTCAGGTTGAGTTTCTGTCACTTTGTCCTCGTCGCCATTTTTTCCTGACCTTTCTTTATTAGGCTTTGATGTAACTATATGACGGTATCAACTTTTCTCTTTGGTGTTTTTTTTTATAGTTACACGTTCACTAGTCAGTTTTGTAGATGCGTTCTGGAGAAAACTTCATCCTTTCTAGCACATTTTTATACCTCTCAAAGAAGGCATAAACGGACACATTGCACAGTGGGAAAAAAAGTGCCCGAAACGCGAAACAATTCTATATCTCAGCTCGAAGTGGAACGATTTCTGTAAATGTTACCTTTTACTTGAAGGAAAATTTCCAAGAAATCGAATGGACGTGGTCTCATTGGCCGCACGGGACTTCTTGGGGAGCAAATGAGCTCATTTTACCCTGGTTCCTCTAATATTTCCTTGTTGTTCAGAAATTTCTTTGCTCGATGTGACTCAAGAGCAACAAACTGATGCTAGTCCTATGTAAAATTTTCAAGAAAATCGATTGAAGCAGGTTTTGTTCACCGTACGGCTCTGTGAATGAAGATATGGCTGATTTTACCCTGTTTCCCCTAATATTGTTGTGTTTTTCAGAAATTTCTTTGCTCGATGTGATTGAAGAACAACAAAATATGGCAAGTCCCATGTAAAATTTCTTGGAAAATCGACTAGAGTAAGTTTTGTCCACCGCACGGCTCGGTGCATGAAGATATGGCTGATTTTATCCTGACTCCCCGAATATTTTCATATTTTTCACAATTTTCTTTGCTCGGTGTGACTCAAGATCAATAAAATAATGCTTGTTCTTTGTAAAAATTTCTGAGAAATCGATTGAAGTTGGTTTCATTAACCGCACGGCCCTGTGAATGAATATATGGCTGATTTTACCCTAATTTCCCTAGTATTTTTGTGTGATTCAGAAATGTATTTGTTCGGTGTGTTTCTACAGCAACAAAATAAGGCTAGTTCTATATAAAATTTTCTGGCCAATCGATTGGAGTTGGTTTCATTCACCGCACGTCTATGTGAATGAAGATATGGTGGATTTGACCCTGATTCCCCTAACATTTTCGTTTTTTTTCAGAATTTTTTTGTTCGGTGAATACTTGATGAAGGAAGCTTTGACTTGGTCTGATTCCAAGATGTCCTTTATGTCGGTTAAATCAAGTGAAAAAAAAGCACTGGAAACCTGACCAGGACTTCGAAGCACAGATGTTGAAGTTTTGTGTATCTCACGAACATGATATTTTAATAGACAGTGGAAGCGATGGCAGAGATGAAGAAGAGTAGTACGATAGTGAGGATGAAGGTTGTTGAATTGGTGAAAGTGAAAACAATATAAACTTTCTTTTTTGAAGTTGTCAGAAAGTTCCCATATGTTTTATTTGAAGAAGAAAAAAATTTAGTGACGAAAGGAACCAAACCCAAGTAGCAATTAAAATGCAAATTGGTTTTATTCATGTTTTATGGTAGTTTTATCAAAGCATTATGGAGTTCATCCGGTTTTATCAGGGCATTTTCCAAGTTATGGTGGTTTTAATTCATTAACAGTTCTTAAGAGTGATTAAAGAACACTTCAAGAAACCTCCATAAAACTACATCATTTATAAGTGTAATTCACCTTATCAGTAGTTTTATAAGATACTTGATCCCCCTCTCAAGACATCGTTTCGCAACTTGCATAAAACCTGATAAAAGTTTTGTAAAAGTTTTATGACATTCTTCTTTAAGATAAATGTATCTTGGAAATTCTGCCATAAAACTCTCTTAGAACCATTTGATTTTAAATAAGAGCACATACTCTTGAGAGAGAACATTATGTGAAAAATAAACAAACTGTCACGATGGACGCCCACAGGTGGAAGAAATTAAAAACTAGCGGATCGTTCAAGCGAATATTCAATAAAAACTTATCCAATATATTGAACACTCCTTCATCTCAGCCACCAACGACAATTTTTTTTTACCATTCCATTGGAATCGCAGCTTACTGAGACTAACTTATCAAAAGGGTCTATGCGTTATGCGTAAAACGAATAAAATAAAATAGTGCAATGTGTCGCCAGTTGAAAACCGAAATAACTCATGATATTTGAATTTATGCCAGTTGTGCAAGTAAAACCTAACGTCTCAGGTAGTGCGTTATATGATGCAACACAGTACTTTTGACGTAAGGTTTAATGTGCACTACGATTGTAAAATGTTATGTTAATGTTGAATTCTCCCGAGTCGTGCATTTCAGTTCCCAATACACAATATTTATACTCGTTGCAAGTAAAAATTAGTATATCATCTGAGCGAAAATCGATTTTTCCCATGATCCGCACGTTTAATCCAAAGTCGGAAGTAGTGCGCTGGAATCGCTCAGTGATCCACTACACAGTGCACTTCTTCCAACACTAGGTTCAGCGTACAGATCAAGAGAAAAATCATCTTTCGCTCAACTGATGTTTCAGCCATCGACGCAGTATTATTATATGTTCTTCTTCCCATATCCATTGTTAGCATATTCAAGTTAGAGATTTTTTTAATGTTTTAATCGAATTACGCTGGTGATTAAAAACAATAAATTATAAGCTGTAATGATGAACAACAATTATGCATAGGCACTTTGATTTGAACGTTCACATTTTCTTTGTTTATGATGTGCCTTCTCCACACTGATTTTATGGCTATCTTACGAAAGACTTGTTTACCTTGAGCAATTCAAACAAGTTTTATTCAAGCGTTACTCATCTTTTTTAAGAATAGAACAAGTAAAGATGAACTTATCGCGCTCCTAAAAAAATCTTGTTAGTCTTGTGCAAAAAATATTAGTTTTATATGCGTTTTATTGCGTGCCTATTCTGGATTCTCTTGGAATGGTAGCCATTTTCATATGTATGCAAAAAAAACTCTCGTTTTTCCAATGCTACGAACAATTTCTGCTGTTTAAAATACATTTTGAAACTTGAAATGGATTGTAGACACAATTTATTCAAGATCTAACAATTTATCAGCCTTGTCACCTAATTGTTGAATTTTCAAGTATTTTTTAATTTTTCAAATAAATCACTGGTCTAGCAATGATTCCGGGGCGCATTAAAATTTTCGTACTTTTATGTTATAAAACACCAATAAACTGAACGTGAAAAATTTATCAATTGCAGGCAAAAAACTCATGCATTTATGGTCAATTTTACAATTAATTTACATACGTATCCACTTTGGAAAAGAAACATCATATGTATATCCGTTTTTTTTCCTCTTAAAAAAGTCCCCATTCAGCAGAACGAATCCAAAAATGGAATCTTCAAAACATATTTGTGACGGACTGGAAGTGTTCTTAAAGAGGAAAATCATAAAACTACCAAAACTTGTGTTGGTTTTAGCATTGTTTTAAGCATGTCCTGCATGTCATTACAAGTACGTACCGATAAAACTATCAAGTTTTAAGCGAATCTTGGGATATAGTCTTGAGAACCTCCTGTAGTATGGGCCATTTTGAACATATGAGGGTTTTATGGCTGTTTTATCGATGTTATGTAGAATTTCTAGTTTTATGCGTGGTTTTATCAAATGAGTCTTGAGAACTTCTTCAAGTGTACCTTAAAATTGAATTTGTTACTTGGGAAGTAATACAAAAATGGATAAATGAGGCATAATCAGCCGTATCTTTGTTATAAGAGCCGTGCGGTTAGTTTCAGATTACGTTTGAGCAATCCAGCCAGCCAGACTCTTCTTGCCATTTTCTTCTGTGAGTTGAAAGGATGAATAATTCAATTTCTTCAACAAGTTCGAAGGCCAGCTTCCATACGTATTCCATTGTTATACCATTGAATCGTCTTTCAATGTCTTGTAAATGTGGACGTGGTCCTGTAATGTATTCCTAGGGACTCCAAAAGCTTTGAAAACACTCCGAATGGAATTCCCACGTCTTACACCTTCCTTCACATAGGTAAGCTGATTTTGGTTCCAACTACCACGACATGTTTTTCTTTTGTAGCTGCATCTAAGGAATGTATCGAATATAAACTATCCACGTACATTTGCGTAGTACGCGTGTATTTGTAATTGTTTTAAAGTGTTCATCATAGCATCCTCTCCGTTTGACTGTCATCTTTCGTTTGTTTACTTGTTTGCACGGTTTAAGTTTTTCATTTTCAAAATGTCGCACATTGAAACGTGAAATTTAAGGTTTTGGACATATGGCTACGTGAAAAGGGTGTAACTATGCGACAATCGCCAAAACGCTTTGGAATTCATCACGCAAGAACATTCAATGTTCTTTGGGTTAGCTGCCAGGAAGAGGTAAACAACCAGGATCTTTCAACCATAAACTGGATCAGAAAGTGATAGCTATAATTCGGAAGAACAAATCAATGTCGATTCGTGATTTGACCAATAAATCGGGAACCAGCGTCGGAATGATTCAACGTATCTAGAAACAGAACTACCTGTAAATCTACAAGAAGCAGAAAATCCCCAAACAAATTGCAGAACAGAAGCAACGCGCAGCAACAAGGGCCCAGAAATTGTATTCGCGAGTTTTGCAGCGACCGGATGCATGTATTTTGATGGATGACGAGACCTTTGTCAAAGAGGACTCCAGGTCCACAATATTACACTGCCGTCGTAGGGGAGGATGTAAGCAATGCAGACAGGCCGACTGAAGTGGAGAAGTTTGGTCGAAAAGTGCTGGTATGGCAAGCAATATGTTCCTGCGGTATGAAGTCTACCATTTTTTACACTACCGGAACAATCAATGCGGAAATCTATCGATCTGAGTGGCTGCAGAAGAGGCTGCTGCCTTTATATCAGCAGCATAGCACTCGCAATTGGCTCAAAGAAAAGGGTATAGATTTCGTTGAGAAAGACTTCAATCCGCCAAATTGCCCTCAGCTATTAGGCGATTGTGAAGAGGACCTTCAAAAAAGGCTGGTAGTCAAGCAGCTGAGAATAAGCAGGAGTTCAAAAAAATATGAGCTAAGGCGTCCAAAAAATGTGGCTTAACACTTGTCCGGAACTTGATGAAAAGTGTTCGATAAAAAATTCGAGAAAGAATAATATTTCATCCGGTCTTCACAATGTCTAAGTTCAATACCGTACAATAAATAATCAGTTATTTTTTGAATAAAACATCATTTTTTATATGATATGAAAGAAAAAATATGTGGATAACTTATTTTCGACACAATCCTTATTGTAAACGTTCAGTTAGTTTCAGCAACATCCAGTAATCCAATAACGTTTGCATTAAAAAAATGGACTTCTTTCAGATGATGATAAAAAAAATCTAAGACAGATAATTGCTTTTGATAAATTTTCCATGGAGCGTAAATATTTAAGTTTACTTGCAAAAAAAATCTACGCCCTTGAGAGCGGCCTTCCAGCAGTTATCCGGAACATTCGCCACTGCGGACGAAAACATGCATGTGGGCAGGTTTTTGAGTATTTTCTTCGTTTTATTCATCAATTCCTCCTCAGTTTTCGCGACAAAATTGTTGGAGTAGATCTTACGCTTCAGGTTGGCCCAGAAATTCTCGATGGGACGCAGCTGGAGAATGCTGGGCGTGTTCGCTGACTTGGGTACCACATCGATATTTAGCCGCTCCTTCTCCTCCAACGATCGCTTCGAGTTGTGGGCCGAAGCCAGATCCGGCCAGAACACCGCGTCTTCGCTTTAAAGGTATTTCTTGATGAACGACGCTACTTCCGGCAGGCATTTCGTACTATAAATTTCCCCGTTCATGGCCAGTCCGGAGGGAAATAAGAGCGGCTTTGTCATCCCCTTCTCGCTGATTGTCAGCCACAGCAGCACCGTCATGAGGAACTTGGTGTGTGAAATGAACTTCACCTCGGAGCTCACTTCCTTCGTGCGGGGAAGTAAAATACGAAGTGCCCTGCCAGTCGTGCCGGGTGAGATACACACTTAGAAATTATGAATTTAACACGAGCCGTAATTAATGTTTGTGAAAAGTCGGGGAACGTTAAGACCACTGCCACGTCACTATTCGCCGGGAAAATCGAGTTAACTATCTTATTCCGCCGCTGCCGCTGCGTCATTGCCTGCAGCTCCGAAAGCAGTGGACGCGACGTCCGCTTCTTGACATGTATGTTTGCCAGGTACTTTTTCACTGTTTGGCCGGTAGAACCGACGTCCCGGCCAAGCCCACGTAGCGATATAGCCACTTTTCCCTGGGTCTTCCTCTTCAGCATCCTTTGGAGCTTCTTGTCGCTCAGGTTCGTCGGCCGTCCGGAATCGGGCTTTCTTTCGATGCTCTGATTGTTGTCTAATAGTGCCAAGATGTTGTAGATGCCGGAACGGGCCTATCCGGCGTCCAAAGTGCCACATGATGTCCGTTTTCGACGCGGCGGGGTGCTGTTCTTTGAACGCCCACACTTCTGAACGGAGTTGCTTCACTGTTAGAGTTCGACTGATAGAGCTGTCAAATTTTCTGACACATGGGTTACTATGATTGATGCTGCATGGGTAGTTTCGTCAGTGCGGGTGAAGGTTAACCCATGAAAAATCGGCGATTTTTGTCCATTTTTTCAAATGCAAACGTTATGCATGCTGGTTTTTTTTCACTCAAAGAGTGACAGGATTATCTTTAAAGCAAACGGTTTTTGAACAACACCATTATTTATAAATTGTTTCATCAAACTTACCTTCAATCGAATCCTGATGCTGAAGAGAAATGTCACCGTGAAAATGTCAACAAACTGAACGGAATTGAAATTTTTTCTAGATTTTTCTAGATTAGTATGTCTTCCAGTGAAAAATAACATCCGGTTGCACATGAACAAAGAAAACGTTTGTTTTGTTTAATGTCTTGGCATTTGACATTTTCCTATAGGTTCGATTATAAACATATTAAAACACTGTTTACTGAAAAAAAAAACGTTCAAGGTTGACGGGCTTACCCTATGCTGCCCCACTTTTCAATCATATCCACTCCATCACTTTGCATTTGCTGGAATGTGCCTACCTGAAGGAAAACTTTCGTTAACATTTGTACAAAAGTTTGGAGAGGCATTGAACCAGCTTTAATACAATCGGTAGTGATACATGTCCGGATTATATCGTTATTCGATACAATCCTGATCGTGATGTTCGTATGTTGCTCTAGAAGCATACATATTTTATCTTCGCGTTTTTTTATCATCACGTTTGCATGAGTCCTTTCTCATTGTTCGATTCTGGACAATGAAAGAGTGGACTCGCGTGCAACGGTGGGTGCTATAGAAGGCAATAATAGGCAGTATGAATCGAATAAAGGAGGTTTGGGCGATAGCAATATTCTATCATCCCAAAGGTGTTGAAGAAATCTTGGTTTGGGGGGATAGATGTGGGTCGAGACTTCATTCGTGGGATGTTTCGCCTCATGTCTAATCATTATTCTTTGAACGCTCGTTTATACCGTGTTGAGCTGAGTGACAGCAATCTCTGTGAATGTGGACAAGGTTACCAGGACGCAGATCACATTATGTCTTTAGGTCTTGTTTTGAGCATCGTAGAGTCAGATCTGAGCTTTATGATTCCCTTCGGGTTCGAGGTAGACTACCCAATATACCGATTCGAGATATTTTGGCTCTACGTGATCTGGGGTTTATGAAACTCGTTTATGTGTTTTTGACTAACATTAGCGTTAGATTGTAGTTAGTTTAACATAAGTTTAACTTGTAGTTAGTTTAATATAAGTACAAATAAATGATTTATTAAAATAAAGAAGTTCATTAGTTGACGAGAAATTCCGTGCTACTTGAGCTTAATAAATTACCACCTAAAACACTTTGCCGACTTTTGAGTTAAAGAATACAAACGGCGATGAAAACTCGCTAAATTGTCGGTATAGCGAGCAAATTTAGAAGCACAACAAAACAAATAAACGTCATATGCGGAATGTTTCTGGTATTCAAAGGTTTCAAATTCTGAAAACAAATGCATTCGACCGTCTTTAGGTTCCAAAGGTTCCAGAAATGGATGAAACTGGACCACAAGATAGGATCTGGACGAAAACCAGGAAATATGCCCAAAAAGACAAGGGAGGCGCGTATTGCTAATTTCAAAGAAAATCCGAGTATTTTGAGGCGGGTCTTGGCCAAAAAACTCAACGTTTTTTGGCCAATGTTGCATCCACAGGCCCAAGAAAAGATCCGGATTGAATACGTACAAAGTACAGAACTTCCCAAATCGAGAAGAACGCCAGCAGAGTGTT
Organism: Aedes koreicus; assembly: GCA_024533555.2. Classification (NCBI taxonomy): domain Eukaryota; kingdom Metazoa; phylum Arthropoda; class Insecta; order Diptera; family Culicidae; genus Aedes; species Aedes koreicus. The sequence continues at coordinate 24,102 of JAHHFK020003642.1, forward strand.
GCTCTCGCTTTCAGAAATTCCGCTCTACTCGCTCACATCTGCAAATAGACCTCGATCGCTATAGCCGAGAAACAATTCAATACCCTATTATCCAGTCTAGGCTGCAATTCACTTCCTTGATCGTAGGTACAATATAAACATCATATAAAACACTGAAATTTATGGTGATTCTGGTTGAAAACAAAGTATCGTAGTCAGAACAGTTATATCCAAGAATATTGTAAAATGAAACGTAAGTGTTCAATTTGTAGTGCTTTGGGTGTTGAGTTCGTGTTCCAGAAAAATCAACGCAAAATTGTACGACCATGCTGTGGAAAAAGGTTGAAAATTGGTGAGAGTAGCTCTTTCATTTGTCAAAGTTGCTATAAGAGAATTGTATAAGAACATTGATACTATGGAGACCGAAGAACCCATTACAGGATTATCCGAGTATAAGCTCTACAGGTATATTATATAAAAAGTTCATATAATTCTGTTTTAATTTGAATTCTTCTCTTGCAATTGTTACTGGAACATTTTTATTTTTACATTCTTTTAGAATCTTGCGAAGCAACCAGTCACGCAGTACTTGCCCATACAGGACCGTCAAGCATTGTTCCTTTTCCCTACCAAAGTAAATAATAAAATAGAAATTATTTGCATGATTTCCAATCAGTCAATTTTTAATCAATACTTTGTTATATTTATTTACAGGCTCATTGGAAACAACCAGCTATGAATCAATCGGTACCACCAATAACACGTTTTTGTCTGACGATATTGAAATGCTAACACAGCTTAAGGATAAATTTAAGGAAACAAAAGATAGCAATGGGCGGTATAGGATTTTAACCACACTGCCCAAAAGTTGGTCTAATTATAGGATTATGCAAGAGTTTGATGTTTCCCAATATATGGCCAACCAAGTGAAAGTATTACAACAACAGGAGGGAATAATGTCGCACAGTGCCTAAAAAGAGGATTAGTAGAGCTTCGTTAGGAGAGGAAACGCTAATGCGTGTTCGTAATTTTTATGTTAGCGCCGATATAAGTCGTGTGTGCCCAGGAAAAAGGGATTATTTGATGTCCATCGCTGAAGAAGGTAGGATCTACATACAAAGAAGGTTAGTTTTATGCCATTTGCTAGAAGCGTACTCCATATTCCAAAAATACTCATCCTGATATTAAGATTGGATTTTCGATGTTAGCCAGTAACCGTCCAAAACACTGCATTTTGGCAGGAACAAGTGGCACGCATACGGTGTGCGTTTGCATTTACCACCAAACACGTTAAATTGATTTTTAAAACACTCCAAAGTAAACAATTACTTCCAGATGGTGTTCAGTCCTACCATGATATGTTTTCAAAAATAATTTGTCAAAATCCAAATGAGTATTGCTGGCAGCACTGTTGCGAAAAGTATCCGGGAATGCAAATTTTGGCGGTAGAACTTATGACCATTCTTAATAACGGTCACGTTGAATCATTACAATTTAAACAATGGCGTCAAAAGCAGAAAGATTCAATTTGGACTTAGTTGAAATGGGCACACAAGAATTTAAAATTGATACTTTTTTAGAAAAAATTACTCAATTTGTTGCCACCTAGCTTTACAGCTTGAGCGGCAAGCATAACTATTTAAAACTCTAGTGAAAAACATTTTAAAAGCTACTTAGTGTATCATAATCTGTGATTTTTCGGAGAATTATTCATTCGTTGTTCAGGATGCAGTTCAAGGCTTTCATTGGGCAAACGCTCAATGTACTATTTCACCCTTGTGCTATTTATTTTTTAAGATGAAGAATCAAATGATTTGAAGTTTACCAGTTTTATTGCAATTGCTGATTTCACTAAACATAATCATGTCGCAGTGCGTCTTTTTTTGACTCAATGCATAGCGTTCATAAAAAGTAAGTTATCAGGTTTAGAGAAAATTTATTTCTTCTCAGATGGATCTGGAAGCCAATACAAAAATAAAATAGCCGACTTTTAATTTGTGCAACATGCAAAAAAGGTTTTGGTATAGATGCCGAGTGGAATTTTTTCGCTACTTGTCATCGGAAAGGGCCCTTGTGATGCTTTCGGAAGCGTATTGAAACAAAATGCTGCGAAAAGCCAGATTTACCAGATCATCACATAACATTGGCCGAAGAACTTTATTCATGGGCTATTTCTAAGCCAGACTCGAAAATACACTATCAATTTTTTCGGAATCCGACTATAATAAAATGGAAAGAAAATTAAAAAATCGTTACACACGTGTGAAGCAAATTTCAGGGACTCAGTCATTCCATGTTTTAAGCCTCAACACGAAGAGTATATTATTGTGAAACAAAATTCATTTTCAACGGAAGAAAAATGTATAAAATTGTTATCAAAAAACTTAATAAATAAAAATAAATGTATAAAAGTGTTTTTCTTATTTTTTAACATGTTCATCATGTCGCGCGGCTTTAAAGTGTTTTTTTCTTGGAACTTACACTAAGCAAAAATATTTGAAATTTTAAAACCTTATTTATTTGAAAAGGTAATCGTCAAAAAATAGCAATTGGTCTGTGTGGTTAACGGAAAGCCTTAAAGACTGATTCGAATGTTATACTAAGTTTGTAAGTAACTCATAGATTTCATTAGTCATAGGTTTGATTGGATGGAGACGCATGGTAATCTACCATGCATCTTCATCGTTTCTACAGGCGGGTGATGTATAAAATGAAGAGTAATGATTTATTATTTAAAAAATTGTATCTCCAAAACGACACGCAGAACATCTCCAATTTTTTGATATGTTATGTAAAATTGAATGCTCTTTCATTTAAAAATACTAAAACAAGGAGTCGTTGAGGCCCCTCGCAGTCAAATTCAAGAAAAACTATTTGTTTTGTATTTTTTTCATACAAAAATTGATATATTCAAAGGTTTCGTATTTTTGCTTGGAAATTCAAAAAAATACCAATACAATGGCCAAAAATGACTAAAATCGGTTAAACGGTTTAGGAGTTATAAATTTTTGAAAATTGAAGATTTTGAAAAATCACGATTTTTTTGGACCAGTCTAACGCAGAAAGGTCCAGTCTAATAACGAAAATAAAAAAATAGGGGATCTAATATTTTTCGATGTTGAACAATCCTACCGAATATTATAAAATTCTGAGAGATCGTATAACTTTTTTTCATGGAATTGCTGTATATATATATATATATATATATATATATATATATAGGGGGAGGGGGACGAAAAAAGAACCGAAAGCCACGAAACAAGGGAGAAAGGAAAAGGAAAAAGAGAGGAAGAAGACAAAAGAGGGAAGGAAAAGCGACGGGAACGACGACAGGCGATGGAGGGCGCAGAAATTTACAATTATCAAGCATTATTCAAACTCAGTAAACTAAATACATACGAACAATGAAAAAACACTTGCATCGATGCCAATAATGACAATATTCATGGGGGGGGGGAGAAAAAAGAAAAAAGGAAGAACAAGGGGAAAGGAAAAGAAAAAAGAGAGGAAAGAGAAGAAAAAGAGGAAGGAAAAAAGGAGGAATGAGAAGGGGGAGGGGAAGTATATAAGAAAAAAGAAATAAATAATAGAAAGAAAAGTGGAAAGAAATTTCTGGTGGTGTGTTTGTTTTGGGGGTGGCCCTTCGGCTGTCGGTTGGGGCGGGCTGTTTCTTTACTTTTCTTTGTCTTCTCCTCTAAAGTGTCCTAATAATGATTGACTCACCCTTAACTAACTCCGAACTGGTTAAGGTTGTTAAAAATCTGACATGGTCTAAGCTTTTGCAAATGCAATTTTTATGCTTACTTGCGCAAGATTTTCATGGTGGCTGATTAATATAAACATACGGAAACGCTTATTTATCATTGTAGCAAAGGATGCCCTCAGAACGAGTATAAGCAATGTTGCTGTTAAAAATACCAAGTTAAACTCAACCAAGAGTGAAAAATGGTGACACCTATTGTGGGCCACCCTGTGAAGACATCGCATATACGCATATTGTGCAGATCGTCACAGTTTTCAAGAATTCTCTCCTGTTTAAAGCGTGATAAACTCAAAAGCTATATAGCAATGCCATGCTGGTTGTGTTTGGGTTTAATTTCCGGTTTCAGTCCAGCATTATTTCTGGTTGAAAAATACCTCTGTTTGCCTGAACATGAATTATGAATATTCGTGACAGACAATTTCACTAATACATCAAAACGCCTGATACCGAAAGCTCTCACTTAACAACTGTGGAAGTGCCTCAAGAAAACGGTGTTGAGGCGGTGATAAGTTAATTGTGATAGATTAGCTCAAAATTTTAGGAAGGAAAGAAAAACTGAGTAATTGATCATAAATTTACTGTGGCGTGATAATTTAGTGTTCATCTTTTATTAGAATTGAAAGAAACTTAAACTCAAAAGTGACTGCCATGCTTTAAAATAAGTAAAATTAAAAACTTACATTCGTATAGTTCGTTTAAGTTTTTCAGAAACCTTTTGTTTTAATTGCTTGATTATACATTTCTTACAGCGTGTAACAAACAATAACAATTGCAATTATTTTATTTATTTTACTCGACTCTGCTAGAAGAAACTCCTTATTTTTTCCAAAAATAGCAAAGATCTCAAACTTTATTAGTTTATTAACACTTGTGTGTTCGACAGGGTACTCAAGTACCTTTTCAAGTTTTAGATTACGAAATTTCGTAGTTCATTTTAAAATAGGAAGCTGAAATTCAGTGACATATTAGTGAAAGTTGGAAGGCAACTTTTTGCATGTAAACAATTTGAATAGTAGCAAGGAACGGAGGGGGCAAAGGAAGGGAATTTGATTTTTTTACCCCTTAAGTGTTCGACGACCCGGGTACCCACAAAATTCAAATGATTGTAACTCTGACAATTATTGACCGATTTTAATTCTTTTTTGGCACCGTTAGATTCAAAAATGCATTCGCTTAATAGAAATTACCGATAATGATCATTTGAATTTATCTGATTCCCGAAAATCCGGGTTTCCGGGGCTGTGGTCCGGTACAGAAACACTATTTTAGAACATCAATTAAATTTCCGGGAATGGATGTCAAAATCTTTGGAATAATTTCTAGCCATAACGCCCGTTCCGGCATCTACAACATCTTGGCACTATTAGACAACAATCAGAGCATCAAAAGAAAGCCCGGTTCCGGACGGACGACGATCCTGAGCGACAAGAAGCTCCAAAGGATGCTGAAGAGAAAGACCGAGGGAAAAATGGCTACATCACTGCGTGCGCTTGGCCGGGAGGTCGGTTCAACCGGCCAAACAGTGAAATAGTACCTGACGGACATGAACATACATGTCAGGAAGCGGAAGTCACGTCCACTGATTTTGGAGCTGCAGGCAATGACGCAGTGGCAGCGGCTGGATAAGATGGTCATCTTGATGTTCCCGGCGAATCGCGACGTGGTGGGGGTGATGGACGACGAGACCTATCTCACCCTGGATGGCAATGACTGGCAAGGCATTCATATTTTACTTCCCCCACGAAGGACGTGAGCTCCGAGGTGGAGTTCATTTCACACACCAAGTTCCCCAAGAAGGTGCTGCTATGGCTGACAATCAGCGAGAAGGGCTCTTTTTTCGCTTCGGACTGGCCGGGGAAATTTATAGTACGAAATGCCGGCTGGAAGTTGCGTCATTCATCAAGAAATACCATAAGGGCAAAGACGCGGTTTTCAGGCCGGATCTGGCGTCGGCCCACTACTCGAAGCGATCGTTGGAGGAGATGGAGCGGCTAAATATCGATGTGGTACCCAAGTCCGCGAATCCGCCCAACGTCTCCCAGCTGCGTCCCATCGAGAATTTCTGGGCCAACCTGAAGCTTAAGATCTGTTCCAACAATTTTGTCGCAAAAACTGAGGAGGAATTGATAACTAAAACGAAGAAAGAACTCAAAAACATGCCTACATGCATGTTTTCGTCCGCCATGGCAAATGTTCCGGTTAACTGCTGGAAGGCCGCTCTCAAGGGCGCAGATTTTTTTTCCAAGTAAGCTTAAATAATCACCTTCCATGGTAAATTTTTCAAAAGCAATTATTTTATCACCATCCTAAAAAAGTCCGTTTTTTAATGCAAACGTTAGAAGGAAACCCTGGCAATATGGGTATCCAAAGTCATGAAATTTTTCAAGCAGGATATTTTTCAACGTTTTGTGGCCATTTGATGGTATGTCCGCACACCTGGTTCCCGTGGGGCCTCGAGGGACCTGTTACAGAATGGCCGATCCAGAAACAAGTTGGTCCACAATAGAAAAGAAATAGTTTCTAGGAATTATTGCAAAGATTGTGACATCCATTCCCAGAAATTAAACTGATATTCCCAAATAATGGCTCCGTACCGGACCACAACCCCGGAAACCTGGACATTTACGATAATTTCCATGAAGTGAACGAGTTTTTGAATCTAACGGTGCCAAAATCGTTCAATAATTGCCAGAGTTACAATCATTTGAATTTGGTGGGTTCCCGGATGGGTCCTCCCTTAGCTCTGTCAGTAAAAACGCAGCTACAAAGCAACACCATGCTGGAGGTGGCTGGGTTTGACTCCCGGTCTGGTTTAGGAATTTTTCGTTAAGGAAAATTTCTCGACTCCCTGGGCATAGCGTATGATTGTACTTGCCACACAATCATACTGATGCAAAAATGGTACTTGGCTTCAAAAACTCTCAATTATTAACTGTGGAAGTGCATTTAGAACTCTTAGTTGAGAGCAAGCAATAAGCTAATTGTGAAAACAATATGCTTGAAATGCTAAATAAGACGAAGAAGGGTACCCGGGAAGCTAGTCGAACACCTCAAGGTGTTTTTTTTTGTGTCGAACACATAAGGTTCATATTATTTTTATGCAGGAGAAAATAAATAAATTCATAAATTGGATTGGTTGCTCCACGTTCTCAAGGGAGGAACTGTAGTGGAAAGACCCAAGTACTTGTAATAATTTAAACAGAATACAAAATGAAACCTTCGTTCGCCCAATGTTATATCTTCAGGTGAATATAAAACCTAGCAACATGATGTTAAGCTCGTTTCCATACCGGGGTTCAATCAGTGGAGAAATTCTAGAATAATTATATAGCTCCAAAAACAATCCTATTGCTTCTTAATGAAGTTCTGAAATACTTTGCCATTATCCCTTCCATACCTCATCAAGTTAAATTAAAGAACCATCATTATTTTGCTGGTGCTTTTTATACAACCCGATGAGAATTGTGATGGAAGTGAGGATAACTTTCCAAGATTAGAATGCTGCTAATGTGAATTTACATAGTAGTGCAAAATGAGATTGATGGACAGGTAATATCAACCTTTCCTTCCTTTCTTTTTGCAATCGAATGGGAAAGGCCTTAAAGCAGAAGAAACAACCGTAGCAATTCGGCTGAGAATCGATGAGATCTCCATAAAAAAAAAACAGAGTTGGCAGTGGCAAGAGCCGTACGGAACGCAATAACATCAAGCATCAAACTGATCTGACGTTCGAGAGTTAAACGGTTATTGAACTGTATGGCAGTGGAAAACAGCATACGCATTGACGACGTCATTGGTTTGCGCTTTGCTTCTTATATCCACGGTATATGAAAATACAACCTGGAACTATTGTTTTCCAAACATTTTCGAAACGCAAAGCCTCAACTGAGAATGACAGTGACGGTTTTGACACCACGCTATACACTACGATGGTGCTGTCTCGGTGTTTGTAGCGATATTTGAAATAATTAAACTAGCTAAACTTCCCAGCAGCAGCCTCCCAGCAGTGTGTCGAATTGCCTCCTAAATCAACATTTTTACATAACACAATCTCCGTGCTGCTCCACGTGCTGCTTGGAATCAATCAAAACATCCCCTTTACCCAGCCTACTATGTCGAGATACCTACGGCGGCGGCGGGGCAATGCACAACACAATCAGTTTCATTTTCGCAAGCCTCGCCACGCTCTTCGGGGCCCAATGCGTGTTTGACGGCCGCCGTCTACAACTCGCTCTCGATTCAAATCAGTAGAAACCCAAACAATTACCGCTGTCGTCGTCGTGCTCGTCTTCGTGAAACGAGCCAATCTAAACGTCAGATGATGATAATTGCCTCCAGTTCGAAATGATGCTGCCCGAGTGGCTCGATTTGATTAGTGAAAATTACCCTGCAACACTGTGCAATTTCAAGGACATTTAAGGCAAAGTGGTACCAAACTGGGGCAAAATGTAACATTCGTCACGATAACGGTTTTAATTGATCACGTCATACAAAGGTATCCAACGCATCTTTTATCGAAATCGCAGAAATTTTGTTTTGCGTCGATCCATCATCACACGGAAGATCTTATTCCAGGAAGCAAACAAATCTTGTTTGCATGACTAAACGCGTCACTGATGGTGGAGTAGAAAACTGTCGCTTAGGCTTGTCACGAAATTAAGGTTATTATCATTCCTCGCAGTGTTAGCGGAATGTTAATCATCAAGGTTGGTGAGGATCATCAGTATGCAAAACCGTGCCTATCGGAGGAATCTGCAAAGTGGATACCGCTTGCTAGTGGAGAGGTGTAGAAAGGCAAAGCGTAAACAGAATATGAAAAACAAAAAAAAAGCACTAACGGCTCCTGCGGAATACACACAAAACATAGGCACTTCTTTGTCCGGAGAGTTCGGTGATCGATACTTCGACAGCGACCGAAATACGTGAGCGATTTGTTCAATCCTATCCGTTTGTAGAGGTGATCCGTACGGATTTCGAACGGTTTACGATGGAGAGATGATGGTTTTAGGATGTGCAAGGCATTGACCTCGAAGGATGTTGTACTACTTAGAGTGGATGGGGTGTTGAAGATTGGATTATAAGAGATTTAGTAAATTTGCTTATGGATTGTCCTTTGGACACAGAATTGTTTTCCTTGAGCTAGATTTAATCTTAATTTTGGTTAAATTGATGTATTTGGTTCAAGAACTCGATTCACGTAAAACTGTACGCACTTTTTATATTTTTACAGCTAATGATCAGTTCTCGAATATTTTGGCAGCAAATTGCTTGAAGATCTCTCCTCTTTCAGTTCAGCAAATGTTTTCTTATGATTAATCAAGATTCAAAAAAGTTGTCACAGATGGAAGCCGAAATGAGGTATTTAATTTTGGACGTCCACGTTGAAAATCTTAAACGGTCAGGTTCAATTGCGAAATCGTAGATTTCATCTAAATCTATCATGTGCAGTCCTCAAACGTTTCAGTGAGTGGAAAACTATGTTGTTCGGAAGAATTACAGTAAGCGTGGTAGAGGAACATACGATCGGAAACTGCATTGGAGGTACTTATTGAGAACAGGAAGAATTTTTGGATGGCGACATTGCCATAAAACACAATTGCAACAAAGGCACCATCTAGAAGATCCATCTGCGCAAAAGTTACTGTTCATATCGTGCCAGTAAGCAGCCAAACCTGACACTGAAACAGAATCGGATGGCCAATAAACGCGCTCGGAAGTTGCATAACGACTGTATAGAAAACAAGTTTGCAACACATTTTTTCTCATACCATGACATAAAAATAAACAAAACAAAATTAAGAATAACTGTATCGTCGAAATTAAGTCTTGCTGTCTTAGTTTAAAGAACAAAAAAGAATGAGAGGAACTATATTTCCAGGATTTCCTGATTTTGGATTTCACTACACTCATGAGGTTTTGGACTGTAGTTTTGTCACATTTTCTGGAAGCTGCAGACTAATTCCTTTTGATCTCTTCCATGACCTTGCACTCCTTGAAGTTGCCACTCTTCTTGATGTTGCGCTTGACGATAACCCTGTAGCGTTCAATTTGACGAAACTATGGACAGTTGGGAGGAATCCTTTTCTGCAAACTCTCAGTACGGTAAACTTCGGCATTGATCGTACCTTCAGTGTAGAATATCGAAATTGCCTGCCATACGAGAACCTAATGGCCAAATATTTTCAGCCCGAACGACTTTTCGGAGATGTTCACATCTTCACCGGTGACCTTGGTATAAAATTGTGGTCCTGGAAGCGTTCTGGAGTCGTCTTTCACATATGTTTTGTAATTGATTAAAACGAAGGCAGACGGTCGTTGCAAAAGTCGGCTGTATTACTTTCTGGCTCTGTTTTTTGGCCTAGATTTTTGCTAAGCACTTTGTTTTACTATTTCCTGCTTTTTATAAATCTTCAGGTTGTTGCGCCTCTTGATTCTTTGCACTTATTCTGAGAGAAGAGCCTTTCTGGCCAAATTACGAATCGACATCGATCTGTTCCGAAGGATGAGGTTGACCTCATCCAATTTTGGAATAGCTGGACCTGGTTTTCTTCCTCTTCTTGGCAACTCATCGAAAAAGTAGTGTTCCCCGAACTTGCTGATGATAGATTTTTCGTTGTCGTGATGAATGCCAAGACGTGTCTACCTCTTTTAGATTTGCGGTAATTCGAAAACGATCACTGTTTATCGAAAGTTCAGGAGCTGATCAAGTTGTTGATAGATGAACGCGTCGAAAGTATGTAGGCTCAGACCGATAGTCTTACGCGTGTATTTGTAAGCGCATCATAAGCGTTGCCAGTTTATTTTCGGTACAAACCTTACATAGGTTTTTACGAGGCACCCAGGAAGCGTACTGATGAACGTGTATAAAGATGGACTTTGGCCAGCGAGATATCCTTAACACATATATATTCGTTTTTTCTGATATGTTCGCTAGAAAATTTCTAGCAAGCGATTTGCAGCTGCAGACAACAAACTCACGTTTTCATTACAAATGAGTCTATGAACTCGAAGGAAGAGTGCCTGAAAAAAAACTAAAAAAAACTTATTCCAGCATTCATCAGAGCACACAAAGACCCTGTAAATATTTGGCCAGATTTAGCTAGCTGCCACTAACGTCGAGAGACTTCTCAGTGGTACCCTGACCAGAGGTGGTCAATGTCCATTTTTTTATTGCAAAACAGTCACCTGCTGCGAAATTTGAGGCCCGCACATCACCAACAGTTTATCCGTGCACTTCTAGCGTACGCGGGGTTAGAAAATAGAAAAAGAAAAATTTCGCCGGCAGTTTCAAACAGTTTAGAAATGGCGTGTGACTGTATTTGATAGCTTGATTGAAAACGCACTTATTAGGTTATCGTTGGTTGTGGGTTGTTAGTATCCATTCATATTATATGATTCAATATAATAAACATCATATGTATACAGTATTAAGCCCGCAATCAACGAAATTCTGAGCGACATAAATCCATGTCTGTAGAACACGGTACAGGAATGTCATGAAATTTTTTTTCCACGACAGTACACTTTTACATGTGTTCAATTTGGTCATAATGAAAAATGTAAAATGTAAAAACGTAAATATCAAAATACAGTACATTTACCATCACTGACCTTGACAGAGTGAATTTCATCGAAGAGGTCCTCGTAGAGGTACTTCCTGAAGGTTCAATATAAAAACTTTATATTGATTGATCGAGAGCTAAGTGATGGCCCATAAACCACGTGTTCTCTTTTCTGGGAATACTTGACTTTCCCCCTCTTTAAAATATATATGGTGCGTGTGTTCTGGTCGACTCCCGAGTGTCACATTTTTTTAAAAGCCTTTTTCTCTGGCTTCCGGGTTTATTCAATCTCCTTAAACCGATATATGTTATTCAGGTTATTATGCTGCAACTTTTTTTTGGAAACAATAAGAAAATTCGTCACTTAAGTAGCGGAGATAAACAAATGGGTGCAAAATAACAAAAATATACCAGAAAGAGTCACTCGGGTGGTGAAGAATTTTTTTTTCTTTATAAAGCAACCGAGGAGGAGAGGGGGGGGTGTGTGTGTGGGGGGGTGGGGGGTTCTTGGAAAATTATTGAAAAACAACGTTATTATGTGGCAAAAAAGATAATTTGGGTGCAAACACTCTTATATAAAATATTTTTACCTATTTTATTTTAATCATCTTATCGTTATAGTAAGAATTCCTTCTCCTCCTCTCCCTTTATTATTTTTATTTACATGGCATAACGTCACAATCCTAAAACACAGCCTGATACACAATATCCCTCCATAATGCCCAATTCGTGGCTGCTCCTCTCCAATCCCTCTGGCACCTTGTACCCCCTAGGTCTTGCTCCACCTGGTCTGACCATCTTCCTCGTTGCGCCCCACGTCGTCTTGTACCAACCGGATTCCCGTCGAACACCATTTTTGCAGGATAGTTGCCCGGCATTCTCGCAAAATGTCCTGCCCAGCGTATCTTTCCAGCTTTTTCCACCTTATGAATACTGGCTTCGCCGGCGAGTTGCGCGAGCTCATGGTTCATCCTTCGCCTCCACAGTTCTTCCTTCTGTACTACACCAAAGATGGTTCTTAACACTCGTCGCTCAAAAACTCCGAGTGCTCGCAGGTCCTCTTCAAGCATTGTCCACGTCTCATGCCTAATAACAACCGGTCTCATTAGGGTACAGGAGCACTTCGTACGGGAGCTAAGTCTGTTTGACCGTAGTGCTGGGAGCCCATAGTAGGCACGACTTCCACTGATAATCCGCCTCCGGATCTCACGGCTGTTATCGTTGTCCGCAGTAACCAGTGAGCCGAGATAGACAAATTCATCGACTACCTCGAACTCATCGCCGTCGATCGTTACACTGCTGCCCAGTCGGGTCCTGTCGTGCTCGGTTCCGCCTGCCAGCATGTACTTCGTTTTGGACGTATTTATCTTCAACCCAATCTTCTCTGCTTCACGCTTTAGTCTGGACTGCTCTGCCACCGCCTCAAATGTTCCGCCTACAATATTCACGTCATCGGCAAAGCAGATAAATTGACCGGATCTGTTGAAAATCGTGCCTCGCATCTTAAACGCCGCTCGTCGCATAACACCTTCAAGAGCAATGTTGAACAGGAGGCAAGAGAGACCATCACCTTGACGAAGCCCCCTGCGGGATTCGAATGAACCCGATAATCCACCCGATATCCTCACACAGCACTGGGTTCCATCCATCGTAGCCTTGATAAGTCGGGTCAGCTTCCCCGGAAAGCTGTTCTCGTCCATGATCTTCCATAGCTCATATCGGTTAATTGTATCATATGCGGCTTTGAAGTCGATAAATAGATGATGCGTTGGGACTCTATATTCACGGCACTTTTGGAGGATCTGCCGCAAAGTGAAGATTTGGTCCATTGTAGACCGTCCTTCGATGAAGCCGGCCTGATAACTTCCCACAAATCTATTTGCTAGTGGCGACAGTCGCTGGAAGATGATTTGGGATAATACTTTATAGGCGGCATTAAGGACAGTGATCGCACGATAGTTTTCACAGTCCAGCTTGTCGCCTTTCTTATAGATTGGGCAGATAACCCCATCCTTCCACTCCTCCGGTAGCTGTTCGGTATCCCAAATCCTGACTATCAGTCGATGCAGGCAATTTGCCAACTTGTCCGGGCCCATCTTGATAAGTTCTGCTCCGATTCCATCCCTTCCAACCGATTTGTTGTTCTCCAGCTGCTTCCAAAAAAGGGCTGCAGGTTGATGGCATCCTTAACTTCACCTATCGTCGGGGGTGGCACATCTCCGTCACTTACTGCATCGACTACGTCTCTTCCATTGCTGTCTTGGTCCTCTTCCTGTACTCCATTCAGATGTTCATCGAAGTGCTGCTTCCACCTTTCGGTCACCTCACGATCGTCCGTCAAGATTCTCCCATCCTTATCCCGACACATTTCGGCTCGAAGCCTCTGCGGGATGCGTCGAGTTTCTGGTAGAACTTTCGCGTTTCATGTGAGCGGTGCAGCTGTTCTAGTTCCTCCACTCCTCCTCCTCCTCCTCCTGGTGGCGCTTTTTCTCCCGGAAGAGTTGGGTCTGCTGTCGCCGCTTCTGTCTGTATCGTTCCACACTATGACGGGTAGCTTGACGCAGCATAAGTGCCCGCGCTGCGTTCTTCTCATTCAACACCTGCTGACATTTTTCGTCGAACCACTCGTTCTGTCGGCTTCGTTCCACATAACCTAAGACGTTCTCCGCCACGCTGCTAATAGCTGTTTTCACGGTGTTCCAACAGTCCTCGAGAGGAGAGGGTTTCGTCGAGCTGGCCCTCTTCCGGCAGCGCAGTTTCGAGCGATTGCGCGTAGCTTGCGGCGACGTCAGGTTGCTTCAGTCACGCGAGATTGTACTATGGCGGGCGCCGGTACCAAAAGTTGTTCACTACGGAGAGTTTTGGGCGCATTTTAACCATCACTAGGTAGTAGTCCGGGTCAATGTTAGCGCCTCGGTAGGTTCTGACGTCGGTGATGTCTGAGAAGTGCCGGCCATCTATCAAAGCGTGGTCGATTTGTGATTCCGTTTGATTCGGTGACCTCCATGTGTACCGATGTGGGAGGCTGTGCTGGAAGAAGGTACTACGTACGGCCATGTTTTTGGAGGCGGCGAAGTCGATAAGTCGAAGGCCGTTTTCGTTGGTCAGCTGGTGTGCGCTGAACTTTCCAATCACCGGTTTAAACTCCTCCTCCTGGCCAACCTGAGCGTTGAAATCCCCGATGATGATTTTGATATCATGGTTTGGGCAGCGATCGTATTCACGCTCCAGCTGCGCGTAGAATTCATCTTTGTCGTCATCGGTACTTCCGAGGTGAGGGCTATGCACATTAATGATGCTGATGTTGAAGAACCGGCCCTTGATCCTCAACCTTCACATTCGGGGGTTGATCGGCCACCATCCGATCACCCGCTTCTGCATCTCACCCATCACGATGAAAGCTGCTCCCAGCTCGTTTGTATTGCCGCAGCTCTGGTAGATGGTATGACCATCCCGAAACGTACGCACCGTGGATTCTTTCCAGCACACCTCTTGCAGCGCTGCGATGTCGAACTTGCGGTTCTTCAATTCTTCGGAAAGCACGCGAGTACTCCCAAGGAAATAGAGAGATCGGCAGTTCCACGTCCCGAGTTTCCAATCGTTAGTCCGTTTTCGTAGCCTAGGTCCATGCCGATTGTTCCGGTTGGAGTTTCTTCCTTGTGTATTATTCGTTGCAATTTATTTTTAATGGTTGCGGCTCGCAAGGCCCACTCGTGGACCCGCCGGGTTGCTGGCAGCTTAGCCCCGTAGAGTCTTCACCTACTCTACGGTCTTCCCGGCTGTTTAACTAGAAGTTGTAGTGAATAGTGAACCTTATTGAAATAAAAAATAAACAAAGAGGAATTACATTTTTTTTGTGCAGATAATTTTAAGTAACTCAAACCACCCTCTTTTTTATTTGTGACAAAACTTGAAGTTATTAGAGAATATGGCAATGGCATGTCTTGTCGTTTGTCTTATCAGCAGGGGAGTAAATGAAGTCGTGGAGTTTTTTTTACGCAACGGGTATCTGGAACATAAAGTACCTTTATGCAAAATCTCAGTACTCCAACTTAAATCTCAGTAGCCTACTTAAATTTTAAAATAATATCAGTTTTATTAAGTTGTTGTCGCTTACTACGTTTTTAAGGTAGCGTAGGTTCTTAACCCTGGCATGGCTTTCTTAGCACTATCGAAAACCTGCTAAACCTCTCTTAATTTGTTCGAGCCTTTTAACGGAATCCCCTTATAATTTTTTTTAACTGCGTTGAATTATTTCTTGTTAATTAGTTTATAATTACTTATTCTGTGAAATATATGCTTTTTTCATTTACTATTTGCAGGTTTTCTATGGTTCCTAGTGCCAGTTGCGTCTGAGTACTGAGTGATTTTGAATGCGTAGTTTGACAGAAAACTTATGGAAGAACTGTCAAATCCGCGCAAACGCAAACGCAACGTATCTATTATAGGATATATAGGATATTTCATAAAACGTTTTAGGAAATTCTGCTGATGAAAAAAAAATGTTGGCAAATTATTTTAAACGCGCAAAAAACATTCAAGCAAGAACAGAGTTTGGCAAAATATAAGATTAAAATAAAAATACAGCAGCTTTTTCTCCTTTGAGTATAGTGGTTCTGTATAGCAAGAGAGAGAGAGAGATCTGTTGACATTAATTCACCGTTCGCGATATTGCACACGAAATGTTTTCCCACTTTATATGTTTCCCATTTCCACCCTTTTTCATTTTGAAAGCAATAGTGTGAGAAAAAAAAAACTTCAAATATCTATTAACACTTCTTATTCCATTTGACAATTTTGTCTCGCTTCCGTGTGGAAGTTATTTATGCTTGTATTATGTTTTCATTGACTCTCCGGTATTTGGACTCGCACCACTACTACAAGCATTCAAACGAACAACCCCCCTCGTAACCACCCCTCTCACCTATATCCACCTTACCTCGCCACCAATCCGCACACCAATTACAAACACAAAAACGCCCATGGAATCACTTTCTGACGTCATGCAAATAATAAGCAACCGGTAATAGTAGTGAAGTGTTTTGATCAAAATTTGGTCGACTTAAACTTGACGCATTTCCTTTCACCGTGCATTAAAAAATTTAGCACACCCCTCATTTTGAAGATGTGTGCGTGCATACCTCTAATTTGATTTTGAGATTAGCACTTCAGTTATCAAAATGTCGTCGAAGGAAGAGAAGCAACGTATCAAAATTTTGCACGTGCATGGCGAAGATCCAAACTACTCTCACGCCAAGTAGGCGAAATTGTTGAATGTGGCTAAATCAACTGTTACCAACGTATTAAAAGTGTTCGGTGAACGTTTGTCGACAGCCAGGAAAGCTGGATCGGGGGGAAATCGAAAGCCGGAGGCCACAGCGACGACAAAAAGAGTTGCCCGCTGTTTCGAGCGGAACCCCAACCTCTCCGTCCGAGATGTCGCAAAGAAGCTGGGAGTGGCACCTTTAACCGTGGATAGAGCCAAAAACCGAGCTGGACTGTCGATTTACAAGAAAGTGGTGACTCCAAATCGCGACGATAAACAAAACACGTCGGCCAAAGCACGATCGCGAAAGTTGTACACGACGATGCTGACGAAGTTTGATTGCGTGGTACAGGACGATGAAACTTACGTCAAGTCAGACCTTAACCAGCTACCTGGACAGGAATTTTATACGGCAACTGGACGGGAAAAAGTAGCAGATATTTTCAAGCACATTAAACTGTCAAAGTTCACGAAGAAATATCTGGTGTGGCAGGCCATCTGTACCTGTGGCTTGAAGAGCAACGTTTACATTGCGACCGGAACCGTCAACCAGGAAATTTATCTGAGCGAGTGCCTACAAAAACGTCTACTGACTTTCTTGAAGCGACACAATTGTTCCGTTCTATTTTGGCCGGATTTGGCATCTTGCTATTACGGAAAAAAGGCCATGGAGTGGTATGCTGCCAACAACGTTCAAGTGATGCCCAAGGACAAGAACCCTTCCAACACGCCAGAGCTCCGCCTAATGAAACAATATTGGGCCATCGTCAAGCGGAACCTTAAAAAGACTCAAAAAGCTGTTGTGAGCGATAAACAGTTCAAGGCAAACTGGCGTTCTGCGGCGAATAAAGTGGACAAGGAAACCGTAAAAAATCGTATGGCAGGTGTCAAACGAAAGGCCCGGCAATTCGCATTCGGTAAAAAGGAAGCTTAGCTGAATATTTCTCCTGTATTCTGTATTAACTGAACATGAAGAAGAAAAAGAATTTGACTTATTAATAAAAACTTTGATCGACACACACACATTACTGTTTGACCAGATTTTGATCAGAACACCCTTTATTTCGAACTGTTTCAGCACATCAGCATCTAACAATTTGCTTCTTCTTTACACTGGCTAAGAGGAAACAGAATTATTAATGTATTATGAATAATTCTTTATAGAATTCGTAATTCTAGGGGTATTTAAAATAGGCAGAAATGGATGCAGTTTATTGGCTGAGTGTTCACGATTGCAACCGTTTATTCGTGTGCTCCGAATATTATATTCCATCAGATTTTAAAAATGCATCTAGCAAATTAAAGCAGTAAGTAGTAATAGTATTTTTTGATGAGTTTATCATAAAATAAAACGGTAACATCACAAAATGAAGTGTTTTTTTGAGTAACCGGAGCATGCTGTGATAATCATATGGCAGCAATAAATATATACATATCTCGAATACTTTTGACGTAGGACTACGTCTGTGTTTTCAAAACTGGGGAAAATTTGGAGCGTCACGAAAAATACATAGGTTTTGAACGTTAATAACTAAGTCATTTCACGATCGATTTACAAAATGTTTGCACCAATCGATCGGGACACTTTTTACGCTTCGATTCCAATATAATTGTTTGATTTATAACATTCAACTATTGAAATTAACGCAAATAGGGAAACTGCCCCCATATTAATCTCATTGTTCCTATATTCATCCTACGATGAATCAAAGAATTGGGCAGCCGTGAATGTTATATAACGGGTAAACCTTCGCATTTTGAATTAGTTTTTCGGTGGTCGTGGATCGTTGGATTGTAGCCGACAGCAGCACTGGCGAGCAGTCGTTGCCCAGAGAGGCGTTGGTGCAGTTGGCTATTGTTGCCAATGCTCCCGTCAACCTCGCTGCGAGAAACATGGCTGCTAAAGCCTATGAATTGGCGGGAAATGCCGCCCGTGACATCAACGAAACAAGAATTATCCCACGTCACCTGCTGATGACTACCCGCAACAACGAGGAACTGAACCAAGAATACCAAGAAGAAAGCCCAAGTTCAAGCGCGAACCATGTTTCTCCCCCGTCAACTAAATCCGTCCTTTTCAGGTCGACCAAATCAATTTGTCAATTAAAGAGTCTGTTTGAATTTTTCTCTTATGCTGTTTGAAATTTACATTACTCGATTGAACATGGCATTGCTTTAACGCCGCGTCCCGGAGTAAATGGCAAAGCGCGTTTAACAACCAACAAACCAACAGATCCATAAGTATCTTCTACGCATTAAAGATAGTGGCCCTCTCAACCATCGTAGAAAATACAACCGGGCCGTATCATCATAAAGAGCCACCAAATGCTTTCTAAAGAGTGTACAATAGAATTTTTTTTACATATTTACTTCCTAACGCTGGTCGAACGTTCCATTAGCACTTTTTCGACCTAGACGTCTATCGGCAATAATAGACTTTGAATTCCCAAACAGACCACAACCATCTACAACGCAATAAGGATAATGATCTCCAGGTGGTCGATCATATCAACAGGATGTGCTCTTATGGTGCATTCTCGCTCCACCATCTCGGAAGGCAAACAGTTCCAGTAGCAAAGTTCGGAAAAATAAAACGTATAGCACCACATCTACCGGGTGCTGAAGCATTTTAAACCCGATACTGTCGTTTCCTCCAAAGCGATAAGCATTATGAACAGCTTCGTCTATGATATTTCCGAGAGGATTGAAAGCGTAGCTTCCCGACTGACTTAAATCAATTGGGAATTAGATTGCTGCGTAGTCCTACGTCACCTTTGCGCACAACCCCATTGGGCTGAACCTTTTAGTTTTTCAAACAGACGTTTCTGATTTTTTAAAAAAAGGGGGGAAGAAAAATTCAAAAATTATTTTTTTCAAAATTTTGAGGCCAGGGGAAAGAAATCTCAACATCATAATGGGGTAAATTTAATTCTTGGTGTTTGTGTGCTTGGTTTGGGGGAAAGTGTTAAGGGTTTTATAATTTTATTTTCTATTTTTCTTTTTTTCTCCTTTTTTTTAATTATGTGCGACTTCTTTGAAAAAATTTAGGAGATTTATCAGTTATATTAGTTTTTTTGCCGTTTTATTAACATTATTTAAATAGAAAAAAAATAAATAAAAAAAAATTTAGCTACTATTTTTTTAACATATTTTTTTTCTTTTTCGTGTTTTGTTATTTGTTTTTTATAACTTTTCGGACAGCTTCTGGAGGGTTGGCAGGGGTTGCTGGCTATAACCCGTTGTCTAAAAATTTAACAAAATAGTGTAAGTTGTGGGGTTGGGGGGACTTGGTGGGGGGTAAAATTTGCCGCAAAATTTCCGCAGTTTTTTTTGGACCTGTTGGTGCTGTTTTTGGCTGTTTTTGGCGTTTTCGGCATTATTTTTGGTCCTCCGGATGGGCTCCATATGAAAACGAAAGTAACCCGCTTTCAAACATTGATTTCTAAACGGAAGTATTCAATTTGGCCACAAGCGATTGTTTTAGGAAAAATTGAACAGTATTCGGTTTTTATCGTTAGGCCTTACTTTAGATTAAAGGGCTCCCAACTGAGTCACTCCCCTTAAATGAATTTTGTTCGCTGTACAATGATCATAGTAAAAATGTTTTTTAAATGTTGTTGGCGTATTCCAATAAATCATATGCATGATAATACAAACAAGTAGTATGATCTGTGCCTTCAAAAACCGTTGGAACCGTTGAGCAAAATTCAAAACTGGGTACTTATCGAAGGCTTCTGTTCCAACACAAAATCTTAAAGCAACAATTGCCCACCTAATGCGGCGATGTCAAAAAATTGGCATCTTTTTCAAATCTCGTTTGAAAATTTCAATCTACACTACTGAAAGCAACCAACGAACCGGATGCCTAACTACCAACACCATCGTCTGCATACATAATTTAACTTGCTTTTTAATTGCTGCAGCTCGCCCCTTCATTGTCGTCGTCGTCGTCGTCGTCGCTGCCATCCTGTTGCTCCTATCGCGGGTGCTTAATGCGCCCCCGCCTGTTGCTCATTATCCTGGTGCTATATTTCTTGTGCTTATATTTTTTTCTCTTTTACAACCTGACCGACAATGGCAACATCAACGACAACATGCATGGCAACCACCCACTTACGCCCAAACAGCAACGGGAGCTAACACCGGTAACATTGGCGTTATCACCGCGGGAGGTTAGGATAATAAAATGTAACGGTAATTTAGCGAAAGTCAAAAAGCACAGCGTTTATGCCCTCCATCCGGAATACTTGTCGCAAATTGTTGTACTAGGTAAGTTGGTAATTGCGAGAAAAGGTTAACGAGGGAATTGGGCTAATTTCGCTGAGTTTCTGCCTGTGTTCGTTCCAGACGATCTTCCTGATAGAAATTGTGATAGATGTGTTCAATGTTGCGTCAGCTACGAAAAGTGGTTGCAGTTTCAAAATTGTTTATACAATGTAAGTGGATTGGAAATTTTCCTTCAGTGGAGGCAATTAATCGAAGCTCTCACCCTTTGACACAGATTGTTAAGGATCCATTGTTCGAATTAGGGATCACACTATGTATTGTTTTAAATACATTGTTTTTAGCGTTAGAACATCATGGTATGAACCAGAATGCGCGTGATGTGTTAGAATATGGTAATAGGGTAAGTTATCGCGGCTATCTGTTTCACGACTTTCAGGCACAGTGCATTTCTTTTTCGTAGGTTTTTACAGCGGTTTTTTCATTCGAGTGCATATTGAAAGTGTTGGCCCTGTCGAAGGATTTTTTCCTTTGTGGCTGGAACATATTCGATCTGATTATCGTGTCAGCCAGCTTGCTCGATCTAATCTTTGAGCTGATGGAGGGTCTGACTGTGTTGCGAGGGTTGAGATTGGTAAGTTTCGGAGATTGTGAGATATTTTCTGCGGCAGAGATTCCTAATTATCACTCTACTTCATCAGTTACGGGTACTGAAACTAGCACAATCATGGACCACGATGAAGGTCCTGCTAAGTATTATCATATCGACAATAGGTGCTTTAGGTAATCTGACGTTCGTGTTGGTGATTGTTATCTATATTTTTGCTGTTATCGGAATGCAGTTGTTTTCCAAAGATTACACTCCGGAAAAGTTTGCGCCGGACCCAGTGCCAAGGTAAGTCGACAGCATCGCTTAACTCACCCTAGTTATATGACATTCGTCCCATTTCAAAACAGGTGGAACTTCAACGATTTTTTTCACTCGTTCATGATGATTTTTCGCATCCTGTGCGGAGAATGGATCGAACCACTGTGGGACTGCATGCGGGCCGAAGAAGAGGTAAGAAGGCCGTCAGGGTCGATGTACCAGCCATGACTAAACGTTTCTTCGGTGGGAATTACCATTAGCCAATTAGAAATGACTGGCACATTTACCCTAGTTTTAGAAAGCAGTAAATCAATTTTCGCTTTTGACACTCTGTTCAGGAAGGAGCCTCGTCGTGTTTTGCCATCTTCCTCCCGGCACTCGTGATGGGCAACTTTATGGTTCTGAACTTGTTCTTGGCCTTGTTGCTCAATAGTTTTAATTCAGAGGAGCTGAAATCGAAGAAGGAGGTACGTTTGGTTTTCCGTTTCAATCAGAAAAATGACAATAAATCATCATCTATTCACCATCGTCATCGGCATCGTCATCGTCATATTGCATCCACATTGTCCATTTCATTGTTAGACGTGTCTCGTTTTTGTGTTTGTGTGTTTAAGTGTGCTCACCAAACCAACATAACAGATTGTCAATCACGAGTGTGAACATTACACCATCTATCCTCTCAGAACATTTGCATTGCGAAACATTCATTCATCATTTTTATGGATAGATGTGTTTATGAAACAACACCAGCTACAAACGAAAACTCAATCAACTCAATACATGGATGTGTCAATGAATAGATTTATCGGATTGTCCGAAAAAGTGCACGGAGTAGTACAAGCGATATTTGTGTACTTTCAACTCATGAAAATGTGTTGCATTTTAAACTAAAAGTTTGTAGCGGATCTAAAAATCGAAGATTAAATAAACATGATGCATGACATTTCATCAAATCGTTAAATAAATGTGATTTGTGGAAAACGATTCCATGAAGAACAAATTTTAAATGCTGCATGTGATGTCGATAGCAAAAAACTGAAGTTTGGTGTTATTTTACTTCAACTAAATTAACTACAAGCGTAATTTCATTCAATAACCATATGATATCTTAAAACATAATTAATTATAAAGTCTAGTAATTTTTAACGACTTTCTATAAGCGATTCAAAGAAAGGGACTCCATACATTTTAAATCATGGTGGCTTCCAGCTATGTTTGGTTGTTTACAGTTGTATCAGCGGCTGGATAGTCATGAAGAAAAATAATACATTTTTTAGCTCAGAAAGTACTAGCACACCGGTCCCAAGCTCGGTTCCAAGCTTAAAGATTCGCCCCTAATAACTTAACTCACACCAACACACCTTCAAATATTCTGTCAAAATAACATAGCGAATCAAAACGATTACAAAGATACTAGCACCGAAAAGTGCCGAAAAGCGCAAGAGTGCATTGCAAATTACACACTGCAAGGTGTGCTTCGGACCAAGGGGTTCTACAACAGTGAACCAATGTCAAATCGCTAGTTTCATTTTGATTGTTGGCTGCATTGTCACTGAAGGCGGTGCACTGGATGCTAGCGTCAAATCAACAGCTGACGGTTTCCAAAAATTTTGGGCAGATTAGTCTTCAAATTCACGGAACTTAATTTCTTCCGGTCACGACGATGGATCCAGTGCGTCACCCATATCCCATACGATAAACTAGTCCCGATTCATCACAGGGAATTTTGAACCACACTCCGTGTTTTCACTAAAGTTCGAGTGCACATTTGAACATTCGGAAAATGGCATTTTTGAAGTTTAATTAGGAGGCAGGGATTATCTACGGAACGTAAAGATACAAATGAAATTTTTTAAAAAACGTCTACAGGATTGTATTTCTCACTTATTGATGATATGATGATATAATACTACCATCTATCGTAGCAAGGTAACTTTCCATAGCAGTGGAATAATCTGAGAAACGATTTGATCAGGATTCTATTATTGTATGTGATCATCAAGCTCCTGTATGAAGGGCCAAAAACGTTTGGGCGGGCCCGTAAGCAGAGACACTTACGCGAAACCCGCGAATATAGGGAAAAGAATCTCCTTCCAAAAGCAAGCTCACACGCACAGCACTAGAATCGAGCCCTCGATTGACAGAATAAACTCAATAGATGGGGTCGAAGAGCCCACCCTCGTTCCGCGAAATGTTAACAATAGGGAGGAGGCAGTCCCATACTCCCTATCCAAATCGTTTTACTTGGGTGCCCTGATGGTCCTTCCCTTTCCCAGTTATGTTTTATTTAATATTTAGTATATTTTGCCCACGAAAAATTAAGATATCATTATTGACAAGAATGCTAATTTATTCAAATTTCAAACTTAAATGATGCATCCAATGGGTTGTTACTGAAAAATAAATAAAAATTAGATGTGTATAAATATCCTTCTAGTCCTGGAAAAGCTGGAAACAGAATAGATCATTCCAAATATTAAAGATAAAATTTCAATAAAAGATATTATTTTATAAAACATGTTGCAATATTTTTCTGTATACTGTTCTAGTAACATTTCAAATATAGCAATTGTAGTGATCGAAGAGTCCGGTTTGATGATTTCTGAAATAATAGCTTTTCTTACCATAATACCACTAAACACAATATTAAAATATAATCCTGCAATACTTATATGCACATGCCAATCTTTTATGAATATAGAAGTTGAAGTTCAGAACTGCAATTTTGAATTAAATTTTATGCTGAAATGCTGAAAAAAAAAAAGATTGAGCCTTTGATGCTTGTCATGTTGCTCCAGGCTCTTACATGGTTTTGGAATGCAAGGATGATTCTAAAGCGTTATTATACATAGCATTTCAAGCTTATTGCTTTCACCAACTGCTTATTGCTTGCTCTCGATATTCAATTATTAATTAAAAGCTTTCGATGCCGATGATTCTAATGCGTGCTGAAATTATTAATAAATTGAGAATGGAAAATATACAATATGACTTAAGGTACACGATTTTCAGTCGCACCCCCTCACTTCGCTATTGTCAGATTGACAACATTGCCCAGGCTACACCAACCAGCGTCTCCATGTTTCAGCTGGCAAGTCTTTTGTGATCATATGACTCGTGGAGGCACCCTCCTTCGAAGTTGTCAACTCACCATTTGAGGCCCTTGATTGTATTTCTCACTTATTACACTTCAAATAACAAATCAAAGTATTTAACTTACATTGTGGTTAGTGAAGTTCAAATCTTCTTCCTTTATATTGAATCAAATTTATATACCACCTCTTCCGGCATTTGATCCCAAATCTCAACCAAACGTTTTTTAAATAAGTCCAAACACATGTGCCCAGTTTTTCTAGCATGTATCCCCAGATACTGAAGTCCAGTGGGTTCAAATCAGGAGATGATGCAGGCCATTTAGAGCAACTGATGAGAGATGATAAATTTTGCTTACTAAAGACTGGATTCGGAAAAAATGAGACACACAAAAATGATCACCGAAAATTCATTTTAAATCGGATACTTCTCAAATTTTCAGGGATTAAATAACTATATATTAGCTATGTTTTGGCATAATTTATTTATTGAATTTCCTCCCCCAAGCTGAATGCTCGTACATTTTTCTTAACACTGCTCATGAGATCTTGGGCGAGGCTTTGTCCATCTTCCTTACACAATTTCTCCCAGTTTTTCTTCAAAGCATCATCGGTTTTGAATGTTTTTCCGCTTTTCTTCAACTTCTTCTTCATTATCGCCGAAAACTTTTCGATCGGACGAAGTTCTGGTGTATTTGGCCCTTCGCTTCGTACCAATCCATTACAGGCTTGGCGTAATGGCACGAAGGGAGATCCGGCCAAAGCAGCGTGGGACCACGGTGAGAGCGGAGGAAGGCCAGCAAGCGCTTCTGCAAGCATTCCTCTCGATAAATCTGCCCGTTTATGGTGCCGGTTGTAACGAACGGCTTGCTGTACCGTCCGCACTCGCAGATCGCCTGCCACAACAGGTACTTCCTCGCGAATTTGTCCATCTTTCTCTTCCGGAACTTTTTCGGAGCCTCCATGCGGGACGTACCGACAAAAAACTCGAGGCCGGGGATTTGTTTGCCGTCCGCCTTGATATATGTCTCGTCGTCCATGACGAGACAGCCTGGCTTGACCAGCCACTCACGGTACAGCTTCCGCGCACGCAATTTGGCCACCGTGTTTTGCTTGTCAGTCCGGTTTGGCGCCTTCCTGACCTTAAAAACACGTTGCCCAACCCGCTTCATGGTCTGCTGGATGAACCATTTCGACGAATTGACCTTTTTGGCCACGTCTCGGGTGGAAAGGTTTGGGTTATTCTTAAAGTACTGCCTTACCTTCCGCGCCTTCTCTGGGTATTCCGTTTTCGGTTTTCGGCCGCTTCCAGCGCGCCGCTCGATGGTCTTCGTCTCCTGGAACATCTTCACAACGCGGGACACGGTGGAATGGTGGATTCCAAGCCTTTTGCCGATCCATCTGTGCGACTGACCAGGATTATCGATCACCGCGCCCAAGATTTGCTGGCGTAGCTCTTCTTGTTTCGAATGCATCTTGAAAACTACTTGAAAGATCGCGATAAAACTTTGCACACATAAACATAATACTTTAAACTAGTATTACCCACGCGATAAAAAGTTACACCCAAAACAAAGTGTCGCATTTTTTCCGAGTTCCATCTTTACAGTGCGGGAAATAAGTATAAAGACAAATTACTTTCTGAAAATTTTCATATTACATTCTACTCTGTGTAAACCAAATGCTTCCCAATACATACTCAGCAGCAAGTTAAAAGTTCATCATCAGTAGTTTTCCCTTTGAGACGAGTCATTTCAAAACAATCCAAAAGTTTATTTTTTCTCATGGGAAATAAATATAAAGACAAGATCAAATATTTCAACATTATCATTTATTTATCTAATTTTAATTCAAGAAAATAACATATTAGTAATGTGTAGCATTTTCCTTTTTGAAATAACCGCTTGCAGACGTCTTGGCATAGAAGTTATGAACGATTTCAATTCATTCGGATCAAGTTTAAACCATTCATCCTGAATCGCTAACTTTAATTCTTTCACCGAGTCATACTTTCTTCCTTGACCATAAACTTTGCGAGAAAGCATGCCCCAAACATTCTCGATTGGATTTAAATCGGGACTGCATGCCGGCCATTCCAGCACAGGGATGTTATGGAAGTCCAAGAAGTTTTTTGTTGCTGCCGATGCATGACATGACAAGCGTTATCCTGTTGAAAAATCATGTTCTCATCCATCTCATTGTCAGCTAATGGAATAAAAACTTCCTCCAGAAGCTGGCAATACATTTCCGAGGTCATCCGTGTTGAAATGAAACAAACGGGTTTCTTTGCAGATACGCTAAATCCTGCCCAAATCATAACGGTTCCTCCACCAAAATTCCTTTTTCCTTTAGTTGGCCGGTTTTGCCTTTCATCACACCAGCGACTGCTGAAACCATCCGGCCCATCTAGTTTGAACTTCTTTTCATCACTGAACACCACATTAGACCACCCATCCTCCCAGAACTGGTATTATTCAGCAAAGGCAAAACGGGCCTTCTTATGACGATCAAGAAGTAAGGTGAACTTTGATAACGTATTGAAAATAATACTCTTTGTATATTCTCATGCCTTCGTCTATGAACAACAGGGTTAATTTGCCTTTTGACGATATGGCATCCCAAACCATTACTACAGGAGCACTTTCGTCCAACCCCTCGTTTGTTAACTGGTATTTCACGAAGACTTGCTCCGTATACACGATCATTTTGTTTGTTCAGAGACACTTCCTAAGTAATTTTTCACCAAAATAAAATAATAAAAATATAATAGCATGACCAGCGTGCGTCTCAAACAATGCCCGCGATCTGGCAACTCTCTCGGCAATATTCTTGCGTGTCAATCCGTGAATCCTCAGTTTTTTAAAAGTCCCATATCCAAGGTCCCGTTTCAATATATTGTTGCATGGATGTGTGGCTCATTTTCATTTCATAAGCCATTTTTTTCGCCGACCGAGCAGGATTCCTTCGAATTCACCCCTTCCCGGTGGCCCGAAAAGAAGGGGCACCCGCGTTTCTCCCGGGGGGGTTTGGAAACAAGGGGTTTCGTAAATTTATGGTCCCATACACAAATTCAGTCTGTTCAGCTTACAAATGCGACAGCTTCCGTCCGATCTCCATGTTTGTGAATCCGTCAAGATGCAAGATCCGAATTTGTTTTCTATATGAATCCATTTTTTTTTTTTTCGTAAATTTATGAACACAAATTCAGTTTGTTGTTTACGAATGAACTGACAACAAGCCAATGATTCAAAACGTACACAAGGGGATCCCAAATGAGTGTATCACTTTCATGTTGCCACCCTGTACTATCTATCTATTAATTTGAAAGAGCATCCAATTTATAAGGGTATTTACCAAGGGGTGGATCGCTTAGCACACTTTTCTTCTGACCTATTTTTTTGAGTGAATCTACAAGCGTTGCAATGTTCTGGAAGTTCCCGTAATGTGCCGAAGAAGCCGATGAGTTGACAGCCCAAATTGTTATTTTCTGCTGAGCATGGTAACCAGGCAATGCATATTGACAAGGTTGCTGGTTTCTTATTGCTATAAGCTCTGTCAAAAGGGTTCCTCAGTGGTATGGAGTGTAATCACATGTGGAATGGATGGAAAATCGAGGTGCCGCAGTTATGAAAAATATTCGTCTAGTGTGTATGATATCGTGGCTGACACACTGTTGTAAGCGACTTACCCTTGGTATGTACCTATTCAGGGCAAGCTAAGCAGAGTCCAGCCTTTAATGAGTATTCTCGCAGCGTCGTGCACTCATCTTCTGCTTTTGTTTGATTACAATGGCTTGTTCTGTGATCTTCTATCTGTAACACTGGACAGAATTGTCCAGAACGGCTTGAAAGTGTTTTTATAAAGCGCCAAACTTCCCAAGTGAATGCAAATATTGTCGGTAGCCCTTGTTTGTTCGGCTTAGGTAATCAAATCAAAGCTGAATAACAAAGTTATCATATGAAATTATTCAGAAAAGTGCTTTGATGGAAGAATATATAGCATTAGAAGTTTGATAATCGGAATAACGCTAGCATAAAAAAAAGACAATTCTTGGATGGATGAAAATAAACGATAAAAAATGTTAAAATAAAACAAATTTTCATTATTTCTTGTATTAATTCATCAATATACAAAAATGACTCCACTCCTGTCGGGTGGTCTTACGGCAGCTGGCCATAGCCGTCCAAAAGAAAAATGTTGGCATAAAGGGTGTACCGTTTAAAATCCACACACACATAAATTGCTCTAACTTTTAATCCGTTGGTTAAAAATAAGTCAAATAAATTAAATAAATGACGCCAAAACTAACTTTAATTGTTTTTTACTCCCTGACAATTTGGTGATCATCGAAAAAGAACGCGAGTTTTGAGAATGCATTTTGTGAGTGCGGACTTTAAACGGTACACCCTTTATTCTTCATCTCTCTGGTTACCTTATTGATAAGTTCCTTTTCAGTTCAAACGCTCCATCTCCTCCACCGCATCGCGTAATGTACCGAGACAAGATTTGGCCAGAATACGATGCCGTCCTTCGGTCTATGTTTCTTAATAAAGGCCGCAACCTTCGGGTAGCACTTCGAAAACCATTAACTAGGAATGTTCTCCATTAAAAGTTGAAAGATTTGAGTTTCACAGTTTATCCAAACAGAGGTCAATCACAGTTTATCCAAAAACAAAACATCAGAAGTCTGTGATAGCTGTTTAGCGGGAAACTAGAGAAGCAAAAAGTTAGAGCAACAGGAACTTCCCCCTCATGCAGGCCGCTTGAAATCATACATTCAGATGTATGGCCTATGAAAACAGACACGTATTCAATTCAATTTTCTTAATTTATAGTATTTAGAATTCATATCTTATTAAATAACTCAAATATAAATTTAAAAAAATTATATTTACAAAAAATAATGAAACCATTACAATTTCAGAAATTATAAAAGAATTGGGTGCACAGCTTTTGCACAGATTCCAAAAGACAAAAACTAGACTCAAAGACAAAAAGTCTTATATTTGTGGCTTACGCAAATAACGGGTACTGGCTATGGAATGATTAAACATGAACAATATAATCATCACAAAACGTAAATATTCGATGAAGAATGTCTATATAAGAATGATCATGATGTAGAGATCAGTAAATCATTTACTAAACATTTGCTAACATTTTGAGATAACAGGGTTTCAAAGGAGGAATGCAACTAGGCAACAATAGAAGATAACTCTGCAAAACCAACCCCTAACGGAGACTTCGATTAAAAGCAGATGTGTATGAGAGCACACTCGAAACAAAACTCGGATGAAGAAATTGAAAACACACCATTGAGACACAGTAAACGAGAAAGGAAACCTCCCATAAGAAACATTGAATATGAATTGGCAGAGTCCGCGTCATTATCAACTGATGCGTCCTCAATTTCTCAATCAATAATTGATACAATTGAATTATTGTACAATTGAAACAAAGATGTGATTGGGAGCAGTTAAAAACTGCAATAGCAAGTGAAATTAAATCACTTCATGAAAATAAAACATGGTAAATGGTTGTTAAATATGTCCCCAAGAAACCTATTCAGTCCAAGTGGATCTTAAGCACCATGGATAATGATCGCTATAAGGCACGATTACTTGCCAACATCTATTCGAAAATATCTGGCTTTGATTAAATCGAAATGAATTCACCTGTTGCGAAGATGGAAAGCATTCGTACAATTTTCTTCGTGGCTATCGAGAAGAAATTGTGAATCCATCAAATGGATGTGACGACAGCTTTTATCCCGTAAAAGAACGACAATGTGAAAATTTTGACAGTATCAAAACGTCATCACAATCATCATAAGATCGACTGAAAAGTAGTTTGCTTGTCCCCTTTAACAAAATGCATTCGTAAATCGGATGATTGTCGTATGGTTGGATTCAAATGACGATCAAACGTTTTTCGTATGACAGTAATTAGAATTTCATATGCTGTTTGTCTTAAAACTGTGTGTAAATCATGGTATACCAGTACAGGAAAAAAAATCAAGAAGAATAAACACTTGAAAAGGGCCTATCTTCGTTGATCGATTCTCTTAATTGACTCTCTTTTTGGTTTCTCACGGCTAAAGAAACGAGTTTGTGGCTTTGTTTGCAGCTTAAGTGGAATGAAGACATTATTAGTTTTAGCGTTGAAAAATACATTTTAAGTATGAAACATGATATTGTAGCCACGTTATTCACAGAAAAGAAAGTCAATGAAGATAATCGATCAACGAAGAGAGACCAAGAAACTTCTTGAATCTGGACACGTTTCACGTAACACCTGCTAGGGTAATTAATGCTGCAAAGCGACTAAAGATGATCATGAGCCGGGTAGTTCTGGAGCAATCCAAGTTTTACATCTCTACCGATCAGCTAGTTTCCATGACCGGGCATTCTGTTACTACGAATTTGATACACTGATCATAACCGTTATGTTTCCAACAGGGAAAAAAGTTGTCTTTTTCGATTTCAAAACATGATATTTTATTATATTTTCACAGTAGGATACTGAAACTTTGTGATATCTCATATCTCGGTAATACTTATCATCTAGAAGAAAAATAATAAAGGCATCGCTAGGAGCGGAACATTTTTACCCACGAAACATAAATGACCATTACTATGGAAATATCCAACCGATTTGAAATATTGTAGCAGCTGAATTCAGGAACTCAACCATTTTCTCAAAATTGTCTCATATGATTGATGAACAGCATCCGTTCCCGGGAAAACCGGATTTCCGGAACCGTGTTGCGAAAATGGGATACTTATAGAAGATTTCAATAGAAAAGAATACACAGGAAAGTGTGTGGTTGCCATATGACAATCCGGTGACCTGATCCTGGAACGGTTACTCCGGAGCAAGTTTCCATGGGGTCACGGATGGCCAGAATATTATTTGAATTGAACCATAGCAATATGGGTGTCAAAATTATTGGAATCGTTCCAGAAGAAAGTTTGCCATAGTAATCGGACCATCCCTTCACTTGACTTTGAAGTGGTCAGTTCAGGGTAGGTTCCCTTGAGGACAATAATGTACGGTTTATTACTAGCTGCAACCAAACGATTCTCTGAGTAGGCTGGTTTGGCTTATCTCTAAATAAAATATGAGAGTTGCAAACCTGAGCGGTGCTATTTCTGCTATTTTTGACAAATGTTTTATGATACATTTATAAAACAAGCTATAATCAGTGATTCTGAAAAAGAAGTTTTGTATGTTGCCTGGGTATGCTTCTTGACCAATCCAACAATTTTCCTTGCTTTTTCCGCTAAACCACGAAGTGACATGGATTTGTTTTAGTTGATAAGGTTGACTACTTTCCGGTCCAAATTTGGGTCACTTAGTTCGGGGTTTCTTCCTCTTCTCGACTCTAGTGACAATGTGGTGTTTCTCGAACTTTTTAATGATGCGTTTAACAGTCACCATTCTTACGTGTTTCCACAACAACATTTTTGACTCGCGTCATACCGGACAAACGAGTCCTCTTTCTCCTCCGTTTGAGCGAAGAGTGGAGTGTATCGGGTACACGCACGGCATAAGTTGCATGGTGCGCCGTGCGTGTTTGGCATCTGCTCTACACCGACAAACACACGCTCCTCCCGTTCGGTAGATCGAGCGTGCGAAACGGTCGTTCACTCTTCGGCAAAAGAGAAATCCCGAAGGTGTGCCCTTGACTGCTCTCGTGTTTTGTAAGAGCGCGCTCGCCGAGCAAACGAGTGTGTTGCTCTACGTGCCTTACATCGTCATTTCCATTGGCGTCGTGAGGAAAAAGCACCACTCTGATGTTACCTCTGCATGAGGATGATTGTGTTGACAAATTGAATGAATGAAAAATGGGAATGAGCACATAAACATTACTCTCCGCAAATCTGCAAAACATTCGTCAAACAAGTCTTGCGCCTTGGATTAAGAATCGTTAAGAATCATTTACATCATTAGGTTTACTAGATGATTTTTCATAAGAAACCAGAAACCGTCATTTGATTTCAAGCTGCATTGAATACAAGATGTAAACAAAAGTTGATTTACGAATTAATTCTAATCGAGTTGATTCACTATCAATGCTTCATTGCGAAAATCGTCTACAAGTACTTCTGAATCGAATTCCTGTTGGTTGAATGAAGTTCGGATGTATTTTCCTTAGATATTGGTTAGTAACCAAATGTTTGCTTGTAAATGTTATTTTGAATCAAAATTGAAAAATACAATCATAGAAAGCCTTTTCAACACTATCTCTGGCACGACATAAGTGACCCATAGATAATTTAATCAATTTCCGCAGTCATCAATTCATTTCCAAAGTGTCAAATTTGAGTGAGAATTCACCATATAGAATATCCCTCTGTTATTGATTCCTATTTTCGAAAAGATAAATGGGAAAATTTATTTCTCATCTGTCAAAAATAAGTCTTCTAGGCTCTAATTCCCATTCAACAAATTAGTTTTAATATTCATTAAAACTTGACCGATGGAAAATAATCGATTAAGTCTGCTACTCGAGCTGACTTATTTCTTGAGAGTTTGTTGATCAATAACAAAGAGGTTTAATCGATTATTTTTCATCTGCCAAGTTTAAGTAAAATTAATATTAATTCGCGAATTGGAACACAGCCCTAGAATATCTGGGTTATATTAATAATTTACATATGGCACTTTGTTACTTTGATACATTTTCGAAAAATTCAAAGGCGATTTTCCCCGTCGCATCAACTTGGATTGCTAAAAGCTATCGTTCTACAAAAAAAAATTGAACCTTAAATAAAAAATATTTTCAAATCGTCATATGGAACACATCCTTAGAATGATTTTTCCATTCCAAATGTTGCACTATGTTTCTTCTTCCGATATGTGATAACTTCAGTGCATTAACAATAGGGTGCAAAATTTTGTGAACTCATTTCTTAATAAAAAATAAAATGAGCGGATGTGCACACTCCGTTACCCACTGCACAATAATGGTGATATACACATTACGGTGCATCAAAATGAACACTTTCCTTTGTTCTCCGTTAGAAGGCCGACCTCAACTGCTTTTTCCTTGTGAATGGAAGCAATGTGCCGTGTCGAATTAAATTTCGAACAACCTTGCAGCGACCGCTCTTTACACAATGAGCATATACTAGACGGTGTTTTTGGAACCATCATCACGAATCAAGCTTCATTTCTTTAGCCATCATTCAAAAACAATATAGGACTCAACAAAAAATGTCTACACCTCATGAGATACGACCGCGTACTAACGCTGACGAAAGATTTCCGAAATCCAAGAGCACGGAGCTTCTTTGATTTCCTCCGTGTCTCTTTTTCTACATGTTACATACTCCCGATAGGCAATGCTCTTGCACCGTTTTCAAGTTCTCGTGCACGGCGTGCAATCGATGTTCTCACCGCGTGTATCGAGTTTTCTGCTCCGCGTGTGGTTCAAAACGTACACTTGCTAGCTACACGCAGGGTTGCCACATGCACAGATTTATCTAGATTGACACAGATTTTTTTTCATTTTTTTTCATACAGATATCTGTATGTAAAAATTACAGATTTTTTAGATTAACCAAGATTTTTAAGATTTTTGACAATTTTTGGTCTACTCAAAAGCCTCAAATATAAAAAATAAGTGCATTTTAGGATCCAACTTTTTACCAATTCTACTTTCAGTGTGTTATTTTAGGCCCATCAAGCAAAAGAAAACAATTGACACTGACACTACAGTGACAGATTAGAGTCTGAAAGCCAGTTTGTGTGTGCCCCCAAATGATTTCTCCATAATTTTTTGACATGATATTTTAAGAAAACTTAATATAATTTCCCAAAGATTCTATGAAAAGTTCTCAGACATGCCCTGAGATATTTCTTCTGGCGTTTCTATAGGTATTCTTCAGGAGTTTGTAGGCATTCTTCCTCCAGAAATTCTATCAGGAGTTTCTTCGGGCATTTCATCGAAAGTTTTTCAAAACATTCTTGTGATGATATTTTCGGAGGAATCCCTGAACTTGTGAAGTTGTGTGCTTCTAAAGGAATCCCTAGAGGGCTCCTGAAAGAACTACACAAAACTATAAGGTAATTCCTGAAGTAATTCTTGGATAAAATCCTGATTTATTGGAGAAATTTCAGAAGAATTTTTTGAACGAATTCCATAATCTAATATGTTTAATTCTTAACTTTTAAAGTTTTGCAAGGGGTTTTTGTAATATTATTTTTTAAATTTTGTCTAGGATATTTGCAGGAATTCATAAATATAGTTCTCCAGAAGATACTTCAATATTTTTTTGAAGTATACCGTTTGAGAAGTGTTTGTTTCAAAGTTCCGCAAGAGATAGCTCCGCAAATTTCGGCAGAAAAACCTGCAGGGGTTGCTACAAAAATACTGTTCTTCCAATTTAGAAGTATTTTCATGCATTCACGCAGACGAATTCCGGGAAGTTAGAACACTGTTCTCTATAGTTATTTTTGTTATTCGAAGCATAGTTTTTTCGAACGTGAATTTTTGTTATCTATTACAAAAAGAAAGCTTGTTAACTACTAATTTACTTTCTACTAATTTTCGTATTATTAATTTCCTGTAGAAAGAAGATCCGTTTTGCTGTTGTGTGACGTAAGGAAACCGATAATTGTACTTAAGCCCAATTGAAAATACCGTTTTGCCTTAGCAAATAAAAATAAATGTGTTTTGATGAGTATATATCTGTTTTATTTTGCATTCAATTCAATAGCAATTATAAAAAGAAGTACATTAGCATTCAGACACCTGAAGAAAGTTTTCATTCTTCTTTTACTACACAAAATTTGAAGCAAAGATTTTTGCCAAGATTTTCTGCAGTTAAACACAGATAAAAAAGATTTTTTTGACAAAAAATAAACATGAGAAAGGAAAAAAATGTGGCAACCCTGGCTACACGTGCGAAAAGAAGCCAAGCCTGGTCCTGATTTGAATTTCGACTGATAACCACGTCGGATGCAGGTGTATACAAACCGATACCATACATACGTACATAAACGTATGTGTGTGAGTACAAGTACTCACACACATGCGTTTACACTTTAAATAATAAGGTTTGTAGTAATCTTAACGGGAGCGAACAAGATTCCCAAATTTTGCTCACTTTATCTTTGAAGTGTATTGTTTGCATCCCCACACTTGCGTTATTGTCTGTGCGATTGTTGCCTATAGATGAAAAAAAACCCGACGAATCGTGCTCGAAAGGATGTTGTTCACTAATAAGGAGTGTACCGAAAATAAGTTGAAAACAAATTTTAGAAGCTGTTAACTTGATATTGTCAATGTATAACTTAGGGTGAACACTATTGTGATAGAATCGCTAACAAAAGTATAGAAATGATATTTCCGTAAGTGAACGGCACATTGAAAATTTTGAACAGAGTAAATTTGAAAGCAAGCAAAGGGCAACTTTGTGTTGACAGAACAATCGACCAACCATTTATTTTGCCTAACTCCCGTATTCTTTCCGGGAAAGATTTCTATCCCGTTAAATTCTGACTAGATTAAAAACTATGTATGTGGCACTTTTAATCTATCCTTTTGTCTGCCTGAAACAGCGACTGAATTTTGAAAATTTCAACTTATCTGGATCATTAAGAACATGTTTTTTTTTTCGATAAAAAAGAGTACGTTCTCGCGTAGTATCTAATATACGATTTACTTTTCCTAGGATTTAATCCTCTAAATTCAAGTTCCAAAAATTACCGTTGAACACGACCCTTGGAACTCTAACTTGAAAATCTAGATCTTACAAATAAATAAGTATCATTTGAAACAACAACATTTGAAACAACAATATTATTCACATGGGATATGGTTATGTATCTAACAGGAATATTTACTGGTACTACTGTTATGTAATATTTGGGTCATCATTCAACACCAATAAAAGCATACAACTCATCGCGATGCACTGAGACTATATTGCACCTTCAAACTGCATGTAGAATAGACTGAAAATCCTCCGTATTCTAACAACTTGTCATAATGAATGTGTGTATATTTCTCCTCTCTATCTGATTGGCCAACGAAAACAAACACGATTGAAAAAAAAAACTACAAAAACCAAACAACTTCAACCCACGACGGCACACCTTCTACCTTTGTGCACCACTTTGTATGAATCTCTCAAAAAAAAACAACACACCACACGTATCCCGTCACACACTGTTCACCACGTGCAATACGGAACTCCACACCCGACCGACACCCTTTGGCCCAAATCGACAATCGACGGGAACCTGACGTCATCTTCGACACCGTCCATCACCAATTCAATGCGTTCAATGCAAATCGCGAAAACATATCTCTATTCGTGTCCATAGAGCTTCGAACAGGTAAACCATCGTCAAAGTCTCCAAATTCAAAACTCTGCTATACAAAGTTCTATTTCGCTCTTTCGATTTTCAAAAGTTGAATTTACGTCACTAAATCTGTATTACCTTATAAACTAAATAAAGCCCACCTTTGCATTTGCCCTTAATCACAATCACGCAGAACCATAGAGTAGCTGACCCAGTCGAACCCACCCGCTGAATAATAGCTTCTAGTGCTTTGAGTGTTGATGTTTAATTATAGCAGATAGATGAGATAGATCTAGGTTTGTAGTTGCAATGTTGCTTCCTTTCAGAAGGAGACGGCCGCTTTCATTTAACGTAAATTATGCAAGGCTTTAATGCATATAACGATGTAAAAAAAACTTCTTTAATCGAAGCTTTCACAATTAAAATTTTCTGCATCCTAATTCAAAAATTCAATAATTACAGGAGGTTGGCGAGGATTCCAAACTGGCCCGTAGTTTCGAGCGGATACGATCGATCGTTCGCAAGAAGCGAAACGCCAACAAGGAAAAGAACGAGAACGACACCAACACCCGGTTGGAGCAGTTGGTGAACGAGATCGTCATCAAGCAGCGAGAGGAGAAGAAGAAGTACAGCACGGCAGCGCTTATGGCACCAAAGGGTCAAACCATCGTAATGCCATCGAGTGACTTCCGACCCATTCAGGGTGGACCGCTCTACAGCCAGGGCTATCAGGTTGGACGAGTACTAGATTCTTAATCTCTTGTTCCAACGATCATCTTCTTTCTTCACAGGAATCTCTGACACAACGATCACTATCGGAGCAGCAGTGCTACGAGGTTCCTCTAAAAGATCGACCCTTACGAACCATTTCCGGCAGTCAGGAGACTGTGTCCCAGATGGACGATCGCCAACTGCCGGACGATGGTCCACCGCAGATGACTGAGGTGGAACGCAAGATCCTCCAGCAAATGTCTTCCGGTTTCGGCACCCAGCAAAGCAAGGACGAACCCACGGTGACCGAATCGCTCGAAATGCATTCCCTCAATCGAATCAATTCTTCCGAGATCGATCCGAACGAACAATCGATCCACATATCGGACTCGCAGCCGTACGACGTGGCGTACCTGCAGTACCAAAAATCCCTGCTGAACCGATCGCCGAGCTATCGAAAATCGCTGGACAGGACTTCGTCACGTACTTCCAGTGCCCATTCGTTGGCCACCTCGCTGGCCAAGTGCCACTCACCATTGGTGCAGGAGGTACTGAATGCTGGGTCACAATACCTACGCAATAGCAATATCTCGCTCATCCAAACGCCAACTCCGGTACCTAGACGTGAAGATAATCATTTTTTAGTAGCCGATAGGAACAGTAATTTAGACAAATCGATTACGGCTTCACCGCCGCAGCCGATCAGCCAACAACGTTCGCCAAGTACCAGCAGTAGCATGCGCAAGGCGGTGCTGGCCGCCAACCGTTTCTCCGACCAATCGCTCAATACGCTCTCGATCGATCATGACGAGCTGATCAATCAGATGAATCTTAAGGACGAACTGCTTAACTGCGAGCAGAAGGAGTTGTTTCAGTTCCTCAACGATGAGGTTGACAATAGTAACAATTATTTTAGTGATACGGTAGGTTATGGCAGCGCGATAGTCGATGCGGACACCGAAAGTCTGCTACTGAACTCCAAGAAGGAGGACATCATCTACTCACCGGATCGGAAGGTCTCCAACGGTAGCCTAAAGTCTAATTTAAGTAGTATATCCAATTCGATCTTTCAAGCGTTGGAGCACCGCCGAGGTGGAAGTATATCCGGTTCAATAGAGAAGCAACGGCCAACGATCGCTGTAGATAACGGGAGTGTGCGATCGCGGAGGGATAGCGACGACAAAGAGCCACTAGTTAAGGCTTCCGAGTTTGACGACATTATACATAGCTTTGATACCGAGCTGAAGAGCTTGAAGTCTCTCTCGTTAGGCCGAAGCCATTCGCAGCCGGAAGCACCCATGTCTCCGGAACGTGAACGAAGAAACTCGGATACGTGTCCTTCGAAACCATTGGTTGAAGAAGTAGTCCGACTACGGAGGCCCAAATCCAGTACCGTCTGTAACTATAGGAGTAGTCGTAAAGAAAACAATAATACACATGGCAATAAAACTAGTGATAAAGATAATAACGACAGTAATACTTGTAACAATAATAATCCTAGGATTAGTACCGGTAACGATAGTAATAGCAGTAATACCGATAGCAATACGCAGCGCAGCGAAACGTCCAAACGGCGAAGTCTGGAAAAGCAGCGCAACATAACCGACGAGGAGTTCAACATGGGAATAGAGATAAAGAAACTCTGTGATCAGCTACAGGCACCATTTGCCACCTCCACCGTTGTACAGGAACAACCCACCAGTAGCAGTAGTAGCAGTGGTGGTGGTGGAGGGCCCTCAACCCTAACCCCCTTTGTAGGACTGTCTGCCGGTGGTGGCAGCAACGGAAACAACATCAGTACAATCCCTATAGTTTTCCGACGGAAAAACGACTTCCACAGTAGCTTCGATCGGATCAAGCGACTCAGTTTGATCGAACGCGTCGAAGAATGCAACGAAGACGAAAAGGCCATCGTGCAGCCACCGAAAGCATCCAGCGAAAAACTTCCACGGAGGCAACTGTCCAAAGACTGCCTGGAGACACTGTCGCTCAAGAGTAGCTACAGTGTTGAAAATTGCGAGAAACCCCTGGACGAAAGTAGCAAAAAGATCGGAATCAGTTTGGAGGAGTTCCAGCGGAACATTGCCCAGGAAAGCAGTTCCGAACCGGGACCGATCAAGCAACCGCCCAAGAAGACCGTGACCTACAGCGAAACATCGCGGCAGAATAGCTCGCAACAGGCCACCCCCAAACGGACGCCGTACAAAACCTACGAATCCGATGCTCCACGTAAGTAGTTTGCTACAATTATTCAATCGTTTAAAATGTATGCATAAAAAAATGGACTAATTTAGAATGACGCTGAGAAAAATAACAACAAATGATAATTCAATGGGACCCGTTTTCCTTAAATCCTACGTTTATTGGACATTCTACAAAAAATGTACGACGCACGGCCGGGATGCCTCACACCTTAGATAGATACTGACATGTTATTCAACTCTTTCGGGGCCTTCCCGATCAACTGCTCCTCCGTTTTGGCCACGAAATTATTGGAGTAGATCCACCGTTTGAGGTTCGTCCAAAAATTTCTATCGCTCGAGCTGGGGACATTGGGTTGGCGGTCGTCGGTATACCGTCTATTTTCATGGTCGAGGCCCGCAAAAAGACCACACCCTCCTTCGGGTGACACGTGAAAGCGGTAACTTCCGAAAGGCACTTCGATTCTCCCCATTCACCGTAAGTCCCGGAGGAAAGCGCAGCGGCTGAGAAATTCGAAACCAACCTAAAGTTGGAGATGGAATTAGTCCAATATTTAAGCGCAGCGGCTGAGAAATTCCCTTCTCACTAATTGTCATCCACAGAAGGATCTTTTCGGAAACTTGGTGTGGGAGATATATTTGACGTCAACGCTTACCTTCTTGGTGGGGGAGGTAAAGTCTCCGGTCCTCTTCCAGTCCTTACCGTCCAGCGTCAAGTATGTCTCGTCATTTATTACGACCAGGACGTTGCGCTTTGCGGGAAAGATGTTTTTCACCAGCACCATCAGCCGCTCCTTTTGGGTGATTGCCTGCTGCTCAGACACGGCAGTCCTTGACTGATACTTCCGCATAACAATGTCCATCGTGCCCATTGTACTTCTTCACCATTTGGCCGGTTCTACCAAGCTCTCGGACAAAGGCGCAGAACAATGAGGCCACCTTTCCCTCGTTGTATTGCAATTTAAGGTCACGCAGTGCTGTCAGACCCCCGGAACCAAGCTTCCGTTCGACGCTCCCGCCTTCATCTAGAAGGGAGAGGATGCTGTAAGTGCCAGATTGGCTACATCAGGTGGACACGAAGTGCCTCACCAACTTCTTCGCACCGGGGTAGAGCTGGCTTAACGAACGAACCATCGAGCTTAGTTGCTTGATTGTTTTCGCCATGGCTGCGGCAAAACAACTGGTAAGACCATCCCCACCGGTGGGTTCGTAATATTTTGATGACAGAGAGCGTTCCTATTTTAATTTAGCCACCCACTTTCGCACCGGTCGTTCATAAAAAGGTAACTCAGTAAGACTCAAATTTATTCACGTACCGGTTTCGTTTCGCTAAATATTTCGTGCAAAGCACTTCGTTGTCTTGTGGCGTCCAATTCCTTCCACATAACCCTTATGTGATCGAAAGGGTACCATGTTTTACATTACGAAATTTCATAGTTAATTTTAACACAGGAAGCTGAAATTCACTGACATCTAAATAAAAGTTGGAAGGCAACAAGGGGGTAGCAAGAGGGCCGAAGGGGGGACTTTGATTTTTTACCCATTAAGCGATCGACTGGGTACGCACCAAATTCAAATGATTATAACTCTGGCAATTATTGACCGATTTTAATTCTTTTGGCACCGTTAGATTCAAAAACTCATTCGCTTTAAGAAAATTATCGCCAATGACCATTTCAATTCATCTGGTTCCTGTAAATCCGGGTTTACGGGGTTGTGTTCCGGTACGGAGACACAATTTCGGAACATCTATTGAATTTCAAGGAGTGGATGTCAAAATCTTTGGAATAATTCCTAGAAACTATTTCTATTCTATTGTGGGTCACATGCCAACTTGTTCCTGAAACGGCAATTCTGTAACAGGTGCCCGTGGGGCCTCGAGTGGCCATGAATATTGTCAGTAGAAACCCCTGGCAATATGGGTATCGAAATTCATGAATTTTCGCCAGTAGGATATTTCTAAACGTTTTGTGGCTGTCAAATTTTTCTGTTTGCAACGAGGTTGCTAGGATTGGTGATGCAAAAGGTGGATTCCCTACAAGGCTAGGACAGGCCATGCCAACATAGAGAAAAAAATATGGTATAAACAACCATATTTCAGGTTGCATCAACCAAATTTCAATATTAAAAATGAACAAACACATTATTGGTTTACTTAAACAAACCTGAATGCTTGGAATGAACTAACATGTGGGTTGTTTTTGATCCGGGATTCAACCTTAATTTAACCAACATTTGTTTGAAATACTCATAATATTGGTTGTTCAATTTTGACAGCTGATTAATCTTAGGTTATTTCAAACAACACTCAAAGCTTGTTCCAACCAAAAGTTAGCGTAAAAGAAGGAAGCTCGGTATTTAAAATGAATGCTTGGTTATTTTTTGAAATAAAATGAAAATTATTACTACAGCTCCCGTATTTTTGCGTTTCATTTATTTAGCTGCACTACCGTCAAACGCAAAACTGTACTAGGTTGAGGAAATATCATAGGGCATGGACCACTATGCGTTTACTGGCAGTAATGGTCCCATAGTAGATAAAAAAAATAACTTTATGCTCGAGGGGGCGGCCCGGCGTAGAGGTTAACATCCATACCTCTCAAGCCAAAATCACGAGTTCGAATCTCACCTCCGGACAAGTTACGAAAATACCTAAAAGGTATTTGAGTGACTACGACGGGAGATGAACCAGCCCAGGGCTAAAAATCTCGAAAATCAAGGAACTTAAAAAAAACTTATGCTCTCCCGGTTACACGGCGTTTTATTTTTTTATAAACATTAACATTTTATAATACTAAATTTTAAATCACTGTAAATCATAAATCACTAATTTCCATAAGCTAAGTTTGTTCTAAACTAGATTTAAGGTTGGTATTAACCCAACCATAAAGTATGGTCTTTTTTAACCAAACATTCAGGTTATTTCAACCTACACACTTAGAAAATTTTACAGTATTCGGTAATTTTTTACCGAACTTTCAACAGCTGAACGTTCGGTAATCCGATTTACCGGATTTCGGTGAAATTTTACAGTATTCCGATTAAAAAATTACCGGAACTTGTCAAATTTTACCGAAATCCATTAAATTGGATAAGCGAACGTTCAGCTGTTGAAAGTTCGGTAAAAATTTACGAATACTGTAAAATTTTCTCAGTGTGTAAAATCACAACTTGCATCAGTAAAACAGAACTGTGTCTAGCAATTTAATGTTTGCTTAAAACAAACCTTTTTTTGTTTGGAAATAAGCAGACTTGTAGTTTTAACTAATATTGAATATGAAACAATGTTACTATCTAAGTAGCAATCACTTGAAAAAGAGGTTTGTTTCATCTACAATTGCGAGTTTGAGGCAAAGATATATCAGCTTTAGCTCGAGCAGAACCAGAGTTTGAATTTCAACTACAGTTTTGGTTGTTTCAAACAGGACTCATTTCTCTCCGTGAGCTCAGTGAAAATTGCCCTCCTATAATTTGTGTTTGTGTTTACAAGGGACTCTCTCGCAGTGTTGCCAAGTATATTGATAAGGTATTCAAATAAATGAAAATTTTATTTACTTTGTTTCGTGTTTTCAAGTTCCTGACAGCGATGAGGACATATTATTGTGTAAACATTTATTATTGTTCAGGAATAACAAATAACTCATACCGCAAAACGTACCGTGAGGTATCATGAGAGGAGCACATAATAAACTTTAACTCCAACGCAGGCAAAACATAATTTTATTCGAATATTTTATTTACGCTGCGCAACCAAACTGCTGCAGTGATTTCTTCAGCGGCAAACCAACCTAAAGTTGGAGATGGAATTAGTCCAATATTTAACTTCAATCGTTTGAGATTCAGTTGTTAATATATTTACAAAATTGAAACAAAAAGAACCAACCGTTTCCGAATATTTTTTTCAGGATTTCAGGAGCTTACCTCTTAAGATTGGTTAATTGTTCTCTCAAACATCTCGCAAGTCAAGCTAGTCTGTGCCGAATAAGAATTTCTGGAGGAATAACTCGGGGTACCTTCTCCCCGTATCGACACCTGATTTTCGTTGTTCTCAACCACGTTTATTTCCATCCATTCTTCATCTAGCTCAGTGCCTCCAAAGTTCTCAACAGTTTCCTTATCTTGCCACTATTCGTCCAGCAAAGCGAGTCAATTAGAACGTTAAAGGTTCCATTTGGATTCTTTTTGCCGAATGTCGAATATCGAAGTCTGAATACTGAGTTTGATTCATTTTAACATATGCTGCATATTCGGCTATTGGAAGAAATCTTGAAAAATAACTGCTCTCACGCAGGCTCCTATCCACTTCCGGCGAACAAGTGGATCCTTTGGGAATCGATATAAATGAAGCTCCGGATTGATCACGTCCTTGCGACCACAAT
This sequence comes from Aedes koreicus, assembly GCA_024533555.2. Taxonomy (NCBI): domain Eukaryota; kingdom Metazoa; phylum Arthropoda; class Insecta; order Diptera; family Culicidae; genus Aedes; species Aedes koreicus. The sequence goes on from JAHHFK020003642.1 coordinate 68,462, forward strand.
TTATTATTTTGCACTTCATCATCACTAAATTGAACAAAAAATCACTGAACAACTGCCAAGTACAGCTGCACAATTTTGTTTTGTTTGGGAAAAAAATAAAAAAAAACGCCTGGAGACACCGCCAAAAATAAAAAAGTGCAATAATAAAATTTTTTTAGGAGAAAATCGCTGCGTTTGTTTGTTCTAACAGGAGGGTTTTTGACGTAGACTACGTCTTACGGGAAGGGTAGGGTGTCAATTGAAAATCTAAAAATAAGCGACCGTCACGAAATATTGTTACAAATTAAACGCTAATTACTTAACAAATCCTCAATAGATTTTCAAGATGTTTACATCAATCGATTGGAAATTTTCCCGCGTATCAATTCAATTATCAAACATTGTCCGTTAAAAATTTCAAGCTATTGAAAATAACCAAAATATGACGTGATGTCCTATAATGCCGATTTTTCAGAGTAAATTTACTCAATGCACTCAATTTTACTATCACAGATTTCAAATGTAAGCAAGGGAGGTCTCATATGCAGCAGTGAACGATATAAAACGGGTACACCTTCGCAAATTTACTCATTAGTGTCGCAGTACTGGAGCTGGGCAGACCAACGAACCATCGATGATAAGCAGCTGGCGATGGCATGAGCTCTGAAGGCAACCTCGATGGCGCGAAGCCTCTAGTGCGGAGCGGCAAAGCGCCAATTTGGATTTGGCAGGTGGTGGTGCCACTTACCATAGAAGATGCAGTGGCGATCAATCAGTGGGCAGGTAGCTGATTGCGCTGCAGGCTGTTGCTAGCAAGCCCTTGGCTAGGCAACCGTTGCTAGGCAGCCACTAAATTGCAGTGTTGTGCTAGGCGCCGGTGGCCCAAGCTGGCGATGATTTGTTGCCAGCCGGTGGGCGCCACCACGAGGAGCGAAAGAAGTGTCCTGAGTGTGTGTTATACTTTCGGTAGCCATCTTTATTTGTAGCACAACGTGCACGGCAGCGTTGTGAAAAGACCGACAAGGATTCAATTCTTTTGCCGTTTATTCAAAATCCGTCCTTTTCAGGACGCCCAATCCTATGTTGAGAGAGTTTGTTTAATTTGAATTTATCTTACCAATTGGCAGAAAACGGTGGCTAAAACAATTGTAGATTTCTCTTCGTTGCATTCTTTTAGCATTGTGCATAATTTATAAATGGCTGCCGTCACGAGCAATTGAAACCAAATGGCAGACAGCGGTGGCTAAAACAATTTTAATTGTCTCTTCGTTGTATACCTTGAGCATTCTGCACAATTTACAAATGGCTGCCGTCATGAAATATTGAAACATCTTATGGCAAGGGTAAGGTGTCAATTGAAAATCTTAAAATTGTCGACAGTCACGAAATATCGTTACAAATTAAACGCTAATATCTTAATAAATGCTTGATAGATTTTCAAGATGTTTACACCAATCGGTTAGAAATTTTCCGCGTATCAATTTCATTACCAAACAATATCCGTTAACAATTTCAAACTATTGAAAATAACGAAAATAAAAGGTGATGTCTTATTATTTTGTTTTGCAGGCTAAATTTACTCAATGCACTCAATTTTACTATCACAGATTTCAAATGTGAGCAAGGGAGGTCTCATATTCAGCACTGAACGATATACAATCAAATTTTCTCATTCGCGTTGCAGTACTGGAGCTGTGCGGAGCAACGAGCCAATATTCATTGGCAGCTGGCGATGGCATGTACCTTGAAGTGTGCGCTAGCTTCATTCGGCAGTGCTGAGCAGCAAGGCGCCAATGTGGATGTTACAGCTGACGGTTGCAAGTACCGTAGAAGGTGCACTGTCGACCAACCATTGGAGATTGCGCTGATTGCGCTGCAGGCTGTTGCTAGCAAGCCGTTAGCTAGGCAACCGTTGCTAGGCAACCATAAATTATGCAATGGTTTGCTAGGCCCAAGCCAGTGATTTATTTGTAGCCAGCCGGTGGGTGCAGCCACGACAAGCGAAATAAGGTGCTTATGTGTGTGTGTGATCTTGCTGCTAGCCATCTTTTGGTAAGGCGCAACGTACAACGAGTGAATTAACCTGATTCATCAAAATACCGGAAGGTTTCAATTCAAATGCGGACCATTTCGAATCCATCCTTTTCAGGACGACGAATTCCATTTCGAGAGAGTTTGTATGATTTAAATTTATCTAAAATTACTTTCCAAGATCTAACCAATTGGAAGACATCGGTGGCTATAATAATTTTAGTTTTCTCTTCGTTGCATATCTTGAGAATTGTGTACAATTTACAAATGGCTGCCGTCACAAAAAATGGAAACACCGAACGCTTATAATTCGATCGTTTCTTGATTGATTTATTTTTTGATATATTTGCATCAACCTGAAGGTTTAACGATTGCCATTTTATTGATACAAATATTTATTTGTAATACATCTGTTGCGTTCCGGTAAAGATCAAGAAATTCCTTATCACGGACAACGTTTTGATTCTTCACCAAATGCTTTCTAAGGAGTGTACAAAAGAATTTTCTAACATAATTACTATCTAATGCTGGTCTAAAGATCTATTTGGACCACACCCACGCTTTTTTATCAGACTACGCTTTACGGCAAGGGTAGAGGTCAAATGAAAATTTGAAAATAACTGAAACAGTTTGAACGCCAATAGCTTTATCATTTCTCGATAGATTTTCGAGATTTTTGCTTCAACCAGTTGGAGATTTTACCGACTGTTAATTATCAAAAATATAATTAATTATCGACGTTGAATTCCCAAACAGACCCTGAAATATCTATAACGCGATAAGGATAATGGTTTCCAGCAGGTCTATCACATCAACACAATCAATATAGCCAGCACCACCGTTGCCTGTCATCATACCAACATTCAAATCAAACGTCCCTTTCCAGGGCCGCCAAATAATTACTACGAAGCGAATCAAGCGAATGTTCTTACATACTTTCTCACTTACTTATGCTAACCCTACGTCCCATTAGAACAGTACCTGAGTACTAATCAAACGGTTTAACGAAGTCTACGTCAACCGGTCGTGTGTTATACACAACCCCACTGATTTTTTTTTTTTAAAAAATTTTTTTTTTTTTTTTTTCGGGGGGGGGGGTTTCCTTGCCTGGGTTAAAGGGGGGTATGGTAATGTTAAAAAAAATCCCTCAAAACATTCTTTTTTTTTTAAAACATATTTTGTGTGAGAAACGTCGCTTTTAAAAAAATTTTTTTTTTTTTTTTTCTCGGGGGGGGAGGGGGGGGGGGGGGGGGGGGGGGGGGGGTGGGGGGGGGGGGGGGGGGGAGGGGCGATCCCATGGCCTTTCCCAGCTTTGGTCGCCGGAAAGCTCCCAAAATACCGCAGGACTGCTTCCCGCAGAAGTGCTACGAAAAGTAAGTACCGCTTGATGGATGTTTGAGTGTCTATCTGTGTTTGTCTGCAACTTAAAACAACCCTTAAAGGTAAACACGCTCAAACCTAAAAGAAAAATAACTAAAACCAACAAACAACAAGCATCCATCCCGACACGAACCACGAAAAATTCGACTCATTCGGCGCACCTAGCTCGATGAAAATCCTCCAAATCTCACCCCTACACTCCCGTACGTAGTGGCCGATGTTGTTTGGAAATTGACCCCCCCGTAATGCTTCATAGACCAATCCCAACCAAATCCATTCAATGATGATGTTAAATCGCTTTTTGTGTTCGCACTCACTTGTCCAGTTTTGGTCTTATTATTTGCAATCACACGCTGTTCATAGACACTGCTTTCCGGAAGGGACGTCCCGGGGTTAATGGACGAACCTTCCGCACATTAACAACGGAACCGAAAATAATACACGTGGATGGTCAATACGAGAAACGAGATTTCGAGAATTATCACAATACCGCATTGGATTTAAAATGAAGCGAGTTTTTCTAGGGCCCGATAATCTGTTAAGTTCTAACCTGCTTCAAGTTCTATGCGCGGTAGAATCCTTTCTTCTTAATATTTGTTAGTTTTATGAAATACATTCAGCATTCTTGAAATATGCCTTCAAATAGGAAAGGTTTTCTTGTAAATAGTATCATACGTAGTCATCATTAGCCAGTTCGAGACCATGAAACTATCGTCTCCAATATATAGCGAAGAGTTAAAGCTTGGGATCAAATCATTTCTTTGCATCTAAGACTTTAGAAGATTGTAACAATTTCTACAAGTACACAACTACGTTATCAACCTAGCGTTATACTGAAAATGTAACAATTTTGCATGTCATTCGTTTCATTTTAGTCCTTCACTTTTATTTATGTAAATTTCAACTTTTAATCTCGTTACATTGTAGAAAGATCTAACTTCAGTTCAACTAGAAAAAAAACGTTAGAAAGTCTTAATCTTCTGTACCATTTAATTAAATTTTATTTATTAATTCAATTGCTTAAACATCAATGTAAATCAATCAGTTCGTCTCAAGTAACCTAAACTTCGATTCTTACAAGAGAAACGATTTCAGAAGTTTACATGTGGGGCAAATAAGGTTCCGTTGAACTTTCTTGCTAAATAACCTGATACTATGCAGACATTCAAAACTCAAACTAAAATTTTGTACCTATAGTACTCATTGGCAACTACTGGAAAGCTCGCAAAAAGTATAAACTCCTCTTAAATACATTTTTTTGGGGGGCATTTTGCTCTGCGGATATTTCATGTCGATCATGCTTATGCAGTTATAGTCGAACCTATGGTTCCGTCAGAACTAGGTGGCAGTACTTCCTGATGTGTGCTAGGATTAGATGTACCGGAATTGATGATTCTGAACCATAAATGTACGTAGTCAAGCTCGACTTTTGGTGTTCTGCACGAAAGTCTTGCTCACATACAACTTTTTAGCCACATCTCGAACTGAGGCGTTCGGTTTCCGTTTAAAGCACCGTTTGTGGTCGTTCTCGTTGACCTGACGGCTTTTTTTTTCCGGATCTTCGCTTCCGATCAACAGTCAGACGTTCTTCAAACCATTTTATGATACCTGACATTGTGGAATTCGCGATTCCCACCTTTTTTTCCGATGGCACGATGCGACATATCCTTCTTCGCGTACGCACTGTTCTTTCGTCGCCGTTTTAAAAACTTTTGCGCACCTGGTGAAATCAACTGACAGAGTGTAAACAATACACATTAAACTATCTCTACGCAAAATGTCAATTAATTTTATCAAATGGATCTAGAGCAATTTGAGAGGGGGGGTGGAACGTTTGGTATATGGATCTTTGGCATATGGATCTTTGGCATATGGATCTTTGACATATGGATGTATGGCCGAATGGACGTTTAGCTGAATGGAAGTTTGGCCGAATGGACGTTTGGCCGAAAATTGTCTATTAGCATATATGTATTACAGAGAAAAGGAAATAAGAATCTAAAAAAGTATTTTCAAACGGATTAGATCTAAAAAAGGAAATAAGGAACCATAAAAATCATTCTCGAACTCAATAGATAGTATCCCGATATTCTAGACTTATTACACTTAGAGTTTATCAATATGTGTGCGCATTTGCAGTAATAAGCATTCTAATTAAGCTTCAACTATATCCATTCACTAAAAAACTAAATTTGTATGTTCAAAAATGCAAAAATGGTATTCGGACATTTGCCCATGTACATGAGAAGTATGAATATGTTTTGATAAAATCGAAAACTCCTGATTTTTGGTGGAAATATGTATTATCTAATTGTTATTTTTGTATTCTCCGAGCGTGGAGTAACGATTATGATGTAGAAGGAGATGTTTCGCTCATCGCCATGAGGTACCAAGAGTAGACAGTCATGTTTGCTAGAATGAAAGATATGGAGAGAAAGTGTTGAAAGTTCCGTCAGTGTACGGTAGGTTGGAAATAGAATAGAAGTATTGAAAATTGAGCGAAAGGGCATGGGTAAAGTAGTACTCGAACCAAGGACGTTATCATTGCCAAGCATCCCACTGCGGGGTAGGTTGAGGCACAGATACATCTGCCACCTCAACTGGCAATAATAACGTGTTGGATCTCGCTCATGTACCACTGATCGCTTGTGATAGTTTCTAGCGGTAGTTTGTATGTACTCTGTTATGATGCGTACATGGGAGAGGAATCCTCTGGTAGTGGTATTAGCTTGAGCGTAAAGCATGTCTTAACTGGTTAGTTCAACAAGGAGTACTAACAGGAGCCGAACGGCTCAACATGGCGCATGTTGGTCGCTGAATGGCGAAAAGTGTAATTTAACCGCTTACTAATACGAGCCAAAGGGCTCAGCATGATGCATGTCGATCGCTGATTGGCGAAAATGATGCTTTTTTATGCGGTAAACTGTTGCCAAATGGCACCCTACCAGCTTGGCAATCCCTTTCGGCTTCTTCTGGGCGAGCAACAAACTGGTGATCACTTCTTTCGCGAACATTTTGACGAATTAGCAATAAAACAAATAGAATGTTTGGATGCAGCACTTGAAAGTAAACATAAACAAATACACTTTCGACAGAAATTAGTCACTAGCTACACGAATTAACCCAATACTCAAGTTTGAACATTTTCGCATTATTTTCTGCCGCACCCTGTATAAAATTGGTCTTAAATAGATGCTGTACGAAATCTACTCGCTACATTGAGAGTGACTATTAAGGAGTAAATGTTTACTCAATTTGAAGGAAAGTGGTTTTGCTCATTAAATGATGAAGATGCTTAAAAATTACGTTTTTTAAAAGAATAAATTTTGCGGTGTAGGCTTATGATAAAAATCGGATCCAATTCTTCCGTTTGTTCAGGTGAAAGTCACTGAAATTCAAATTGGCTGGCATAAGGGTTGTTTTGCATTGCCAATTCGTATTTTCGAAGGCACAAATCTAAGAAACCATATAAAACATTTGCCCGGGAGGGATACTGCCTGATCTCTATTTTGACTCAGGTTTCGTCGTAAGAAGGCATTTACTGTACTTTTTCAGACCCGATCATACCACTTTTGGGCACGTGTTCTGGCCTAACCTTACGTCCATGGGTTACTTTCCACTTGATCGATCCACCTAACTCATTGCGCGCCTCTTTCGCTATTTTCATCAGGCTGCCGTCCGACATCCTTACGACGTGCCCCGCTCATCGTGGTCGACTCTTACTTTCATGTATTTAGTATTCGACGCACTAATGATGACTCCAATACGGCTAGTTTCGACCCTGAGTCTGAAGCCACTTTTACCACCATCTGCGTATTAATATATCAATGTGGCCGGTAAAGCCAAAAAACTGACTTCCTGAAAATAGTAAAACTCGTTCCTATCTCCTCTTCAAATCACACCTCGCATGACAGTTTTTTTTTGTATCTTTATTAGAGTGGCGTGACAGTGTTAAACAGCAAACACGAAAGCACCTTGCCATTCCCATCATTAAGATTCACAAAGACTCGGAAATGCCCCAAAAACTCGAACGGTGCACCTAAGACGATCCATAGTTGACATGAACAATCGGGTCAGTTTATCAGGAAATCCATATTCGTGCATAATCTGACATAGCTGGTCTCGATCGGATGTGATCTATTCCCACCTGTTTATAATAAAGAAGAAGTTATAAAAAGTTTGTTTTGACACCTGATCAACATGCCTCTTTCTACACTACAATTAAAGGGTGTTTCGATCAAAATTTGGTCGACTTGACGCATTTCCTTTCATTAATTTTGCACACCCCTCATTTTGAAGATGTGTGCGTGTAGCATCATGCCTCTATTTTGATTTTGAGATTAGCACTTCAGTTATCAAAATGTCGTCGAAGGAAGAGAAGCAACGCATCCAAATTTTGCACGTGCATGACGAAGATCCAAACTACTCTCACGCCAAGTTGGCGAAATTGTTGAATGTGGCTAAATCAACTGTTACCAACGTATTAAAAGTGTTCGGTGAACGTTTGTCGACGGCCAGGAAGGCTGGATCGGGGGAAAATCGAAAGCCGGAGGCCATAGCGACGACAAAAAGAATTGCCCGCTGTTTCGAGCGGAACCTCAACCTCTCCGTCCGAGATGTCGCAAAGAAGCTGGGAGCGGCGCCTTCAACCGTGGATAGAGCCTAAAAAACGAGCTGGACTGTCGATTTACAAGAAAGTGGTGACTCCAAATCGCGACGATAAACAAAACACGTCGGCCAAAGCACGATCGCGAAAGTTGTACACGACGATGCTGACGAAGTTTGGTAGCGTGGTACAGGACGATGAAACTTACGTCAAGGCAGACTTTAAACAGCTTCCTGGAGAGGAATTTTATACGGCAACCGGACGGGGAAAGGTGGCAGATTCAAGCACATTAAACTGTCAAAGTTCGTGAAGAAATATCTGGTGTGGCAGGCCATCTGTACCAGTGGCTTGAAGAGCAACGTTTACATTGCAACCGGAACCGTAATCCAGAAAATTGATCTGAGCGAGTGCCTGCAAAAACGTGTACTACTTTTCCTGAAGTGATACAATTGTTCCGTTCTATTTTGGCCGGATTTGGCATCTTGCCATTACGGAAAAAGGCCTGTCAACAACGTTCAAGTGGTGCCCAAGGACAAGAACCCTCCCAACACGACAAAGCTTCGCCCAATCGAACAATATTGGGCCATCGTCAAGCGGAACCTTAAGAAGACTCAAAAATCTGTTGTGAACGAGAAACAGTTCAAAGCAAACTGGCGTTCTGCGGTGAATAAAGTGGACAAGAAGACTGTACAGAATCTTATGGCAGGTGTTAAACGAAAGACCCGGGAATTCACATTCGGTTGAAAGGAAGCTTAGCTGAATATTTCTCCTGTATTCTGTATTAACTAAACTTGAAAAAGAAACAGAATTTGACTTGTTAATAAAAACGTTGATCGACTCATCGACACACATTACTGTTTGGCCAAATTTTGATCGGAACACCATTTATTATGGTTAAAATAACTGAAATTTTTAAAACATAGATTTGTACAGTTCTAGAAAAAAGTCCTGATTTAAAGAAACTTTTTAGTTCAATAATCAAAGCGCAGACCATGATTCTGGCTTGTAGAATGCTTTAAAACTTCAATAAAACTTACGATAATCCTTGGAAATTTTCACATGAAGCTTTCTGGCGTTTGTTTGTCTTTCTATTCAATCGATTTTTTGTTTTTCTACAAATCGGTTTCTCTCGTGCTTAAACTGCTTCGATTCAGATCAAATGATGTATGATCAATGGCTGTCAGTGACGATTGTAAATTTAGGTTGTCATCTCTGACGTTCTCTGAATTGGAAATAGTTGAAGATAGCCGTGAACACTGCTTTTATAAGGAAACTAAACACATAATCTGAATATTTGAAATCAAGAACAAATTTTCATGGGGTCCATAGCAACATTCATATTTTTGGATTGCTAGGAATGGTAGTTTGATAACATTGTCCATTGAGTTTCACTACTAAACCGCTTATTTTTAAATTGTGGCTGAGTAGATGTTTTAAGAAAGCACTATATTCCCTTGACGATAACTCGAGAGACACCCTTTTACAGACTCCTGTACAAATTAAACGTATACAATGACGCAGGTCTTCACTGGAATTTTCATGAAAATTGGTTTGGTTGGAGAGTTATGGCTGTCAGTGCGTGTCCGAATATTTACGTGCTCAAATTTTATTTACACTTTCTAAATAACTCATATGACCTAACAATAGATATTGAATATGCCTCCAATAGCTTGTCCAAACCAAAGCAGGCTTTTGCTGAAAATTTAAGCAACTAGGGTAAACGTTCCTATAGCTGCGATACGGCGCCTCCATACACAACGATTGGTACACTAACGGTTCTAACGTACTACAACTATTGGACCGTCTACCCTACTTCAGTTTTTATCGAAATCTAAAAGTGGCCGAAAAGTGGTCTTCAGCAAAGATGAAGCTGAGAAAATTTCCCAGAAGAATACAGAATACAATTGTATTGTTGTATGAGTTCGCAACCAAAGGAGCTCAAAATTGGGGAAGCAGGGGATTTGTAATCGATTGAGATGGATGAAGCTAAAACGAAACATTGAACCACCCTTATGCACAGTAAATATTTTGACCTGTTCTGTAAAATACTAGATTCACAGGTCTAAGCCCAGACTTGTTATTGCATTACTTAATTTTTATATTGCTTAACATTTGCTTATCCTGCATATACCCGTAATCTCTTACGTCAACCGCAAATAAACTGTATTTTTAACTGTAAATTTTTATCATATATTCCTAACCATTGCATGCCCATTTCCTGATTCGTTCAACATTTCATATCGTTAGTGAACAAACAGATAGTAAACCTTTGTAAGTAGTTTAGCGTCTTGTTCGTCTGAGCAACATACCCTTAAACTGTAAATAACAATCATAAAAAGGCCATTAAAAAAAACTGGGACCGATCCCTATCGTGCACACATCTCAATCTCATTTCCCCAATAAATCTTATCTCCAACTAGGTGCAAATGCTGGGACGCTTGTCTCAAAACCGAAGCCGGCCAACGTTGGTATCGATTTCGTCAGGAAATTCTGCAGTACGTAGACACTCCGGCCTTCGAATGGTTTGTGCTGGTGCTGATCTTTGCGTCCAGCATCACCCTGTGCTTCGAAGATATCCATCTGGACCAGAACAAACAGCTGAAGCAAATCCTCTACTGGACCAATTTTGTCTTCTGTCTAATTTTCGTCATCGAGATGTTACTCAAATGGATCGCGTTGGGGTTTACCAAGTATTTCTCCAGCTTCTGGACGATATTGGACTTTATCATAGTATTCGTACGTATTGCGGCCGCCAAAAAAAAAATCACGAATGGACCAGGCCTTTCATTTATCGTACATTATGACGCACTCGATTGAGACATTTTGAAAAAAAACATCACTTGGCTAATTCCAACCGTTTTCGTCTCGGCACTCGCTCTCTCGTCTCTTTCTCTTTTCTTCCTCGCACCCGGTTTTTTCTCTCTTCTCTCTCTCGGCTTCGCCCACAGGTGTCGGTTTTCTCACTGCTGATCGAGGAGAACGAAAACTTGAAAGTACTACGCTCGCTAAGAACGTTGCGTGCTCTGCGGCCGCTGCGAGCAATATCCCGATGGCAGGGCATGAGAATAGTAGTGAATGCATTGATGTATGCGATTCCGTCGATCTTCAATGTACTCCTAGTATGTCTCGTCTTCTGGCTGATCTTCTCGATCATGGGCGTTCAGTTTTTTGGCGGGAAGTTCTTCAAGTGTGTTGACGAGGAAGGCGAACTGCTACCAATCCACGTAAGTATGCGGCTGAAAGCCGGGCAAACCGATTCTCTCCATGGCAATCACAGATCCTCAAGTCCCTGATATTGCAACTCAACCATCTCCCACCCTAGAAGTTTGTTTATTTTTTGGAACTGCGGCGTGCGTAGCTTAAACGACTTCGCTGCACTTTAAGCTTTGAAACGACCGATTGCTATGTAGAAATCGTCCTCATCAACCCCCTCAAAACTGCTGCGCCAGTTGTTCGATCCGCTGACTAATCGATTCTTGAACCATTCATTCCCTTGCACTTTCGCCCGCCTCCGCCTTCCACCTTTTGCTATGCCGTCCCGTGCGTTTTTCTTTCTTGCTTTCTCCCCTGGTACACCCTTCTAGATTGTCAACGACAAGTGGCAGTGCTTTGCGCTCAACTACACCTGGATCAACTCCAAGATCACGTTCGATCACGTCGGGATGGGCTACTTGGCTTTGTTTCAAGTGGTAAGTAGAACAGTAGATTGTTAAGGATGATAGCGGCGATTGAAAAATAAAATACCGTCTATACTCGTAAGGCTACGTTCGAAGGTTGGATGGAGGTTATGGCGGACGCCGTGGACGCCCGAGGCGTTGATCTTCAGCCACAGCGAGAAGCAAATCTATACGCATACATCTATTTTGTGATCTTCATCGTGTGTGGATCGTTCTTTACTCTAAACCTGTTTATCGGAGTTATCATCGATAACTTCAATATGCTGAAGAAAAAGTACGAGGGTGGAGTGCTGGAGATGTTTCTGACGGAATCGCAAAAACACTACTACACGGCAATGAAGAAATTGGGTCGAAAGAAACCACAGAAGGTCATCAAGCGGCCGATCAATCAACTGTTGGCTATGTTCTACGATCTTTCCAATTCAAGGAGGCGAGTATAAATACAGTGCGCTTGCATGTTGATTAAGCTACTGTGGGTTTGCATCTTTTTTTCAGGTTCGAGATCGCCATCTTTGTACTGATCTTCCTAAACATGCTCACAATGGGCATCGAACACTACAATCAACCGCATGCAGTATTCTTCATCCTGGAGGTCAGTAATGCCTTTTTTACAACCGTATTCGGTCTGGAAGCGATCGTTAAAATTGTCGGCCTGCGCTATCACTACTTCACCGTGCCGTGGAATGTTTTCGATTTCCTGCTGGTATTGGCATCGATTTTCGGCATCCTGATGGAGGACATCATGATCGATCTGCCCATCTCACCGACGTTGCTGCGAGTAGTTCGGGTGTTCCGAATCGGACGGATACTTCGGTTGATCAAGGTGGGTCTTGAACGTAGAGAGCTCAGGACTGTGGGTTGTATAATTGGTGTACATTTTTCAGGCTGCGAAAGGTATACGAAAGCTGCTGTTTGCCTTAGTAGTATCACTACCTGCACTGTTTAACATTGGGGCACTGCTCGCGTTGATCACGTTCATCTATGCCATCATCGGGATGTCATTGTTCGGTCACGTGAAGCAACAGGGAGCACTGGATGATATTGTCAATTTTGAAACGTTCGGCAGAAGCATGCAGTTGTTGTTTCGGTAAGTTTCAGCAGGGATTGAGATGAAGTAATTTGTGAATGGTTCTAATATCTATGCTGCTTGTAGATTGATGACATCGGCCGGTTGGAACGATGTTTTGGAGTCGCTCATGATCCAGCCACCAGATTGTGATTTGGCACAGGATTCGCAGGGTAACGGAGACTGCGGCCATCCGTTGTTGGCGATCACGTACTTCACCAGTTTCATTATAATCAGTTATATGATTGTAATCAACATGTACATAGCTATCATTTTGGAAAACTTCAACCAAGCCCACCAGGAGGAGGAGGTCGGTATCGTCGAAGACGACTTGGAGATGTTCTACATCCGATGGTCAAAGTACGACCCGCACGCAGGACAGTTCATACACTTCAACCAACTGTCGGACTTTATCGCTTCGCTAGATCCACCGTTGGGCATACCGAAGCCAAACACGGTGGCGCTGGTGTCTTTCAACCTTCCAATATCCAAGGGCAACAAGATCCATTGCCTGGACATTCTCCACGCATTGGTAAAGCATGTCCTCGGACATGTGGAAGAAACTGAAAATTTCAAACAGTTGCAAGATCAGATGGATCAGAAGTTCAAGAAGCAATTCCCAACCCGTAAGGAGTTGGAGATTGTTTCCTCGACTCGCATCTGGAAGCGACAGGAAAAGGCAGCGAAGACGATACAGACCGCTTGGAAGGACTATCTGAGGTAACACATGCAAATCTTCTGCTTCGACATGCGATTCGTTCCATAATTGTAATTCTTTCATTCACAGACGCAAGAGGGAACGAGAGCGTTCTCCAATGTCCTTGGAAGACGATAACACGCAAACGTCAAGTCCCGGCGGTTGGCAAAGTAAGCTTTCCGCTCTGAACTTCCTCCACCTGCAGGTGCACCGTCGCGGAACGGCGACCTCCAGTCGAGCATCATCTCGTAAATCATCTCGTGCTTCCGATGCTTCCGATCTAAGCGAACTTGCTGGGCCTTGGTTGAATCTTCCTCTTATGCTTGTCTCCGGAACCAGTGACATGGTCAAAGAGGTCAAACAGCAACATGCTAATGGTTTGGAGCTTAAGGAAACTCCTGAAATGAAAGGTGGCCGCCGGAGGAGCTTCTACAACTTTCCATTTTTTCTTCGGCATCAGGATGCTGTAGAAGAGTCCAACAACTCACCACAGCCGCAGAAGCGGCCGCTCAAAACTAGTGAGACTGACCTCTCGCTAACCGCTTCGCTGGACAAAGCGGTAACTCCGGTGGCACCAACTACTCCAATCATGAAACCGAAACGCGCAACGAGCTTCGTCAAGAAGAAACCACCGCTGGAACGGGGTTTCTCGGCACAGAGTGCGTTGCGGCTCAATCGAAATGCGACAGTGCGTAAGTTTGCCCTCAATCCTTTAGTTCTAGACACGAGTTTACCCAGGCACTGTGTTCCAGCTGACGACAATTTGTCCGCCTCGACGGCCGACGTCAGCATACTCGTGACTGAACCATCTCCAGACGTGCCTATTGGTCCCAATCTAGCGGCCAAAGTGCCTGGTGAAGCTACACTTGTGCATGTTCTGGTTCATCGAGAGAGCGAAGAATACCAATCGGACGTAGACGACAGAGGTAAGAGCCGTCGAGTACCGATCGATTTCCGGTGTTCCTAACTGTCAGCACCAAGTCAGCAACCTTGTATCACCAATACAAACCGACCGAAATACCATTTCGGGTGCCTTTTTGTGTATTTTTGCACCTTCATCACCCGTGTGTTTCTATTTCTCTCTCTTTTTTCTTTTCCAACCGTTTCTTGTTTTCCGGCTGTTTTTTTTTTCGTTTCTCTTTCACCTCTCTTCTAGACGAGACCAAAGTGAAAGAGCCTCGCGATCCTTCCAAAGCTAGCGATATTAAAATCTCCCCTGGCACGAATGTTGACTATCAAATTCTAGGTAGCAGCATCGATGGACCGCGTCCAGTGGTGACCATCTGCGTCGAGAGTCCCCGGGAATCTCCAGACTCACCTCAAGATCGGCAACACTCGCAGCCACCACAGCAGCCACCTCCTCCCCTACCACAGGATACGATCATCGATATGATTGACCCGGAACCGATCGACGTAAACCTTCCACGTGATACATCCAACATCTTCTACGACTACGAGGAACCCAAAGAGGAAGTCAAACCTCCGGAAGTTCCTCCTCGTGCCCATCCGCATGCCATCCAGCCTGACCTGGACAAGATCGAGTACGATGAAATTCAAAAGATGAGCAGTAGTACAAGCAGTGCATCGAGTTGTGACAGTAGCAGTACCAATAGTATTAGCAGCAACGGTAGCAGCAGTGATCCGGCTGTTGCTGAAGAAGATCAGTGTCAATGTCCTCCAACAACCGAAGAAACCCTTCGGCGAGCCAGCTGACCAACAACGGAGTCATCAACGAGCGACCAAGACGATGGCGACAACGACAACGACGTCGGCGGCCGTAGCCAACCGGACACCACTAGTTGACAATCTTCTTCTTCTTTTTGAGTACCTTTTTATCCACTGGCGGCAGGACGACAGCGATTGCATCTTCCTGGCCACCAGCAGTACTACTTTGTGCTCTGGAAACGATTGCTATCAACGACATTTTTTACCTCATTTACGACGACGCTTGTATACTTCTACGGAACGGAACTCTGGAAATACGGACAGCATGGACGTGGCTCAGCAGCGGTTCTCTTGTTACTTCGGCGTTGTTTTATCTTTGCATAGAAAATCTCGTGTGTATGTGTGCGCTAGTGTGTAGATAGACGATTTTAGTGGACTGAGAAATAGCGTTTGAGTCTTACAAAGCGATTTGTACATATAGTTCCCCACTTTAATGTAAACAGTGTATGGTAGGTTTTAAGTGTAAGGACAAATTCGTAGACGCGTGGGTGGCTATAAAAATGGAACCGTTTTAGGCAGATGGATTAGTGAAGACAAGATTTACGCTGGCTGAACTGTTGATAGCCTATTTATAGTTTATTTGACTCTGAGAGTGACCGTTATTCAAATTATTATATATGAAGTTATAGGATTCGGATCATCTTTACACTTAGTTTGTACTTATTAGGCAGCTATGGGTCAAGGCAATTATTTAAGAGTTTTGAGATGTCAGTATACTACGGCTGTCAGTTATTTCAATCGAAAAATTCATAGGTTGCTTCGATACCAAATCAGCTGGATGAAAACTGGTGGTGCGACACTTCTAAATTTCAATCTTATAACCCGGTTACTCTACAACCCTTAATATTTGATATAGTCTGTCTTGGTTTTAACTCAAATGTCATTGAATGAACTTTCCCACAGCATGCTATTTCCAAACAACTCCAAATTGAGAACGATTGACTCAAATCAGTCAAAAGTATCGCTACTCAAAAATGAAAACGATAGTTGGTGATGGCAAGATCGGATATTGGCTTGCCCTTTGATAATGTCTTATATACGGGATTCTGTGATTTGAATTATTATAGGATTTCCTGATCGCTGGGAATACTGAGGAACTTTAACGGTTCACATCAACAGCTTTTCACAAATATTTCGCTGAAAAGCAAATGAACAGATTTTTGAAGAAGTTTTCATCTGTAGATGAAATCAGTTCGTTTGTTTTTACATAACTGGTTGAATTGTTTTTAAATAAGCTCAAACCTTTTTAGGGGTAAGTAGCGGGACAGATGACAGACATTTATAATCGACTTGAATACGATCGATGTTTACTAATTTGCTAATTTAAAGCTAATTTAATTTACAAGGTTTGTGTTGCGCACCAGCAGAAATTGACGATTTCTAGGAACTTTTTTCAAAAGGATGAATCTAACAATGAGAGATTCTCTCCTGTCTAGCTCTCTTTCATTTATCACAGCGCCAGTATAAAACGTTCGAGGGATTCTTTAGTACAGATCAAAACACAACAGTGCTGGCTAGCATATTCTAAAAATAAAGGGTGTTCCGATCAAAGTTTGGGCAAACAGAAATGTGTGTGAGTCGATCAAAGTTTTTATTAATAAGTCAAATTCTTTTTCTTTTTCAAGTTCAGTTAATACAAAATATAGGGAAAATATTCAGCTGAGCTTCCTTTTTACCGAATGCGAATTGCCGGGTCTTTCGTTTAACACCTGCCATAAGATTTTGTACAGTCTCCTTGTCCACTTTATTCGCCGCAGAACGCCAGTTTGCCTTGAACTGTTTTTCGCTCACAGCAGCTTTTTGAGTCTTTTTAAGGTTCCGCTTGACGATGGCCCAATATTGTTCAATTGGGCGGAGCTCTGGCGTGTTGGGAGGGTTCTTGTCCTTGGGCACCACTTGAACGTTGTTGGCAGCATGCCACTCCATGGCCTTTTTTCCGTAATGGCAAGATGCCAAATCCGGCCAAAATAGAACGGAACAATTGTTGACGGATCCGGTTGCAATGTAAACGTTGCTCTTCAAGCCACAGGTACAGATGGCCTGCCACACCAGGTATTTCTTCAAGAACTTTGAGACAGTTTAAGGTGCTTGAAAATATCTGCCACCTTTCCCCGTCCGGTTGCCGTATAAAATTTCTGTCCAGGAAGCTGTTTAAAGTCTGCCTTGACGTAAGTTTCATCGTCCTGCACCACGCAATCAAACTTCGTCAGCATCGTCGTGTACAACTTTCGCGATCGTGCTTTGGCCGATGTGTTTTGTTTATCGTCGCGATTTGGAGTCACCACTTTCTTGTAAGTCGACAGTCCAGCTCGTTTTTAAGCTTGGAGGCGCCACTCCCACCTGATTTGCGACATCTCGGACGGAGAGCTTTGGGATCCGCTCGAAACAGCGGGCCACTCTTTTTGTCGTCGCTGTAGCCTCCGGCTTTCGATTTCCCCCCGATCCAGCTTTCCTGGCTGTCGACAAACGTTCACCGAACACTTTTAATACGTTGGTAACAGTTGATTTAGACACATTCAACAATTTCGCCAACTTGGCGTGAGAGTAGTTTGGATTTTCGCCATGCACGTGTAAAATTTTGATGCGTTCTCTTCCTTCGATAACTGAAGTGCTAATCTCAAAATCAAAATAGGGGCATGATGCTACACGCACACATCTTCTAAATGAGGGGTGTGCAATTTTTTTTAATGCACGATGAAAGGAAATGCGTCAAGTTTAAGTCGACCAAATTTTGATCGAAACACCCTCTAATTTAATAAAAAACGTAAAGGTGATTGAAATGTGAATGAAAAAGAAAGTAACCAAAGAGAGTCGCTCAATGTTAGATTCGCCCTAATGAAAAAAGTCCCTAGATTTAATAGTAAATTACTACACAGGAAACAGCTTAATAATTCGAACTTCAATTCTCTATTTAAATTTTGTTTCGCTTCGTTCAGAATTGGTCGGTCAACTCATGTGTCAACTACTAGTCAATCCAAAAGCAGCCGAAACTTCAATCCAAAATCAGCCGAGCCGAGGATTAAGTTATGTGCCTTTGAAAATACATATTTATTCAGTCAGTTGATTAATGTTAACATCAGTTTCAACTCTATTAATTTTTATACATATGGGTGAAGCTTGACTGACCGCCCAAGGTTGCTACTCCGTTATTGCCAGATCAGTTGTTATTACATAGAGAACATGATGATGCTTTGGACTGCCATACATCCTCAATGTGTTAAAACAGCTGATCACAAACTAAGGTAATACCTAGAGGTAAGACACTGAGCAATCCTGAGTAACTCTGAGCGGATATGAGCATCTCTTATTCACTGGATTCATATTGTGATATTGACCACTCCTACCTTTAGTAAAGCTTGGTTTTGACAGTGAAATTTCATAATCAAAACAAGAAAGTTCTGTCGTGAAAGTTTACCGTATCAACGTTGGGGTAGTCAACACCCTATTTTGGGAGCTATTCTGACGAACCCACGGAGTTTAGGTTCTCTGTGGGTGATGGCAGAATATTCCAAACTACCGTTGAAGCTGTCAAGCAGTATGGCATTATACGATTGCTTCTCCAGAAATGCAAATACGGGCAAAGATTTGGGCAGATAAATGTTGTACAGGAAATCGCTTTTTATCGTTCCCCTGAGCAAAATGCGGAGGCTATCAGAACTCGACTCCGATATTGCCTCAGTAAAGCGTAAGTATAGGGCGCTTAAGGTGAATGTACTACCAACTAAAAATCAATTGGATTAACTGCTGTTAATGCTGGTCAGATGACATTCCCTTTCTAATATAAGTATGAGCTTTTCATAAGACAGAAAGGGAACTTCAAAAGCAAATAGTACTCCATTGACCATTAAATACATGTTCAATAGGTTATTTTACTTTTCATCTGCCGAGATACTTCTGTAGCTCAATCTGGAGAGAAGTCTGGAATAGAAGATCGATCAAAGGTTAATTGTTTATTTTAAATCCCATTTCCAGAGCTTCCCACAGACTGTGTGCCACAGTTGAAGCCAACGTCGAATGGGTTGGGTCAATCAATCCGGACAATGGGAATATGTGGTATTTATTGACTGCAAAACGAATCACCTCCAAAAAGAAACCAAGCCGGATCGACCAATCGCAAAACTGGAGGTGTTCGGTTGGGAATTAAATTATTTTTTTTTTTTTTTCGCCTTCCTAAAAGAAAAACAATTAAACAATATTAAACAATCTACTTATCAATTCCACCTCCAAATACTGTGACCTTTCTCACCTGAAATGAAAGCTTCTTACGATACGATAACAAATAATTTTCCCTGACAGTAAACATACTGCTGTTAAACGTGAGTTTTATGATCAAATATGAGTGAAGTTGTTTTTTCCGGTTTTGCACAAATTTTCTGGCATTCCCACCACTCTTTATCTTGGGGAGAGAAGAACATCATACACAGAGACAAATTTGATAGTCAATTTTACCATTATTGGGGGTTAGGATGACTATTACAGTATAGTGATTTTGAACCGACTATGATCATGGTCAAAACGACGAAAAATAGTTGATTCAACATTTACCATAATGTCGGAATAGTCCTTGTTACCATGATCATAGTCAAGAATGCCACGAACGTTGTGAATTCGTCCTTTTTCATGGTTCTTGCAACCATTATATGCAATAGTCATCTTGACCATGATTTAATTGTCGGTATAACGATAGAATTTTTCTCAGAGTAGAGTAATCAAATTTGATGAATCACGAGTAACTTTGAAGAATAAAGTTACTCAAAAGAAAGCTTGGGTAATACCGATGCGAGTCTCGCCCAAAGTCAGGTCAAGTACCTCATTATTTCGTTTTTCGGTACTTGAATCTTTCACAGTTTGACAGAAGCATTTAATTTTCTGCGTTGTCTAATGTACATAAATAGAATGCTAGATTTGGCAGAAAATAATAGAATATTTAATGTAAATTTACGCCATATAACGCCTGAATTAAGTCTGTTGTAAGGAAGATTGCAAACATTGTTGTACGGCGTATGAAATATGGCAATCAACGTCCTTGTTTACGCTTCCTTTGGCTTAGAATCAAACGATGGGAAATGGCGCCTTTTAAAATTCATTATTTTTTTCTGTGCTGCTATTGTTTTGATTCGCTGTGTTATTTGACAATAAATTCTAGGGGTTACTCGTTCGGATTTAACCTTACTAAGATATTGAGGTCAATTCTGACCCATGGCGCAACCTTATTGTACTCTATCTTTTTTTATTTTTAAACCAATCGGGCTGAAATTCTTCATTTTTGCGTAAAAATAGTTTTTTTTTTTGAAAATCAGTTTAAGGTGGTTTTATGATACAAAAAAAAAAGTGACACATAAATCATTAGGGTCAACATTGACCCGGATTTCAACCAGCCGTAGAATTTAGAAATTTTTACTTAGAGTCAATGTCTATGCACCATTTGAAAGGTTCTCAAAAATAAATTGGAACAACTGGTTCCAGTAACATTGTCCCCCGGGAATCTGCTACAAAGCGAAGGAAGTTTTAGTTTGGCTGTGTAAACAGAAATGCATACTCTGAGAAAAACTTCATCGTTGTACCGACAATTAAATCATTGTCAGGATGACTATCGCATATAATGGTTACATTAACCATGAAAATGGTCGAATTCACCACGTTCATGGCATTTTTGGCTATGATCATGGTAACAAGGACTATTCCGACATTATGGCAAATGTTGGATCAACTATTTTTAATGGTCGTTTTGACCATGATCATAGTCGGTTCAAAATCACTATACTGAAATAGTCATCCTAACCCCCAATTATGGTAAAATTGACTATCAAATTCCTCTCTGTGTATAAAACATTCCAGCCACATTGTACAGAATAAACATCTACAGCAAAGTTTCTCAATGCGTAACGAATCGTCTTTTGATATTATCATATTAGTTCCAGATTTTGCCGAAGACCTGGCGCGGCAGCCTTTCTTTGCCAAATGAAGCTCTAGAGAGTTGCCGTCTTCGGCAAAGTTGTTTGGAATGTAAAATGTAGTCATTTGACATTATTATGTTAGTTACAAATTGCGCAGTAAAGATGGCGCTGCAGTTATCTCTGCCAAATGAGGCTCTAGAGAGTTGCCGTCTTCAGCAAAGTTGTTGAGAATAAAAAATGAAAACATTTGAGATAATCACATTAGTTCCAGATAGTACCGCAAGGATGGCGCTCCAGCCTATTTTTGCCAATCCGCCATCTCTGTTGCAAGATCTGGAACTAATGTAATAATCTCACAAGACGAAAAATGGAATAACGGGAAACTTTGCCCAAGACGGCAACTCTCTAGCGCTTCATTTGGAAAAGATAAACTGCAGCGCCATCTTTGCGGTAAGATCTGGAACTAATATGACATTGACAAAAGACGACAAATGACATAATGAGAAACTTTGCGCAAGATGGCAACTCTCTAGCGCTTCATATGGCAAAGATATACTGCAGCGCCATCTCTGCGGCATGATCTGGAACTAATATAATTATGTCAAAGGACGAAAAATGACATACTGAGAAACTTTGTCCAAAACGGCAACTCGCTACAACTAGTCTGGAATGTTTTGTATGCAATTTTGTTCACACATCGAAATCAAAACCTCCTTCTCTTTGTAGCAGATTCCCGGTGCCAATGTTAATGGAACCAGGTTTTTCCACCACCAATAGTACAAGAAAGCGTGGAGCGCAGCGTGCTAGATGAGCAGGCCAGGTAATCAAACGATCTGGTGAGTGTGGGACCCAACTGACCCAATGCAGAGATGCAGCCGCGAATCGAGTGTTGTGGCGTGAAATTGTTGATTCGGTGCAATGTATATAGATGTTGAACAAATAAATAATAATCAAAACAAAAATAAAGATTCCCGAAAAGCACAAGACAGTAAAGTCCGATTCGAAGTAAATTTGGACGCATTCAAGCGATCATAACTCAAGAATTAAACAACATACACGGTTGATCGAAACGTCAAACAAAAGGATATTTATTAAGTTTTCAAACGATATAAAACAAACTATTACATTTCACCGTTTCGAACGATCTGTCGCACTTTACTTGTGATCGATGCCATCATGATCTGCACAGTCGCTGTTGACACTGTACTGGCGAACTTATTCCACTTTACACGCATTTGTTGTGCAACTGTCACTTCTTTACCGCATCCTCGAGGTTTTCGCTTGACAATCGCCCAATATTTTTCGATCGGTCTGAACTCAGGGCAATTCGGAGGATTAATCTCTTTGGCGACGAAATTATCATCATAGACTAACTCTAAGACCAGTAGGTCCCGAACAAATACGATTTTTTCTTGGCTCAGTCAGTACTAGCACATCGGTCCCAAGCTCGGTCCCAAGCTTAATAATACGCCCCTAATAATGAGCTCACACGAACACACTCTCAAATAGTCTGTCAAAATAACACAGCAAATCAAAACAAAGGCGCAAATATGTATAGTTAGGTGCTGGCTTCAAGGTGTACTTCGGACCAAGGGGTTCTACAACAGTGAACCAATTTCAAATCGCTAGTTGCATATTGATTGTTGTTATCATTGTTTGCAGCATACCATTCTAGTACCTCCTTCGAGTAGTGGCAGCTGTCTACATCCAGTCAAAACATAACGTTGGTCTTGTGTTGCCGAATGAAGGGTAGAATTCACTTTTTCAGACACTCTTCAATGTAAACCTTTGACGTCATTGTGTGAGATGTGATGAAAACCTTGGTTTTAAGGCCACAACTGCAGATTTCTTGCCAAGTCATTAGTTTCCGAGCAAACTTATTAGCAAAAACATATTTATACCTGGAAGGGACATCCCAACGTCCAGTTGCCAGGTTAAATTTTCGTCCCGGGATTTGTTTATAGTCTATTTTGACATATGTTTCGTCATCCATTAAAACACAGCCATCAAATTTCGTCAAAACTCGTTCGTATAGTAATTGTGCTCGCATTTTGGCCACTAAATTTTGTTTCAGGGAGCGATTCGGATGTTTACTGGCACAAAAAGACTTATATTCTTCTCTTGAAAGGATGTTACGCACGGTGGAAAAGTTGGAATCGTATTTCTTTGCCAAATCACGTATGGAGACACCTGAGTTGCCATTCACGTACCTCAACACCTTTCTCCTCAGCTCTTTGTCCCTAGTGCCACTTTTATGATAAATGCGCTGTTTACACTGATACACTGATTACAAAACACACCGTTGACTTTGGGAATTTTAACACTTTTGCTATTTTTGAGGCAGACTACGAAGGATTCTCTAAATGTTTGTGCACAATTAATTTTCTTTTCTCAAGTTCCATGATCTGTAATTTCGAGATGCTTCGATCAATCGAGAAAAACTTTACACTAATTTCTTCGTCAATGAAACATCAACAAATGCCTGTCAAACGTTTTTTGTCCCAACCACCAGGGACGCGGTGGTGTATTAAACTGTGCGTCCAGATTTACTTTGAATCGAGCTTTATTGCCAGATGCAAGGTACAAAGTTTACTTGGGATCAATTGGATTCTAAAGCAGTGAGCCAGTTTTAATTTACTAGTTTTCTATTGTTTGTTGGTACCAAAAAGCTAGTTAATTAGTGATCCATGATTTTTTTTGAACAATTCTTCAGCACACTGCCGTTCTTCCCTTTTGGATCCATAGTTTTACTGAAAGTTCAGCTGATCAGATTTTGGTAAAAAAAAAAAACCACCGAAACTGGAGATAATTTCCAAAGATACTAATTTACAACTAAATTGCGAGAAGTTATCCACGATATACTCGAAATATGCAACGGCAAGTACGTCACCAAAGTTTTGCAACTGCCATGTCAGATCGGAGCCCAAAATGTTTCTAGGTAGTTATTCAATAAAACTATGTTGTTTTCTGGATCGTATTTGCCAAGATTAACTTATTGACATTTTCTAAAATTAAATGTGTCCAAAATGTATTAATACCCATAGCACCTCAACAACTACAACTAAATATCCCCCCTTTAAGAAAATTTGACATGTAGCTAATTGGTTCAAATAAATTTCTCTCGGGTTTTAATGATTATACAAAGCAAAAAAGTGAAAACATTGACTTCAGCTGTTATCACAATATCAAATTATAACCCACTTTTTCAAACAAAAGACGATGACAATTGAATAAAAGCATATTTTCCAATCTTGTCAAACAAGAGATCCACAGTCCGTTTTCATAGTAGTGAAAAAAAATCAGTTGCCTGAATTAAAATACGCGTTCAAAACGCTCTAGTAATTATCGAAATCCGAAGTAGTTAAAACAATTACATATCTTTCCGTGTGTGATCATCTGAGTTCGAATTCTCTCAATATCATGTAAACTATGACTTTTAAATCCATTTACATAATAAGTATCGAACCTAGTTCGAGATTCATATATTTTTTAACCTAGAAGAAACTGAACCGAACGAACAGGCGATGGAAAGAATAGTATTTTTATAGCCACTATTTTCTGCCCCCATTAGTGTAACCCAACCAAAAAAAAAACAACGTAACGCGAATGCAAATAAAACAATGTTCAAATCTAAATAAAAAATCTTCAATCGAATTTATTGTAGCTATCTATTTAAATCAAAACCTTCTCCTATTCTTAGTAGCGTTAACTCAAATCTAAGAGACAAGAAAAATAAAAGACAAAAAACTGCTCAAAAAAAAAATCATAAAACTTAAAAAGCCTAAAAAATAGAAACTTTTTTGCAAAATTGTAGTAGTTAATAACAAAAAGTATAGGAGAACATGTGGTAAAGTGAATATTCTAATTGTTTGTATAAAAAAAAAACGAAGAAGAAGACATTCAAAACAAAGCTTCAACCGATTTACGCTCTCCAAATGAGAAATCACTCAGTTATCTTAATTCAACTATTAAGACACTTAACAATAAGTTAACTTTAAGTGGGATTCTTGTAAATATGACATGACTTCAGCTTTCTTTCCAAATCAGTTATCAAAACATTTGAATTGCTTGAAACTTCTTGATACGACCAGATCCACCCAAAGATGGCAGCACTAATCACAATCTACCACAACAGAATCAACCAGCATGTTACGAAAAAAAAAAGCAGGAAACAAACAAACGTCACTGCAAAAACAAGTCAACACCTGTCAGCATCAGCAGTACAAATGGCAAAAAAAAAACATGGAGATGAAAATATTTTTATTTAAGACGAAACGATTTTCTAAACAAACGGCTTCCATCAAAACAATTTAAATAAATAGAAGTCAAGCAAACCAACAAACAACACAGGATGGCAAATAAAACAAAACACGCTTAATTGGTTTTTCATCTTCGACTCGACTGTGGTATATGTTATCGGAGAACTAAAATAAAATTTAATCTTCTAGATCGATCGTAGGAGAACCGCCATCTTTTTGCGAAGTACAATAACAATCCTAAGGGATATGAGGTTCTTAGTTTTGTGTTCTTCTCTAGTAATGTATAGAAGAAAACGAGATAAATTTATTTTGAGTTTTGATCGTGTCGAAATAAATCGTGTTCGTATCCATTTTTGGCTTACGCAGCCTCGCGTTGTGGAGGTCACGGCTGGTAACGAACCGAAAAACGTTAAGAGTTATACACCAAGTACAGTGTAAATAGTAATAGGGAGAAAAAAAAACAATCGAGAACGAAAATGTTTTAAGGTAACGGATAGGAACGGATGGAACCGGTAGGCGAAGGGGTGCAAACAAATTGAACAAAAATGTTTTAAAACCATATAAGATATTGTTAGAGAAGCTATGATTAGACAGTTGTGTTGATTGTTTTTAAAATTTGTGTCTGGGCTAAAGTTTTAAATGGAGTGTTTGTTTCTGTATTCAATGTACTGATTCATTCTCTTTTAGGTAATTCGATGTTGAAATTTGGACTCATGTCCATCAAGCTTTATTAGAATCTCAGCATCAAGTAGATGCCTTATCCAGATTTTTAGTAGCACTCATGATCGCCGTAGTTTGGATGACTTTCTGGTAGGGAATACACTATTTGAAGTTTGGCTTGTTTCGTTTGAAGATCAGACCGTACAGGCCAAACGTCAAATTAGATGGTCCCTACCAGAAAGTTAGCCAGATTACGGCGGTCATGACTAATGAGCACTCGTTAAATGCTTGATTGTTTATAACTGGACGGACTGAGTTAAAAGTATAATAGTCAAGCTGTAACTGCGCTATATGGAACGAAAATCTTTTTATTTTTATTGGGTACTTTGAAATATATTTGGAAGAGTATATCTCCACTACACCACAGAGAACAGACATCCAAGCTGGTGTGCTCTCCGTGTGTAAATTTCTGTAACTACCATTTTAAAATTACAGCTTACAGTTTCCGTATGTTCTGGTGAATCGTATGTTGATGGCGCGACTTGCGCGCCTCTAGATTTGATAATCTGTCAATTTTAGATTGGTAAAACCTAGACTAGGAGGCACTGATGTTCCAACGGTTTGCTTTAAAAAATTTGCACAGTTAGTTAGTTATATTTCCAACCCTAGGGATGGGGTTGCATAGGACCAACGTGAAAGACTTCCATCCTGGGCGGCTGCTCGCTTTAACCTTGACCTGGGCCCAGGTCAGATTTCGATCGACTTCCTTTATTTCCTTATTGAGGCTCCGACGCCACGAGCCGCTGGGTCTGCCTCTGCTGCGATGTCCTGCTGGGTTCCAATCCAGCGCTTGTTTGCAGATTTCGTTTCCGCTCCTTCGTAGTGTGTGGCCGACCCACCTCCACTTTCGTTCTCAAATTTCCACTGATATCGGTTTCTGTTGACATCGACGATGGAGCTCAGCATTTAAGATCCAATTGTGAGGTCACCAGACACGTATTACATACCGCAGACATCGGTTGATGAAGACCTGCAGCTTTCTAGTATTCCCCGCTGATACGCACCACGTCTTGCTGGCGTATAACAGCACAGATTTCACGTTTGAAAATTCGAATTTTGGTGCGTTGACTTATCTGGTTTGACCTCCATATATTTCTTAAACGCGCAAAAGCAGCCCTAGCCTTCTTGGTTCCGCCGTCTGACGCTATTTGGCTGCCAAGATATTGGAAGCTATCGACTTTCTTCACGGCTTGCCCCGCTACCGTAAAATTGGAAGGATTGTTCGTGTTGACATCCAACGATTTAGTCTAGTTGACGTTGATAGTGAGACCCGCCGCAGAGGAGCTTTCGGCGAGGTCGTTGAGCTTGCTGTGCATATCAGAGCGTCGTTGCGCTAACATAGCAACGTCATCAGCCAAATCGAATCGTTGAAGTGCTCCATAGTGATAGGCTGCCAAAGCAGCCCACGGTTCGGTACACGGTCAAAAGCATCTCCCATGATCTCGTCAATTACGGTGAGGAACAGTAGCGGTGATAATATACATCCTTGCCTCACACCGGCGACTACCCGTATGGAGTCGGACAAGGCTCCGTTATGCAGGACTCTGCATGTGAAAGTCTCGCACTGCGCTTCGATGAGGTTGACGATTTTATCCAGGACTCCTTTGCGTCTCAGAGCGCTCCACAAGTTTTTGTGGTTGAGTCTGTCGAAAGCCTTTCCGTAGTCAATGAATACCAAATAGAGGGACTCTTGGAATTAATTGACTTGCTCCAGAATGATTCGGAGCGTGACAATATGGTCCACACAAGATCTTCCGGCACGGAATCTCGCCTGCTGCCGCCAGAGAGTTGCGTCGATCTTCTCCTGAATCCGGTTTAGGTTAACTTTGCACAGGACTTTGAGAACAATACACAGTAACGTGATGCCTCGCGAATTGTCGCGGAAATGTCGCGGTGTCCCAGATATTACAGAATAATTTATGCAACATTTGTGCGGATAGCAAGGGGTCAGCTTTGAGCATCTCTGCTAATATGCGATCGATCCCGGGAGCCTTATTGGATTTCATGCTCTTACTTCAGTGGATCAACATTAATTCTAATCAGCACCATT
The DNA here is from genome assembly GCA_024533555.2 of Aedes koreicus. Lineage (NCBI taxonomy): Eukaryota > Metazoa > Arthropoda > Insecta > Diptera > Culicidae > Aedes > Aedes koreicus. Next base: position 96,549 of record JAHHFK020003642.1, read on the forward strand.
TTTTGAGATGAAAAAATCCTTACTATCTATTTCTTCATGGCACAAGCCGCTGATGAGTTCGATATGTTTCAAATTCTTAATCTCCACATTCCGACCAAGTCGGATAGCTCTATTTAAATTCACGATGTTCTTAAATCGTGTTGATATGAATCGGATCATTATAACAAATATTTTTTGTAACGTTCAAACCCGAATCACTTTAATTGAAGCTCTTTCGTACACGTAAATTTGGGAATCCTCATAGTGAGATACATGCGGAAACTCACGTTTCTGGTTTGTTTACTGTAAAAACTTGCATCTTTGAGTCTCAAAGTATCTACGTGCAACAAGGATTACATTACTGTTAAAATTCATTAGTTTTAAAAGTGTAGCATCTAGAGAGAAGATATTCACTCATTCAACTTGAGGTTATCCAGACCGAACATTGACATAGAGTAACCACGTGCCCACGAAACCCAAAAAAAAAAAAAAATAGGAAAAATAGGAATCTGTTCTACAGAACATTAGACACTGTCTAGTGCATCATTGAAGTTGGATTAAAGCTGAAAAGGGCCCCACTAAGTTCAAACTAATGCCATATCTTTTGTTATGCCATAAGACATTGCTAAAGTAGCACTATTGCATTGGTAATGTATCACTATATTCTTAGAGCTAATCTAACGCTTCATTACTTGACAACTGTTGAATTGATGCGATCCCTCAATAATGATGTTGACTTTGGGTGTAATAAGTGCAATAATATAATGCTTGTGCTTACTTGGGATCTCCTCCACCGTGTTTTATGATTAGTTGGAGATGTCTCTCCTGTAGCCCTTCATCACTTTATCAACATACTCTTAGACGTCTTCTCTTGATAAACAGCTCGAACTTTGATTCATCTGACTAGACAAAACGTTCCCAAAACTACAGCGGCTTGTTAATATGATTCCTAAATGGTTGCTTCCAAGCAAAATGGCTCTTCAAACAATTTTATACGTCTAACCAGGATCTGAGCCTCCTTTTGAATTTCGAATATGGTTTTAGCAGCGGCTGGATAGTCAGGAAGAAAATGAATACATTTTTTGGCTCAGGAAGTACTAGCCCACCGGTCTCAAGCTCGGTCCCAAGCTTAATGATTCGCTCCTAATAACGTAACTCGCACCAACACACCCTCAGATATTCTGTCAAAATAACATAGCGAATCAAAACAAAGCCAAGGATACTAGTACCGAAAGGTACTGAAAAGCGCAAGAGTGTACAGCAAGGTGCTGACTGCAAGGTATACTTCGGACCTAGAGGTTCTACAACAGTGAACCAATTTCAAATCGCTAGTTACATATTGATTGTTGGTTTAAGCATTGAATTTATGCTTTTTGGTATATTGGTTTTTCTCCGTGTAATAGAAAGTTAAGGCTGGACTACACTGTTTATTAAGGCTGGTTTACAGTTCGGGAAAAGCATCACGGGATTTTGAAGGGGATTTGACGCGGGATTTGGCTCGGGAAATTTTCCAGTTGACGTTTCTGCACATTTCTCCACACTCAATGACAAGATTGTTTTGCGCTAGGATAGGACCTGTGCAAAAACAAGACCATTTACCTGTCAAAAAAGACCGTTTTTTATTGGTTGATTTGACAACCGCCTCTGCCGCCTCCGTCGAGTTATGTTACAAGCAGGCAGTTTATTGTTGGTTTGGCGGTGTTGCTAGTAGTCACTGCTTTTTCACTTTTTTCGTTTGTGACAACTAGAACAAATGCGAAAATAAAAGTTCACTTTTGCAGTGGTTTATTTTAAATCAGTTCGAAATGAAGTGCAAAGCGATAAATTGTAGTCGCAGTGACGTGTCACATCCCGGTCTCCCTTTTCATCGGTTCCCAAGAGATCCAATCGTTCGCCGAGAGTGGGTGAAGACCTGCATTGGGAACGCAAGCGAGGAAGACATTCTCTTGCTCAAGCGTTCTCCCCACAGCAGAATTTGCAGCGTAAGCATCAATGAAATTCAATGAAACCTTATAAATTAATGTTTAGTTTGATGCAGCTTCATTTCCCGAACGACAAAAGAATTTTTTTAATTACTTTATTTTCAATGGGATTACTGTGTAAAAATATCTGGCAACACTGGAGCGACCCCCGTATCATAGCAATCATAAATTTATAAGAGGCCATCTCTCTCTCTGAGCTGGCAGGTCCTGTCCTTGCGTATCAGGTAATGCATATTGTTTACATTTATGAAAGCTTTTTTTTTCAGAAAGCATTGAATTTCAAAATAAATTCTAGAAATTTAGGAAATATTTTATTTAACTTTACTTTAACGATGTATCATTTTTACCTAGTCGATTCCCTCAAATGGCTGGCCCACAATTGATGCGTTGCGGATGTGTTTGCGTGAATTTGACAGTTTTCCCATGAGCTTGTTATTTGGTACAAGCAAGGATGTTCCGAAATTTCTTATTAATGTCAATATCCTTGTTCCATTTTGTGGTTTTAGCTACGCCTTTTTTTTAGCAAGAGCTCTATGTTCTCTTTGTCCAATTTTTTTTTCTGGGTAAGCTGTTCATAAAATATATCCTGATCGTCAAAACCATCAAAATCTTCGAGCACATCAATGTCAAAATAAAAATGTTTCGGAACTCGGCTCTGCTTCTGACATTAAAATTGTTTTTGCTCGAATTCAAGCTTGCAAAATCCGCACGGAAACAATTCGGAATAATTAGAGATGAATTATATTTCCCAGACTAAATCCAATTGCAGAAAACTGTATTTTTTGTGTACACGGTAATCTCAATTTACGCTATTATGACTATAAAGTATGCTTTTTCGAGGGAAATTGCGACTACGCCAAAAAGGAGTATGTTACTTTAAACTGTAAACTGAATATACGTCAAAATGTGCATACATTTTACTCCTTTTGAAAAGTAAAACATGCATACTTTTTACTTCTTTTGAAAATATAAAAGTTGTCTACTTTTAACGCATTTTGAAAAATCAATATAGCTCGGGTATCAATAAATAACACAGCCATGTTTATTGATTGAAAAAAATATTACATATACCTATCTAGGTATTGCGCAAAAATTTACTCACGCATTTTGTTACAGAGTTGATTAACAGACGTTCTGGATCGATTTATTATAACCTTACAGCAGCGGCTGGATAGTCAAGAAGAAAATGAATATAGTTTTTGGCTCAAGAAGTACCAGCACATCGGCCCCAAGCTCGGTACCAAGCTTAATGATTCGTCCCTAATAATATAGGGAAATATTTAACTTACATATTGCCAACATATTGAATAATTCTTTCATATTCTATACTGCAACAGCCTAAAACAATTCCGGAACTTAAACACGGTGCTTTCAAAATAAATGCTTTTTTGAAAATGGCGTCTGCATCAAGTCACGGGCAGAGTTAATTTTCTTTTCTCAGCGGTGCTTACTTTTTACGATTTTTTTTTGTCGCCGTTGACATACTTGAAAAGGCGTTAAAAGTACTCTTCAAACGTGTATAAAAACTAGTCACTTTTTGACGTATCAACTAATCTTGAAAATGTGCAAAATATTAGAAAATAAGAAGAATGATTAGTAATTTCCATTTAATTCCAACTACCTTTATTGCTTATCTTGACAGATACGCGTATTTCGTCTACAATGTGCAGACTTCTTCAGTGTCGTGTACTAATACTCGACACTGAAGAAGTCTGCACATTGTAGACGAAATACGCGTATCTGTCAAGATAAGCAATAAAGGTAGTTGGAATTAAATGGAAATTACTAATCATTCTTCTTATTTTCTAGTTACAGGTATTCCACTAAACAGCTCACACTCTCCATAATGCAAAATATAGTCATAAAATGAGTTTCACAGATTTACCGAGTAGACATAATTCCCGCCACGGGAATTCAAATCCCGAGCTCCATTTAAAACACATAGGCGACGAAATCCCGTGACGCTTTTCCCGAACTGTAAACCAGCCTTTACTACTTGAAGTAGTGGCAACGCAATGACGTCTATATATGGCCTGGCCCACTTGCCCCAACAATACTAGTAAAGTGAGCAAAATTCGCTCATGACACTAAACCACCGCGCACCTCCTCATTTAAAATCATTACAAATGACCCATGTAATCGGGAGGAAATGCTTCTGCTCAATGAATGGCATTCACTCAGGCAAATAATCTTAAGAATTTCATAAGGTTCAACTTATGAACGATGCTTTGGAATTTCATAAGGCTGACATATGAATGAACGACGTTGTTCTTGTACGCCTTTAAGCTCTCTTAAATACAAGTGTTGATATATACTAGTGGGCAAGTCAGTGGACCCATAACCTCGACGTTCAAGTTTCAAATCCAGGTTCCTCCATATTTTTATTTTTCCTAATCATTATATTTCATAAGTCAAATTTACGAAATTCATACTGATTTCTTAGAGCAAATAATCATAATGCAATCTTTTGCATATCAACAATTTATTTTGCTGAGTGTTTTTATCATGATTATTTTCAAAATTCTGAATAATGAAATAATGAACATTTAAACCTTTTTTTTATCTGAATCTATGCGTATTATTAAGCTTGGGACCGAGCTTGGGACCGATGTGCTAGTACTGACTGAGCCAAGAAAAAAATCGTATTTGTTTGGGACCTACTGGTCTTAGAGTTAGTCTATGGTGTTACGTCATCACTCGGTGGCTTAGCAATATTTAAATTATTTTTGCTTCCAATAAAAGCAAGCAGTGCGCTGTGCCAGACTTTATATAGATGTCATTGGCGGCAACGCGGCAAGATCAACGTCATTCACTTAACTTATTGCCGCGTCACAACAATGCCGCGGAATTGTTAATGTCATTATCATTTTTGTGCCTTACACCGAAAAAATAAATCACATAATCAGTGGAAAATATCCACTAGAAATTCACTTAACTTTCATGTGATTCAGGAAGTGGAAGATGCTTTGCCATATCAAGTGAATCTTATATGTCCAGTGAAATGTAAATGATTAGTCAAGTAGAATTTCTTTTTCTATGTGATATTCATGTAAACGTCACTTATTTTAGAGTTGGAAAATATCTGCATGTGTTTCCAGTAGTAGCTAAGTGAAATATTTTTGAGTGTAATGCCTTGTTCAGACTGCAGGCTTGTAACATAATATAAGGGTGTTTTGAAAAGTATCTACAAGGAAGATGTCATCAAGATAGCCTTGTATTATGTTACAACGCTGTAGTATGAACAAAGCATAAGACAGATTGCAGCGGCCATCAGCGCAAAATGTCATGCCTTGGCATTGATCGATTTGTTTCTATGGGCCATATTTCGGCATAGACTTTTCATTAGGGCCTAACTGACAAACGTAAACAATGGCTTCTTCCGTAAATTTCTCGCAATACAAAATCTACCCATGAAAGCTTCCAACTTATCCAATAAAAGGACTCTTATTCTTCGAAATGGCTGTGGTAGATTAATGAGACAAGTTTCCAAGGTCGAAAAATTCAAGGAAGAAGCAATTGTTTACGTTTGTCATTTAGGCCCTAATGAAAAGTCTTTGTCGATTTCAGTTGTCAGATGTCCAAAATTGTCAAAATCATGTGAACTATGGTGAACTATATGTAGTTGAAAGCGACGTCGACCCCTTGGGATAGACCAAAACAACAACCTGGGAATAACTGTCATCACTGCTTTATTCGAAAGATTATGGTTTACCTAAATATACAGTGCCGCTACCACAAGATTTGTGGAGACGTTCCCAACTAAAATGTTATCTCGATTTTCTGTTAGAGATAAATGAAAATTTTAGATTTATGTCTGAGGACCTCAGATAGCTCAGAGCATCGTTTACAAAGCCGGAGGCGGCGGGTTCGATTCAAAGTCCGGTCGAGCGAATCTTCTGGGTTACCGGGGCATAGCGTATCATTGTGCTTGCCACACAATATACTTTGGTGTTGGCATCGAAAACTATCAATTATTAACTGTGGAAGTTCAATTAGAAAACTAAGATGAGCGCAAGCAATAAGCTAATTGTCAAAACAATAAGCTTTGAATGCTATGATAGAAGAAAGAAGTCTGTTAATCTGTGATTGAAGATTCACCAGTGTGCGGGTCCTGCGCATCACAAGTGGCGTATTCTACACATATCGAAAAACTTATTTACCTAAAATCTCGTAGCTCAGGCGGTAAAGCGACATCATGCAGGGGGTGGCTGGATTCGATTCCCCTCCAGATCTAGACCAGAGATTTTTCGTGAAGGAAAATGTATCGACTCCCTGGGCATAGGGTATGATTGTACCACAGAGAACAGACATCCAGGCTCGAACATTTTTTTCCCAATTTACTGTGTAAATTTGTAAAAGCAAACGGTTGGAAAAACAACGCCGCCTAGTCTAGGTTTCACCAAACTAAAATTGACATCCTATCAAATCTCGAGGCAGGCAAGTGGTGCCATCAACTTACGATTCATCAAAACTAACGAAAACGAGTTGTTATTTTAAAATGGCAGTTACAGAAATTTACACACGGAGGACACTCCAGCTTGGAATGTCACAGAACATACTGTTCTCTGTGATTGTACTTACCACAAAATCATCATACTACTGCAAAACATGGAACAGGCTTCGAATGCTCTCAATTAATAGCTGAGGAAGTGCATTTGGAAGTTGAGAGTAGGCTATAAGCTGATTGTGATAAACAATAAACTTTAAATCCTAAGAAAGAAGAAGAAGGGTTAATCTCAACACATCAAGCAGTTTCCTTCTTAATTTTAAAAACTGGTTGAGAGTATTGATCTACCTGACAAGTGGTCATATGCTATTTCTTCAAATAACAACAAATACGAATTCACGACGGTAAATCACAGTAAGCCGGCTTGTAATGTAAACCAGCCGAGACCGAGACGTTAGCACTAAAAAACCAAAACGAGCTAGTCAATTTAATAAAGTAAATAACACCCAAATCCGGTATGGATGCAAACCTCAAGACGCATAACCCATCAGTGCGCTTGATTACCATCAATTGAGACCACAATAGTCATTCTCCCACATACCCCGCTTGTTATGCATAAATTTACGCGTTGCGACGAAGGCGACCGATGTTTGCATCGCAAAATGCGTAGGTAGGTTCAGCAGACCCATTATGTAATAACTTACTTTCGCTCCCTAATTGAAAATTGACCTCGTTATTAAAAAGGGGTCAACATTTTGCAATAATATACAAACGAGTTACAGCTTGACCATCGAATGAAAAATACGTCGGTTGCTATTGATTTCCGTAACACTTGTTTCGGCCCGCGGAGAATTTTGGCGAATAGTCATAAAACAAATTCAAAACAAACAATAACAAAAATCGGTTTCCTAAAATAGGATTGTATAAAACAGAAAAAACACAATTAGATGCATCGTTGATTTTAATGCTCGAATTAAGTTTAGAGAAGCACTTTTATTATTTCATGCATCAGGTTCAAAATTCAAGTAAAATGGGCCACTTCTACGAGTTCAACGTCAGATGGTAGCTCAGAAGCGTGAGGAACGGAAAGCATAATTCAACTCTGTAGATTGTTCTTAGACTAACAAATAAAAATTGGATCAACATAAAAAAAAACGATCAATCATGCGATGAAACATAACGTCAATTAAATTGAATATTTTTATAGCGTAGTAAAAACGTATGAAAATGAGCGTGAAGAAATTTTTCCAAACATTTTTCCCTAACAAATCTATACGAGCTAAGCACTATCCTTCTTCGAGTGTGATCAAATTCACAACACTTCCAGATTTTCGTTCAGATTGCAAACGTAAACGAATCGAAAAGGTGAAATGCATAATTAGTACATCTCCCATCAAACGACTGTAGTATCTAAGAAATTCCAAGACAAATATGTAATTCCATGTAAATGTATGTAAATAGATTGAGCATTTGAAAACAGCCACACAATAATCGCATATGTCTGAAACAAGTAGCAAACAACCAATAAGGAAGAAGATATAAAAACAGATGAAAACAATATCTAAATTTACAAATTGAGCATGAGAACGAACGAGCAAATCATAAAACCAACAAATTATATAGCTATTTAATAGCAACGGGCTGGGGGGGTGCAAGGACAGTTATGAGCGGTTTTGTTTTTGTTTAACGCTTGTTATGTAGTTTTAAATTTTTACAAACAAGCAACATATAGAAAGTAACGAACAATGGAAAACTGCTGCGGTAGTAGCAAGAAAAAAAAATAACAACAAGTAGAGTTTAAATTGAAGTTGAACATTTCATACTCGTAGCGTATACATTATTATATATTGCGAAGGTTTTTTATTATATTACGATGCAGGTTAACCTGAGTGTCGAGCGTGAATGTAGAACGTATAAATTTAAAGTGAATACAATTCTCTGAAAGTTAGTTGTTTTGATTGAAAAGAGTTTGGTTGCTGATTGCTTTGGTTACGGCGCATAATAAGACGGGAACGAAACATATTCGATTGATAGAAAAGAAACAAAGATAGCTATGGATTAAAATAAAAATCAGTAGAATGATAAATATATTTTTACATAACTTGATAGTACAGAATAAAAAAATTAGTTCATTCATATTTAAAACCAAACAACATGTAGCGAGTTAGTTAGAATTTTGTTAAAATATTACAAAATGTTCTTATAAACAAAAAACAAAGAAATTTGATAGATAACGATTATAAAGGTTGTGTAATTATTTGAATTCAATACGCGAGGAAACAAAACAAGCAAAGTAAAACAACAACAACAACAAAATGAGGAGTGTAAATAAAGATTACTATGAGAAATTTGAAACCGGTGTTTGATTTTCGCGATTGTTTGGATCTATTTTTGCGACCCACTTCTCTGTCCCCAAGCCAGTGATGACGATCAAAATAAAGAAAGAAAGATGCGAGTGCCTAGACTTTTGGCGGGTGACGTTCGAGTTCTTATTTTTGAAACGTGAATATATAGGTCTAGAAGGCAGATGATAGCGAATCGGGAATTTCCTTTGTGGATAAAGATTATTTTACAATTTCGTCGTTTGGTTTGCCGAGTAGCAGTTCTTGACCACCGTCAACAAAGGCGAAGAAGAAACAGGTTTTTTTTTCCAATTGCGTTCTTCATTTGTTCGAGAAAAATAATTATCGTAAAAAAAAAGTACTACTACGCAGAGGAAAACAAATTAATTATTTCCCGCTACGATATTTGTGATTCGAAACATTAGGAAAATGTTGATAAGATATTCAGATATCTACCTTTTAAGGAAAGTATAGCTGGAATCTACTTAAGGTGGCCAGCATCTGGGGATCTACTAAATGTGTAAAGTTGATAAAGAAATGAAACGTCAAGAGGCTTATCCACATGCTTTACAAAATTTGATTGTCGTTCTTCTTCATCCAAAACTTCTATCAAAACTACTCCGTCAGTCCTTGTGTAGAAACCCGACTCTTTCGAAGAATTCGATTTTCCTTCTTCTCGGTTCCACTAAGTGAATATCCGTTGCTATTTTGAAGCACATCGAATGTACTGTTTCTATAATTTGTTAACTCTGAAGAGTTTCCATTTTGATGATGGCTTGTTTCTTGTCTGTTTCTGCAGTGATCTTCTAATACTAATACTAATCGTTTATTGTTCGTGTGAGAAAGGCTGCGTTGAACTATTAACTACAAAACCAGCCGTTCCTGTCACGTCCTCTGAATTAGTTTATACGGTTTGTATCTCGGTTGTGTTGCACGGTATTGTAGCAACCTTATTTTCTTCTTATTTTTTGACCGATTTAGATTGATCTTTATTTTTATTGTTCGTTGATGACTTACATGTTTGTTTAGAAGAGACAACCCAATCACCATTACGAAAAGGTGACGTAGGACTCCGTAGCAATGTGTAGCTAATGAATGTTATTATTTTTAAAGAGCCTGTATTAGAAAAGAGAAAGACATTAATCGATTGGAACAAGCGATTATCTGTCAAAGCCTTGCCAAATAACACACGACCGGTTGACGTAAACCACGTTAAGCCGTTTGATGCATCATCTGGTTCAACATGTTAGATTAGTTTCGTCAGTTTCGTAGAGCAACATTGGATCGGCACAAATAAGTAAGTATATTACAAAATTGTATAAGTTTTTCTTTAGAAATCATTTGGCGTTCCTAGAAAGGGATGTTTGGTTTGAATCTTGGTATGATGAAAGGGCAACGGTTGTGCTGTCAGCAGGAGGTAAGTCACTCGGCCAACATGTGGTAACACACTCAAAAACACACTCCGACACACTTCAAAAACACTTGTCATCTCCTGAAAGATAAATTCATTTCTGGCACCACTTACACCAATCAATTCTAGAGAAAATTTTCAATAGGTCTTAAGTAAAGGGTGTATGCGATAAAAATGGCACACAGAAAATCTTCTGTAACTTTTGAATCGTATGAGTAAAAAACCTAGAAATTTGAGTAGATCTTATCCATAGTGTATTATTTACATCTGCCAAGTTTCATAGTTATACATTCAGTAGTTCCAGTCATGTCGTCGAAACAAGAAATTGTCCGTGAGAAAATTTTGTGCACTCACAATCAAAATCCAGGGGCGTCCCACCGGTGGATTGCTAAAAGGCTTGGAATTGCAAATACAACTGTGTCTCGTGTAATAAGAACCTTCAAGGAGCGTCTGAGTGTCCAAAGGAAGGAAGGGAGTGGTCGTAAAAGTGGTCCAATGGACAGTAAAATGGCCAGGAAAGTCGTACAACAATTCAAGAACCGTCCAAACATGTCAATTCGAGATGTCGCTAAAAAGTCTGAGGTGTCAGTCGGTTTTGTGCAGAAAACCATGAAGCGTGCTGGGTTACATGTTTACAAAGTGCAAAAAGCCCCAAACCGAAATGAAAAACAAAACATCACTGCGAAAACCCGCGCCCGGAAACTTTACACGAAGCTGCTCACCAAATCCGGTTGCATCGTGATGGATGACGAAACATACGTCAAGGCCGACTTCCGTCAACTTCCTGGGCAAGAAAATTTCGTTGCCAAGTCGAAGTTCGATGTTCCGGAGGATGTTCGAAAGAAGAAACTATCGAAATTTGCAAAGAAGTTTCTAATCTGGCAGGCCATTTGCAGATGTGGTGAAATAAGTGCTCCCTTCATCACTTTCGGAACAATAAACGGTGCGATTTACACGGAAGAGTGCCTTAAGAAGCGTCTCTTGCCATTCATTAAGAAGCACAAAGGATCAACTCTGTTTTGGCCTGATCTAGCATCCTGCCACTACGCTCGAAACGTATTGGAGTGGTACCGAGCCAACGGAGTCAATTTTGTGCCAAAGGATATGAACCCACCAAATTCACCGGAACTTCGTCTAATTGAAAAATTCTGGGCAATTATGAAAACGGAACTTCGCAAATCCCAAAATATAAAAGGGTAGATTGAGAAATTTGGGTAAAAACAAAAGGGAGGTTGTAAATTTGGGGGGGGAGGGGGGGGGGGGGGGGAAAAATAAAAAAAATATTTTTGTAAAAAAAATTTTTTTTTTATTAAATATATTTTTTTTTGGATGGGTTTCGAATACACCCGTAACATATTGCTATCATCAAGAAAATCAATGTAGAAGTTTTGGAAATTAGTTTCAATTTCTATTTTTGAAGCCATTATATTTGAAGCAAACATGTGGAACCAACAAAGTTCAGCAAGGCTTAGCTTTGCATCAATAAAGATTTCCATTTAGTTTAATCGTTTTTGTTTTTCAATAAATTCAATTTAAAGTCTTTTAATTTCAGCTAGGGAAAATACGACCATATTAAGGTCTGTATCCACATTAATCCGGACACCTTCAAATCATTGTAACTTTTGAAATATTGCACGTAGGAATGAAAAATTTCACTGTGGTATAGCTGAGAGTCTATGATGAAAAAGACTATGATTGATGTTTACATTTCATGTTTAGTATTCAAGATGGCGACGAAAGAAAAACAAGTGCGCGAACGAATGTTGTTCGAGCGTACGGCAAATCCTGACTTGTCAATACGGGACCTTGCAAAAACATTGGATTTTCCTAAATCCACTGTTCACGATGTGCTCAAATCATCTTCGGAACGTTTGACGGTGGAGAGGAAACCGAGAAGTGACAAAAACATTGGACGCGCTGATCCTGTCATGGACCGAAAGGTGAAAAGGATATTAACGAAAAACCCAAATCTCTCCATTCGAACGGTGGCTCGTAAAATAGGGATGTCGCCTGGTTTTGTCCAAAAATCAAAACAACGTTTGGGACTTAAGTCGTATTAAGTAAAAACATGTCCGAATCGCAACGACAAACAGAACTTAGCAGCAAAATCATGGGCTCGACGTTTGTACTGCGAATATTTGACGAAGTTTTCATGCGTTGTTATGGACGATGAAACTTATGTCCTGGAGGTTTTCAAGCAGCTTCCAGGGCTGGCTTTTTATTCTGCTATGGCCAGAAATGCTACAGCTGAGCATTTCAGAACGAAGAAGGCATCGAAATTTCCCAAAAAAATACCTTGTGTGGCAAGCAATTTTCAAGTGTGGCAAAAAGAGTAAATCTTTCGTCACTACAGGCACAATCAACAAGGAGATCTATCAGAAAGAGTGTCTGCAGAAAGGATTGCTACCCTTCATCAAAAGTCACAAAGAAAAACCTTTGTTCTGGCCCGATTTGGCATCATGTCACTATGTTAAAACTGTGATGGAGTGGTACAAAGCAAATCAAGTGAACATTGTACCAAAAACCTCAAACCCGCCAAATTGCCCAGAGCTACGACCAATCGAGAGATATTGGGCTCTGATGAAGCGGAAGCTTTCTGGAAAGAAGCAAGGAATCAAAGACATCAAACACTTCCAGCAAATTTGGACAAAGACGGCTTGTACGATTTCTGAAGAGTCTGTACAAACCCTAATGGACGGAGTTAAGCGCAAAGCTCGAAAAGTTTATGCAAATACCGAATAACTATGTTTTGTCTTCACGAATTGTTAAAAGATATCCCATGAATCTGAAATAAACAACTACGACGGAAAAATAATGCGAAATTTATGTTTTATTCATGTTTTGAGGTGTCCGGATTATTGCGGATACAGACCTTATAAGTCGTTCGGGAAGTTATCACGTTACATGCATCGTCAAGTCTGTTTCGACATGCAATCACCTGTCATGTTGCTTACGCCAAAATAATTTGGCTGGATAAGTCGATGCGGAGCATGAAAAAGCACTTAAGTCAAACTGACAAAGCGACGAATGCGACAAAAGTTCGTTACGGAGTCGTTTGTGACTCAAGCCAATTTTGTTAAATGATATATAGCAGCAATTCGCTGCAATTCATATAATGTTGTGTATAATTCATATTGAGGAGTACGCAAGCTATCATTCCGTGAAAAAACATCATTTTTGTTTACATTGTTACTAATGACCTATTGAAAATTTGCTCTAGAATTGTTTGTTTTCTCACTGTTTTGTTTCCCTCTCGCTTGCACCGATGTGATTTAGATGATGCGTAGTGTGCGTGGATCAAACGTAAAAAATCCATGGTTGCCAAATAGCATAAATTTTCGATTGTAGTTGACAGATATGTTGAAACACAGAAGCACCTTCCAACACCTCGAAACAGCTTCCGATATACTGCAACACAAACGCAACGTGGCAGAGTGACTACCCAACAAACATCGGTGTTGAATTAGAGCTTGTTCAAGCAAATATGGGGAGGCAGTTCTCCGGTTTTTTCTAGAAAAGCGGAACACCTCCTCCACATTTGTGGAAGCTCTAATTCAACACCGATGTTTGTTGGGTAACTCCCTGGCTGACAGTGATGATTGTGTTGATATGATCGACCAGCTGAACCATTATCCTTATCGCGTTGTAGATGTTTGAGGGTCTGTTAGGGAATTCAATGTCAATTATTAATGATATTTTTGAAAATTAACTTGACAGTCACAAAAATCTCCAACTGATTGAAGCAAAGATCTCGAAAATCTATCGAGAAATGCTAAAGTTATTAGCATTCAAAGTGTTTCAATTATTCGTGGCGGTCGCTATTTTTCAAATTTCAATTTGAACTTCTCCTACCTTTTATAACCTCCCCCCTTGTCACGATTTTTGTATGGACCTTCAAATTTTTTTTATAGATTGTCACCCCCCTCCCCCGATTACTGTAGTACATAATTAATGAACCTTCCCCTAGATAAAAATAGCGCGGAGGTGGTCCTAATGGAACGTTAGACCAGCATTAGGGAGTAAGTATGTGGGAAAATTCCATTGTACAAACCTTAGAAAGAATTTGTTGGCCCTGAAAAAAGCCGTTTGGTTTAAATAATGATACGGCCAGGTTGTATTTGCTTCGATGGTTGAACGGGCCACTATCTATATGTTGTAGAAGATATTTGCGGAGGCAGCCCTTAGTTTGCACCTTTTAAATTGAAGAAATGATCCATAAAAAATTCAAGGGCGTTCCATAAAAAACGTATTTGCGCCCCATAAATCTCTGATGGAAATCCATACAAAAATGAAAATTATCCATAAAATACATCAATGTGATCCATACTTAATATAAAATTTAACAATGTATTGTCAGAAATGCACAGTTAGATATATGCGGAATGATCGATAAAATTGTACGGATTACACATTAACATATAGTAAATAAATTATGGAGAGTGTGAGCTGTTTAGTGGAATACCTGTAACTAGAAAATAAGATGAATGATTAGTAATTTCCATTTAATTCCAACTACCTTTATTGCTTATCTTGACACTATAAGCAAGATAAGCATTAAAGGTAGTTGGAATTAAATGGAAATTACTAATCATTCTTCTTATTTTCTAGTTAAATAGTAAATAGTCCATAGAAGGTTCAATGACAATCCTTAAACTTATAAAATTGATCCATAGTAAGCAGCCTTTATAAACTAAAATATATGCATATGATCCATTAAATATTGAAAATGAATAAATTGCCAATGATCCCTGAAAGGATTGAATCACCATAAACCATACACTTCAAAAAATGATCCATAGCAATCCAACTTTGTTCACCTAAATTTATAGGTATGATCCATCAATTATGCCGGAATTTTCCAATTTCGGGAACTATTTTTTAAATTTTGACAAACGAGAAATCGATTCTTAATTGCGCTACTACTCAGATGTATTGATAGGTCCGTTCCTTAAATATTTCTGTAAAAGAAGGATCGCGTTAGTCTAAGAAGATTTTGCCCTTTTTTAGAAAGCTTGCTTTCTTTTGCGATCTCACGTTCCTTAAGGACCGCAACTGCGACACATGTTTACCAAGAAATTATGCCGGGTAGAAGCTTGCCGTTCAACTCGCTATCGCTCGTCGGGATCGGACCTAACTATATAAGAAAAAAACATCCTCCGTTTGCACTATACCGGGCAAATGTTTGAATCAGCCGTTTGCTAGGAGACGCTATGCTAAAGTGGATATCGAAAACGCTTCCTGCCGCCAGAGATCTTCAATCCTCAAAACGGCCCCGCAAAACCATATTATTAAAACGCGATTCATCTTTGGCAACAAACTTTAACACAGATTCCTAAAGGTCCTCAGACTGATGTAAATTTCGAAATTTTTGCTTCCCTATGTTCCCTATGTCCAAATAATATCCTTATGAGCCTTCCAATTAATTTGAAACTGACTGTACACAACCAACTTGAAATCATAGAATTTTTTAACATTCTTACTTATTTATGCCGATCCACTGTTGTTCAATGAAACTGACGAAACTAATCTAACACGTTGAACCAGATAATGCATCAAACGGTTTAACGTGGTTTACGTCAACCGGTCGTGTGTTATACATAACCTCAAGATTTTGGCAAGGCTTTGACAGATAATCGCTTGTTCCAATCGATCTATGTCCAAATAAGATCATTATGAGCCTCCCAAAATTTGAACTCACTTAATTTGAAACTTACTGTACACAAACAAAATGAAATTTGATAGCAAATTAGTATGGTAAACAATATATTTTTAATTGCATCGCTCTAAAAAATCGATTGATCAATCTGCATTCAACCATTCGGCTTTACGAATAGATCATTTCTTAGCAAAAATGGCATAAAAGCTGTTAGTTATACAAGTCACTAGTGTCTTGTACCTAAGCAGGCTAGTGTCTTCTTGTACCTAGCAGGCAATTTCTAGCACTAGTAGGGCACAAAAAATCGTATCAATTCACATAGCACAAAAAATCGGTATCAATTTTCCAATCAATGCATAAAGGATTAAAAATTAAAAAGTAGTGACCAAAACTAAAAAATGCAGGCATAATTAACGGATCATACCTATATGTTTTAGTGCACAAAGTTGATATACTATGGATTATATTCATAAGTTTACAGTTCATTATTCATCGTTTTATGGATCATTGTCAATTTATTTATGTAACATTTACAATAATTTACGGTTCATGTGCATATATTTCATGGCACAAGGGTAATATTCTGAGGATCAATATTACAAGTTTAAGGAACACCATTGACCCATTTATGGATCATTTGTTACATGTTTATGGGCAATCCGTTCAATTTTATCGATGATTACATTGTCATATAACGGTACATTTTTGACATTTTACGGATAACTTACAGCGGTGCGGTGTGAGATAATGGTGTTGCGCTGCTAAAATAGGTTTAGTACCGGACCGGTACGGTTGCTCTTACACGACAGGCAGCCAGAGAAACGCGACGGCAAAAATCGACGAGCGAAAAACCAATTTTTACTTTCGGCTTGAAAATAGCAAAATAACAAATAACAAGTTAAATATCAAGTTATTCTGTGTCAAGTCGTGCTCTTTTGAGAATACATGTTCTGCAACTTTAGAACTGAAATCGTAATGATATCCCATATTCATCTCCTTCTAAGCTTTGTTAATATCAGCAATGCGTTCTTTTATACCCCGTTCGCACTACAACCTATATTACGTGATATAGAGTATCTTGATATCAGCATCTATACATTTAGTTTAAACTGGAAATAATGTGCATGGAATATGATATCAACATATTTCATATCACGTAATATAGGTTGTAGTGCGAATGGACTATTAACTGTGTTTGCAAAGTCCTCTTAGTTTGACATGCAGACATCCTCACAATGTGGACAGCAAAGGACTTGGAGAAGGCCTTTCCCAAGAAATGTATTGGGTCCTTTGTTGACCCTAGAAACGATGTCCCTTGATTGTTCCTGCTCCTGAATACTACATTAAGACCAGTGTCTGTTTTTATCCTTCACTATCATACGCAATGAGAAGCATTTCGAATAGATGAATTTTATTTGTTTTGAAAATCTCAGTTGTCAAAATTATGGGCGATAAACAAATCAACTCATTATCCTTCAATGACTAATCGATTCTTGATACCCAATAGAGTTTGAGTTTCCAGGGCAGCTCTGTTAAAATCGCTAGTGATCATCAAACATCAAAAAGTCATTTTCAATTCAACCAAAATGATTATTTTGAATATTGTCAATCCCTGAGTCTTACTGCCCACTATTATCATAATTACAGCTTTTAGTAATTATAACCTATCGATCTGAGCCTAAAAAATCACACATCATGTTCTACATCAAAAGAAACGAATATTGTTTCTTCATTTGATACTCAAAATCATTCCCACCTAGATGAAATTGAATATTAATATTGACAACATGCTGCAGCACAGGCGATAATGAACATCCATCGCCGAATGACGACTTCGAAACTCAGCAGTTGCTCTGGTCAAGAGAATGCTGTCATTTCAAAATTCAAATTCACGAAGATAATTGGTCTGTCCGTTAAGGTTGTCTTCATTTACAACTCATTTGAGAGCAGATGACTTGATTTTTCCCGACACTGATCAAGGCCAAAGCTTCTCAACTTCGAACTTAAAGGTTTAGATACATGTCACAATTTCGAAAATATGAGCCATTACTTTTGATTTGCCGATCTCGCCTAGTGGAAGAGTTTGTATCTTGTGAATCGTGAGATGGACGACAGCCATTGTGTGCTGAAGTGAGTGGATTGTAGAGCTTAGGATTGCACGTTTGGAGTTTGTTGGTTTCCTGTAGATTTCGAAGTCAATTGAAAAATCCAAGTCAAGTTAAAGTGAGGTTAAACATCGTAGAATCTGAAACTGAAATTAATTATAACTTTTTAGCTTTTTTCAACCTGTATGGACTTGGTCAGAATCGTCATTATTGTCGATTTTCTTATCTTTTTATCACCAATTGCTTTGCTTAGACAGCTCAAAACCCATTTTTAACTAGCGCTGTCTACGACGTTTAACCTCACTTTTGCGATACCTGGATTCTTCCATACACGCTAAGATGAGAATATCTAAAATTAGGTATATAGGGAAGATGTACCTATATTAATCTCATCACTTTGCAATTCATCCTACTTGAAATAAAACGATATACACGTGACAGGATTAGTTAGTAATGTTTGTTGTAGTTATTTAACGTAAGCAAACATTATTAGAAAACGAAACCGATCCTTCAACGGCCCAATTGTTTGATTCATCATAGGATGAATATGGGAACAATGAGATTAATATGGGGACAGTTACCCTAATATGAGAACTTATAAAATTAACAAAATAAGCTAATGCAATAAAACAGTCGCTTATGTCAATCTGTCATAAAAGATTATGAATCATCTGATCTTTTTCATTGGAATGAAAAATGAAGAGATCTGACCAAATGATCAGGAAGTCTGGGCCCTTGGTTGCAATACACGTTAAACCCTATGGACGAATCCAGGTTGAAAAAAGAAGAAGACACCGAGTGGTGATAAATTTGACAGCTCCCATGTTAAAGTATAGGACGAAAATTTTAAAATGCTTCTAGACAATTCAATTAGATTAAGCCAATGTGTCAGCGGCATGTGGCAACGTTCCCAAAGAGCAGAATTAAACATTTTTCTTACGCTATGTTTGCGTCGAAAATGTCTTAAGTGCGCAGAATATGGTACCTTCACGGTACAACAAACATCACTAACTAATCCTGTCACGTGTAGGGAAGATGTACCGTTTTAATCTCATCACTTTGAAATTCATCCTACTTGAAATAAAACTATATACACGTGACAGGATTAGTTAGTAATGTTTGTTGTAGTTATTTAACGTAAGCAAACATTATTAGAAAACGAAACTGATCCTTCAACGGCCCAATTGTTTGATTCATCGTAGGATGAATATAGGAACAATGAGATTAAAATGGGGGCAGTTTCCCTATATTACCTAAAATTAGGTATTTTTGACTAACCCCACAATATCGGTTAAATTAAACGATAATCAACAGTAATTTTTACTGACATTTGGGTAATGTTCATTTTTCAATATTGGACGGTATTATTAACCCAAAACTGAATAAAATTTTCGTTATTGAAGCAACGGGGTGGCATTTTTTTTGCAAAGACGTAATTATTTTTCTCATTTATCTTTTTACAAATAGTTCATTGTCCCAATATTTGAAGCAATAACTTTTGCTTTTGTTTTTATTCCAGCTCATCAATTCTAGCGACATCTATCTGGAGCGAAATAATAAACGTATCAAAATGTTGGGTCGATGCAGAAAAAATATTTCTGTAATGGAGGAATCCAGGTAAGGCAGAAGTGAGGTTAAACGTCGTAGAAAGTGCTCTTGAAAAATGATTTTTCGAGCTGTTTAAGCAAAGTAATTGGTGATAAAGAGAGCAGAAAATCGTCGATAATGACGATACCGGCCAATTCCATACAGTTTGAAAAATAGCCAGAAAGTTAATACTAATTTCAGTTTTAGAGACTACGATGTTTAATATCACTTTAGCTGTACTCGAATTCCTCCATACTTTATTGATACTTTTTTTTTATGCAAAAAATATATTTCTGTAATTCATTTGAACATTTGTTTCTTCTTAAGTGCAGACTGTGGAATACTCATCCGAATGGATAAATTGTTAAATTGCATGTCTTTTTTGAAGCATTCTATAAAATAAAACTACAAAAAAATACCCAATTTTTTGTAAAAAGTAACGATAATAAATCGGTAATATTTAACGTTTATCTTCCTTCAATACTATTACCCACTATTAGGTAATCTGTGTTTACGCATAATTTAGATATGTGCACTTTTGAGCGATTATCGGCACTTTTTAACGATCTTTAGGTATTCTCATCTTAGGGTGTAAACGATTTTTCCCTAGCTTAATTTCTAAAAGGAAACAAATGATTTGAGGTTTGGCGGTTTGTACGGGCTGACCTGTGAACGGAAAAAAATGATAAATCAAACCTCAGATTCAGAAGTTAGCCAAGTAACAACAGGCACGAGCGTTCGTAAGAATTATTTTCTCAGAAATATCAGATATACAAACAACATTGGTTCAAATTGCTACCTGTACGTTGAGTTCAATTAACACATGTATCTCGAAATTCGCACCATCCAAGTGAAGTCATCCAAGGAACGAAAACAAGCTTATGTGTATTAAAAATCATTGTTCATCATACTTTATTACTCTCATCTTCAAGTTGTGTGTATCGAGCACATTAAATGCACCCTTCTCGCTAGGAAGCTTTCGGCAAAAATAAAAACCAGAAGACTCTCCTAGCCCACTGGTCCGATATTCTCTAATCTCGTCATCCCGTCATCATCACTAGTATCTAATCACGAGCATCAGCCTTTTCCACGGCAAACGGCGTATCCACCGGCAGCGATCCACTGTCGGTAATCACAACATCCGACACTGGACGGTCACGTCCGTCGGTCTTGGTCTTCTCGACCTTTCGGATAATGTCCATTCCCTCGAGCACCTTGCCGAACACGACGTGGCGTCCATCGAGCCAGCTAGTCTGCTTCACGGTGATGAAGAACTGCGATCCGTTGGTGTCCTTTCCGGCGTTGGCCATCGACAGCCATCCGGCGCCGTAGTGCTTCAGCTTGAAGTTCTCGTCGGCGAATCGCTCGCCGTAGATCGAACGGCCGCCGGTTCCATCGCCGCGGGTGAAATCTCCACCCTGGATCATGAAGTCCGGGATGACGCGGTGGAACTTGCTGCCCTTGTAGCTGAAATTGAGAAAGTAGGGGGTTATTATGGTTGAAGCATCAGTATATTCCTGTAGGTGCTCGGTGAATTGAAAACTGTTGATTAGAAATAGCAATTCATGGACGTGAACAATTTCGTATGGTTTCGTAATTTTTCCGGAGATGTGGCAAATTAAACAGCATTGTTTGCATAACAGGCGACGGCGGTTTCTTATTTCTTGACTGTTTTTGGTTTATTACTCTTTTGTGGTTAGTTTTTGGCGACTAGTTCCCAACTAATAGACTAGATCCTTTGGATACTCTTGGAGCGGTTCACAGTTTATCTTCAGAAATTTTATAATTCATTTATAAGTGCCACATATTGTTTTCAAAAGGTGTGCACACTGTGCTCCTCGATGGTCAATTTATAATCATGTAATGGCTCAGCTGCATGAATGAGAAATCATGAAACGAACGCTTATCTAAGTTTATGAATTCATGAAACTTATTCACCATGATTGAAATGAAAGATGCGAGCCGTGAATTTTGGAAGTGTTGTTTTGCTTCCAATCTTAAGTTGTGTAATCAGCCTTATTAATCAAGAATCTATTCAAGAATAATAATAGCGTAGTAAGTTCATCCACCAAGTACTATAAGATCTCTTCACATTTTTTGCAGTATGATGCTTCACAAGATGCAGCGAAAAATTTGCGTGATAAGTTATCGTTTACCTCGTGCTTGGAATAGGGTCCGGGGCTACCCTATGTGTTTGAAAGATTGAATTAACATGAAAAAACAAGCACCTCATAAAACATCCGAACCACGATCATCACAAACACAATGCATGGTGTACCTCTTGAAGACGCCGTTCTCGTTCACTTCATTACCGACGCATGTGATTCTCATTAGGTTGGTGGGTCACGACCCATATATTGAGAATTATTGCTTCAAATGTTTCTTATGCAATCTGGAGTTCTACTTTCGGCTTTACTGCAAATTTTCTAGTGTACAAATTACGGACACCACTGCAAGGTCGCTCGTGAAATTACTTCTCTATATTTGCTCTACTATAATCAATCTCATGAGTAACGGATCGAAGTAGGCCGCCCTGTATCGTGACATGTTTTCGTTTTGCTTCGTAATTTTTATGCCAATTCTTCGATTTACAGCGGGAAAGTATTCCACGAGGAGTGACACAATTTTTCGAAGATATAAAATCCCTATTATCCGGTTTCTTAGCCATACGCAATCCATAAAACCGTTACCGTTTTTCACATTATTATGTTAGATTTTGGTATTGCGAACCTAGTATATCTTAATATTGTTTAATGTCTGCATTCAAGAAATAGACAGTGTACATCGCTATTTCCAGTACTTCCAGTCCATGGACATCATAATGCAGATCCGCAGGTTCAATCCGGCCGTCTCGGAGCTGCAGCCACCACCCAGAAGCAATGGCTGAAGACAATGGTGGTGATGGACGATGAGACATATCTGATACTAGACCGCTACGACTGGTATGAGACCGCATTTTCCATGTTCCCCACCAATAAGGTGAGCTGTGAGGTCAAATATATCTCATAAACCAAATTCCCGAAGAAGGTTCTCCTGTGGCTTTCCGTCAGGGAAAAAGAGATTTCGAAATCATTGTTTTTTTTATATATATTCCTCAGGGCTTGCTGTGAATTGGGAGAGGATATGGTGTTTTGGCCGGACCTGGCATCGACCCACTACTCGAAAAGCTCGTTAGAACCTAAACATCACTGTGGTACAGAAGAACGAGAACACTCACAATGTTCCTCGGCTGCGGTCAATCGAGAATTTTGAGGCTAACTTGACGCAGGATCTATTCCAACAATGTTGTGGCCAACTCTAAGAAGCAACTGATTGGAAAAAGCGGAAATGAAGCTGAAGAATATCTCAAGATCGTTCTTTTCTAGAGCTATGGCCAAGGTCTCGGCTAACTCGAACTCGAATATATCGAAAATAATGAAAATATGTTCATCATAGCATTCTGTGAGTTTGACTGTCATCTTTCGTTTGTTTACTAGTTTGTACGGTTTAAATTCTTCGTTTTCAAAATGTCATTGAAATAGACGTTTTCGACACATGGCACTTGAAAATGGTGTAACTATGCGACAATTGGTGAAGCGCTTCGAAATTCATCACGCGAGTGTAGAATCCATCATAACCAAGTTTCAGGAACACTCTTCTTTATATGAACTGCTAGGAATAGACAGAAAACCCGGATCTTTCAACCCTAAACTGGATCAGAAAGTGGTAGCTTTAATTCGGAAGAACAAATCAATGTCGATACGTGATTTCGCCAATGAAGCAGGAGCCAGCGTCGGAATGATACATCGTATCAAGAAACAGAACAACTTTAAGACATACAAGAAGCAGAAAATCGCCAAACAAAGTGCAGGACAGAAGCAACGCGCCGCAACAAGGTCCCGTAAATTGTATTCCGGAGTTCGAGCGTCCAAAAAATGTGATGAAACACTTGGCCGGAACTTGATGAAAATTGTTCGATTAAAAAATTCGCAAATTCGTTAATGAATAATATTAATTCCATCCGGTCTTTACAATGTTCCAGTTCAATCCCGTACAATAAAGAATCATAATTTTTTTTTTTTAATAAAACATCATTTTATTCTATGATTTGAAAGAAGAATATGTGGATAACTTATTTTCGATACAGTCCTTACCGTAGAGCCGCTCGTCAGGTTGTGGAAGTATTTTTATAAAATTATCCAAAAGTCCAACCTGTGCAATAGACTTCTCGAAGTAAGATGTCACTAATACTGGCGTGCTGCTTTATACGTATAGGATCGATTTGTTTATTGTTTTCAACCACGAGATCAGCTGTCAAATTGTTCAGGTTGCCAGCGGTTTGTTTTTTATTTTCAACCAGCAAAACGATTGTATTAGTGAAACTGCTTACTAATAGTAACGACGGCAGAGAAGTCTATGACTTCAATCTTCAAAACAAATCAAAAATACATTCAGAACCTTAAGTTTCTACTAAATCTTACGTTGGGCACCCACTAAACCTTCTTGTGGACTGCTTCAGGCCTTCCTATTGGAAGTTACCCTTCTGGACTTTTCATAGAGCTTTGTGATCGTCCATTGAACTTCTTCCAGATCCAGGATTTATTTTTCAGATCTTGTGTTTTTTTTTGCAAAACATGGGATTGCGTTACGTCATGAAATTGAAGAAAATTGCTTAAGATCTAGAATGTCACTTGTGAACCAACATTTTTCTAGCCAAGATTCCGAATAGTGAAAGCATTGCCAGCAACGTTTATTTTTCCGACACGAGAAAATGAAGATATTTAAGATGTATCAACTACTTACTCACAGACACCCTTATAGATGCTGAGAATTTACTCAAGACCTCTGAGGAAATGACAAGTGAAATGATACCAGCAGATTTATGACGTGACCACTTTTCTACTTCAAAACATGTGGACATCGAAAAAATTCCAAAAAAAAAGTTGAAAGAACAATTTGTTTATTTCCTCTGTATTCTAATCAAATCTAGTTTTCAATTTCAGTTTCAGCTTTTTCGAAAGCGGCCCTTCACGTTCTATTTCAATTTTTTGTATTCTACCATGACACTTACAATTAAACAAAGTATATGAACCTTGCAGTACTCCCGCCAACTTTTGTAACACTAGCACTCGCGCGTTGTACTTTGTACAACACATTCCTTCCCGGAATATCGCGTGATACGTATCACATAGAATGTTACTGCCTTTAGCAAAGTTGTTCAGTAGATCAAGGTCTTTTCATTGGCGAACAGTTTGGGATTCTCTCATTACACGGCGCTAGTGTGCTAAATATTATCAGGGATATGCTATATCTTGGTATCTTGACCAGATAGAATGTTTCTGTTCTTTTGAATGATGACAAGTAATTTACAATCTTTCCGCTACGCGACACTAGTGTGCTAATTAATTTCAGGAATATGATATGAATGACACGAATGTTTCAGTCTTAAATAATGTTGATCAGTGAACCAAAATCACAATCTGAACGCAGTTCACAATCTTCCCGCTACGCATCGCTGGTGTGCTTATTATTTTCAAGAATATGAGATATTTTGTCATCCTGACCAGAGAGAAGGTTTCTGTCTTTGCGATGTTGTTCAGTGGGTAAAAACCTTTTGAATGGTGACTAGTAATTCAAAATGTTCTCGCTACGCGGCGCTAGCATTTGACGGAATTACCAGACTTTGCTATCTTGGCATCCTGACTATATGCACAGAAAATTTCAGCGCCAACATTAGATTAGGGCGAATCTGCTCTTGAACAAAAGGTCACAAATAAAAACTAAGCACTCTTTAAGGAAGACGAGCTTGATCTCTCTCCGCTGATATATTCATTTTGAAGGAATTGTATTCAACTTCCGATAAATTAGCAGACTGAGTGTTTGTTTACAAAAGCAGATTCGCCCTAATCTAATGTTGGCGTTAATTTATTCTATTCAGCATCAGCATATTTATCAATCTTCCTCTTTTTCCTTATGGTGTTAATTTTAGTCCATTTTCATATCCTTTGTTCCCACCCATAGCAACGTATACTCGCTTTTTATACTAGAAAAAGTATAAACATCGCAGAAGAAGAAGAGTGACGGAGATAAAAAGTATTTTTTTTTTGTAGAGCCGTAAAAACCACTGCGACCATTGTGGTATGACCCATTTGATTTAGCAGACCAGTTTACCCATCACAATTACGATGTCATGGGCAATGTCTGAGCCTGCATATTTTCCCAGTTAGGTTCTACTTGCCTAATAAAGGGTTGTAGAAGCCCTTTTCCTAAAATTCGAAGCCGAGTCGTAAAATAAAACACTACAATCACAGAGCAAATGTTCCGAAGTTTCGATTTCTAGTTGGCAAAATCAGCATCGCGGGTTTTCAAGTCTACCCATTTTCTCCAAGTGGTATCTACTAGGGCAGTGGCCAGTGAATAGACCGGTTATCACCCTTAGATTATTTTTGTTTAATTTAAGTAGGTTTAGAGTGGTTTTCTCACTCGGTACTATGAATCTTTTAGCTTGTCGTGATGTATCTGTGGTATTCCAGTATACTTGTATTTCCCACTGCATACACTCCATCTTTAGCGAAGAATCTGCAACTCCACAGAATGGCTCCGGGCCTGTGAAAGCAGCTTCGGAGCCCTCCCTGGCCAGACTATCCGCTATTGTACAAATTGACTTCGTTCCCACTGGCCAATTGCTTCAATAATAGAATGCACTCCCAAACTAACATTGGCTGACATGTATATGCTTTAACTGCATTTAAAGCTGCTAAGCTATCTGAACAAATACAAATATTTGGCTCCTAAGGCAGATGTAAACACATAATTCCATAATTGCATAAATTTCCGCTTGAAATTCTGTTGGATATTGTCCCATAGGAGTAAATTGTTTTATCACCGAAACAAACACCCCACATCCTGTTTTCTTGTTCATTTTTGAACAATCAGTGAAATACACAATGGAGCCCGCACGAAGACTTGGCCCACCTTTTTCCCATAAGTAGCAACTTGTTACGACCACTTTAAAGGGAATTTCATAGTTTGCTTTCATCGGCATCCAGTCTACTATTGAGTTTGTCGCTGGAATCAAATGGAAGTTTGGAAGTTTTTAAGGATCTCTAAATGGCCCACCAATGTTCCTTTTTGAATCCCATCAGCTCGTATCATTAGCTGAAAACTTTTCCTACTACTACTTAATTGTTTTTTATTTTCATTCTTTGTCTTTATGTGATTTATGTGTTTCATATGTTTAATGTGTTTAGTGTGTTTTATGTTTAAAATTAATTTTCAGATCAGCGCTTGGGGCATTGTTTGTTTGAAATTGAATAACCTACTTAATCTACAACTACAACCACAATTTGAAATTCCTAGGGGTAGGGAACCAGATTCCGGATGATCTGGTGATCCGATGTCAAGCAGCGTGCCCTGTACCGATTGATACTGATTGATAATGTAGATCTTCTGTTGATCAATGGGTACAGCAGCTTCAACAGAACGTTACACTTTGTGACAGTTTTGTTAACCTGCTCCCTGAAAATAAGCTTGCTGTCTATGGTAACGCTAAGATAGACAGCTGATTTAGCCACAAAACTTTTCCCTGCTTGCAACTCTATAAATTGATGAAGTGGTAGTAAATTCAAGAGGGCATTTAGCGCCATCGATGATGTGCTATGCATTGCCCCGGTTATTGAAAGACATGCTAGTCTTTACAGCTTACCCAGTTTTTTCTGAGCAGTTACTTCTTTTGTTTTTGGCCACCACACTAAAGAGGCGTAAAATTTTGAAATTCTTTCCATCAAACTAACGGCGCTGAACTACTGAACAACTTTGTCGAAGACAGGAACCTTCCATATGGACATCATTTTCAGGATACTCGCTTGTGCACTAGCGGCGTAGCGAGAAAATTGTGAACCAGCCTTGGTGAAAGTACCAAACCGTTCTGCACGAGAGCCGAACTTGACTGCAAACACACCACCATGTGGCTATAATTTACCACTTCAGTTTCGTGCTTATAGATGAACCCGCAACGCAATGGACGCGACACGAGTGTACACGCTCGTGTTTCGCTTCAGACACCGTGTCTTTATTCTTGGGAAAACACCCGAGCCGAGTGGTTACGATCACAAGAAAGCTCTCAACATACACCCAGTATGACACTGGTTACCACGGATAGAGCATTGCTCGTCGGATGATTCTAAAAATTTGAAAATTTGACTTACAGGTTTGTTTTCCTGGCCGTTGGGTGACGGGCGCATAAGTTGATTGAGTTTAACAAGGACGGCATGGGTAGAAATAAAATAAATTAACCACGCGTGTATTCTGCAATCGGACACAATCGGAAACACTCGGCTGTGGTGTTTGCCGAATCCATCATACACGGTGTCTGAAGGCAAAACACGAGCACTGGCATTGGTGTTGCACCAACAGCGTGGCGTGTAAGTCTGGAAGCACGAGGTCAAAGTGGTGAATTTAATACACGCGCTAGCGTGGTAAAAAATAGCTCGGCGTGCAGTGTAGTGTTTGGACATGGCTGTTGTGAACTATTAATCACCAATGAAAAGGCCATGGCCCACTGAACGACTCTATCGAAAACAGGAACCACAGAGCGGGCCAAAATATACAAATCCGCAAAATCTCCCACACGAGCGCCACGTATGGAAAAAAAAATAACCTTTAACAACCCGCGAACAACTTGGCGAAACACGAAACACACCCATGGGCGGGCAAAAAAACCATTTTATAAAAAAATTTTGCCCCCCCGCCCCCAGGAAAAAAAAAAACAAAGCCACCAACGAAAAAGCGTGACCCCTCGCCGACACAACCACCCCCAACCGGCCAGAAACCAGACCCCGCACACCCCACCCGCCTCTGCGGGACGAACCGGACCCGGGGGCCGGAGGCGGGAGGAACACGTGCACGTACCGCGCGCATCAACAGCAAAAGCAAAGGAATGCACACAGCACACAGCGCGACGCGCGAGGCCGAAGGATATAATTATGTCCACCACTGGCGAAGCAAGGGATCAACAATCTCAGCCTGCGGCGCTGTGCGTTCTAGACAAAATCGTCAGAAGGTCGAAAGTAACAATTGTAAACAATGACTTAAAACGTAAATTTCCTGGAAATTCCAGGTTGCTAACATCTATATCCACTATCGACGGGAAGGTAATAACTCCCTCTATCTGTTTCTGGTGCTATTTTGTTTGTGGGAGCAAGCAGATCCCAGAAAAATACGCTAGAAGTAATTGTTTACAAATGTTACTTTCGACCTTTTGACTATTTTGTCTAGAATTGTACTACGTCGCCTGTCAATTGTATGCGTGTTCATCACTGCTTGCTTGTACAATCTATTGATTCGTTCGTTGACGTCTGTTGGTGATTCATTTTCGTTTCCTGATTCGATTGAGTGCTAGGGCTCGAAGCTTCCGATCGGATCACTTGGTGATTGTGTGGTACCGCGTTCAAAGCAAAAATGAATCGGAAGCCGGAAAGCACAGTGTAGCCAGTAAATACAGCAGGAAAAACAGAAAATATGTTACAACTAAACGCCAAATGTTAATATAAAGTGACATGTGTTCCTTTAGGCCAGTATTTCGACAAAACGTTTTCATTAGGTCCGAACTGACAAACGTAAACAATGGCTTCTTCCGTAAATTTTTCGTGGCACAAAAAGCTACTCCTATAGGTAATCATCTCCAATTCTATCGGATAGATGAACTCTTCCTCTTCGAAACGAGCGCAGTGGATTGATTAGGGGAGTTTTCAATGACGAGAAATACGCGGAAAAAGCCGTTGTTTACGTTTGTCAGTTAGGCCCTAATGAAAAATCTTTATCGATTTTATGATTTTGGCAGATACTGATGATGGCACAGGCTACTTAGTTGGTAATGGCACGGCATTGCCAACCCGGATGCAGTGGATTCCCTGTCCGGTACAGAAGGTTTTTTCCACATGTCACA
Organism: Aedes koreicus; assembly: GCA_024533555.2. Taxonomy (NCBI): domain Eukaryota; kingdom Metazoa; phylum Arthropoda; class Insecta; order Diptera; family Culicidae; genus Aedes; species Aedes koreicus. Next base: position 125,983 of record JAHHFK020003642.1, read on the forward strand.
AAACAAAAATGTATTCGTTCTTGTTGAAATAGATAATAAGCGAATGTTTGTTCAACGAACGATAATCGACGATATGGATATTAAACCCTCTTCAATTGAAATCTCGACAACGATTTTTCTTGCATGTTATGTGATACAAAATTCATAAGGTGTTAATAGTCCTGAAAAAAATTGCCACGACTAATCGGATACGTGTGACAGGGAAATTAAAAAACAAATCTAATTGAGTAATCTGATTTTTTCCAGGCGGTACCTACTTACGAAAATTTCCAACACTGTCATTCGAACTAAAAGACAATGAATGATTCTGTTTAAATGATCCTACTGGGTCGTATTTCCGTAGCCACTCAATCAACGTAGAGTGAATCCCAAGTAGGCAGAGCTGTTGTCCATTCGACTTGCGTGGTGAAATGAAGTAATCTACAAAACGTCTAATCTTGTTCATTCGCTGAGTTCCTGCGTATGATGCCTTTACCAATACATTTATCGATGTGGTTGTTTCAAGCACGGATAACAATAAATAATTTTCGCCGATTGTTTCGGCAGTCACCAACACTGTTCGTCCGAGTGATTTATGGCTTAACCCGACAGTATCAAATTTAACAGATGTGATACTTTCCGCCGAGCTAGATTTTAAGTTCTCTCGTGAAATAGTTCATCAGTAAGGGTAGCTCTCCTTTCAACGTTTTTCTGGCAACCGAAACTAGCTGGGATGAAAGCGTCAAAAGCGAAGAAATTTTTGGAAATAACTTTAATGTATTCCGGCATGACCGTAATTTGCAACATAGCAATAAAAAGTCGGGAGGTGGAGTTCTCATTGCCATCAATGCAGACTTCACTTCTCAAGAACTAAAAACTATCAAGCACAAAGAATTTGAGCATGTCTGGTTTAAAGCACTCATTGCTGATGAAATACACATTTTTGCATCTGTGTATTTCCCACCCGAACATGCCAATAAACAATCTTTCGAATTATTTTTTTCAAAATGTCGAAATTATCATGTAAAATATGGAACCGGAAGTAAAACTACATATTTATGATGACTTTAATAAACGGAATGCGAACTTCATCCTTGACATCGAAAATGAATCAATTCTACTCCCACTCGTAGGCGAAGACAAAACTTTGCAATTTCTATTCGACCAAATTTCACATTTTGGCCTACACCTAATTAATCAGCAAAATGCATTTTTAGACCTCTTATTTACGAACTGCACTGAAGACTTTTGTATGAGTACTTCATTGTCACCTTTATGGAAAATGAAATATTTCACACAGCAATTGAATATTCAATCTTCGTACATAATACTCCTTTCCCCAGCGACTGGGAATTCGAGGAAATGCTGGAATATCATAAAGCAAATTACGAAGAAGCAAAACGTAGACTATGTACAATAAATTGGCAGAACATAATAAGTATTGAAGGAAATGTCAACACTGAAGTAGGCAAATTTAATTCAATTATTCAGTACCTTATTTCAGTAACTGTACCAATGAAAAGAAGAACGCGAACTCAAAACAACAATTTGAAACATTTAAAGAACAAAAAGCACACAAATTATATAAAAAGCAAAACTCTAGCACAAATTTACAAAATTATTATGACATATGCAACCAATTTAACACAGCCATTAATTCTGCACATGATGAATATAATCGTAAAGTCGAAACTGAAGTCAAATCATGCCCCAAGAATTTCTTCAATTATGTAAAAACGAAATTAAAAAATAGCAATTTTCCCCCACGAATACATTTTGACGGAAATGTAGGTGATAATCCTTCTGAAATCTGCAAGCTTTTTGCCAATTTTCATCCAAGAAGTATATACTACATTCTCCGACCGTGATCCTTTGCATTCATTCCTGAATTTTCCAACAATATAGCTGTAAATCAATTACCTCCTCACGAAATTCTCAAAGCACTAAAAAACTTGGATGCTTCTAAAGGACCAGTTCCAGACAATATTGCACCCTTATTTTTAAAGAACCTTTCAGACGAACTTGCCCGTCCTTTAGAACTTCTTTTTAATATGTCTCTGAAGAGCGGACCATTTTCCAACATTTGGATATCCTCTTATTTGGTTCCGATTTTCAAATTAGGCACGAAATCAGACATCCGCAACTATCGTGGAATTGCCATTATCTCTTGCATCCGAAACTTTTGGAATCTTTCGTAAATGAAAATATTTTTCAGCTTGTAAAAAATCAAATTACAAGCAAACAACACGGCTTTTTCAAAGGACGCTCAACTAATCTTCTTGAATTTGTAACTTTTATTTTGAATACAATGGACAATGGCAAGCACGTAGAAGCCCTTTACACTGACTTCAGTAAAGCATTTGACCGAATCGACATACACACTTAGAAAATTGTACAGTATTCGGTCATTTTTTACCGAACTTTCAACAGCTGAACGTTCGGTAATCCGATTTAACGGATTTCGGTAAAATTTGACAAGTTCCGGTAATTTTTTTACCGGAATACTGCATAATTTCACCGAAACTCGGTAAATCGGATTACCGAACGTTCAGCTGTTGAAAGTTCGGTAAAATATTACCGAATACTGTAAAATTTTCTAAGTGTGTACCATTATTACACTTCAAATTGCAAAAAATTGGAATGGAACCTGGACTGTTGAATTGGCTGCAGTCATATTTAACGCATCGCAAACAAATTGTGCGTTTTCAAAATAAACTTTCAGACCCAATCTCTGTTACCTCGGGGGTGCCCCAAGGTTCACATTTAGGCCCACTTCTTTTTATTTTGTACATAAACGACATTTCCTACATACTTAAAAAAAAATCCAAATACTCATATATGCAGATGACATGTAGCACTTCATGGAAAAAAATAATTCTAGCGACGCAGAAGAATTCCAGAGCGAAATTAACTTATTCAACACATGGTGTAGCAAAAGCTTACTTCAACTTAACGTGAAAAAATGTAACCCAATAGCATTTAGCAGAGTAATTGCAACACCTCGTACGAAAATATTTTTAGGAAACCAAAAAATAGAAACATGCAAAATAGTAAGGGACTTAGGCATTATCCTAGACTCTAAACTCACCTTTGTAGAACATTACAACACTATTATAGGTAAAGCAAATAGAATGCTGGGCTTCATTAAGAGGTTCAGCCACAATTTTGGAATACTGCAACCTAGTATGGAATCCGTACTGTGCCATACATGAAGAACACATAGAATCCGTCCAAAAACAATTTCTTTTATATGCCCTAAGGAAATTGAATTGGACTGTATTTCCACTGCCATCTTATGAAGCACGCTGCATGCTTATCAATTTACAGACACTTAAGAAACGCCGCGAATTTGCAATGCTTTTCTACATCAATGACATTATTTCACAACGTATAAAATCAGAAGTACTACTCTCGCAATTGAACTTTTATACGGCATCTTAGAACACGGAAATTATTCTTAAAAAAATCATTTAGAACAAATTAGCCAAGAAATGGCCCCATTAATCGAATGATAACTTACATTGCGAAATCATTGGCATCACTATGTCTAAAGAACAAGTAAAATCTCGTCTAAAAGACAACAGAAATAATTTATAATATGTAAGTAAAACATTGTAACCATTGCATGTAGTCTACATTGCTTGACGAAATAAATAAATAAATAAATTGAGCATAAAAGATTTCAGAAACAGTGGATAGGTTGGAAGATTATACGACAAAACGACACTGGAAAAAAATATTTTCTGATAACTTCATGAGCTCTTTGGCTATACCACATCTAATTCTGCAACAGGAGAACTAATATATTGACAATATGTAGATACCATCAGAAACAGAGATTATAGAGATGAGACTCTAAGAATCAATCGGCTTTGAGATATTTTCAAACAACTTAAATGTAAACTTTTTGAGCAAACCATTTGAATTTCAGCTCAAATTCAATATGTTTCTTACCTCCGCAGTGAAAGGTCTTAATCGACAGAATATGTTTAAAATTTAATAAGCAGTTTTATGTTTTATTGGTCACGATGGCCTATTAGTAAAAAAACATACTGTATGTCAAGTAAAAGATTTATCTGTGTTCATTGCTAGCTTTTACAAGACGACAATGAATAACGTTATGCTTCCTACAGTATCAGCAACCTTCACGATCAGCATTAAAGAAACGAATGCAACAATGCCATGAGGCTAATTAGAAGTTACCGCTTCTGACAACCGACACTCAACTGTAACGGCACACAAATCCTATCCAAACCATCCCTGCATGCCAAGAAAGTAGAGATCACGCTCTACGAAAGTGTAAATTAAATTAACTACAGTCATTGGCTGGAATTGATAGTCTAGCATCAATTATTGTTTCATGCACATCTGTAGATACACCGGAAGTGATAAAATTGTGTAGCATCATTTTTTCAATCATCATGATTATAATCAGCTCGCTACCCATCAATTAAGGGCATCTAAATCAACACACGCACCTACACAATTCAATTAGTTTTACAATAGAATCCACTCTCCAGCGGTGAGTACTTACCCTTCACCTTCGGCATTCTCGGCGAGAGTTTTGAAGTTTTTAACGGTTCTCGGAACGGTACCACCGAACAGGCCAATCACAACGCGACCTTCCGACTTTCCACCGATGCTGATGTCGAAGAAGACCTGCAATTCATCACAATGATATCATATAATGCTTTGATCTGAATAAAGGGGTCAAGCTCAGTCATGTCGTTCGCGCTTCTCATTATTTCGGGGGTTCGAAAAAAAAACCATCCGGTTTATTCTACTTCCACAGTCAGCAAACCCATTGCTTTCGCTTTGTTCCAATAGATTGAAAGTACCTTTCTCGCTTTGTTCGTTTTAATTCAGCTCAAAACAGGAAAATGCGTACATTTATGTAAAATAGAACGAAATAACCTCTCACAAAGCGACACGTAATCATTCCATAAAAAGGAAGAAATGGACGGAGATAAAATCGTCTGCGAGCCCCCGATTTGAACGCATACATTCATACATACAAATATGAACTGACATCAAGAAGTTGAACAAACTATATAAGTTTAAATGCCAATTACACCTTGGAAATTCTTCGGTCAATTCGCAACGGGGTAAACCGGTTCCAACCCCCGCTGATTGGCTTCAATCAAGAAGAGCAATACAAAATGTCTGAGTATGAACACAGAAGGCTCATAATTCAATTTCGAGCTGGTCGAGATAAAAGAACTCTCAATGTAGGAAATAATAAAAATAAGATAACACGCAACGAACTACTAAAATGAATCACTTACCTTATCAGTAACTTTGGGACCTTCTTGGGCTAGAGCCCCGACTAGTAGTACACTGAACAATACAAAAAACTTCATTATGAAACACTAGTATCACTAAATCAGCTAAACTGATTTAACTTGGAAGATATCTGCTAAACTAATAAAGAAATAGGATTGAAACCGGCAGGTCGTGAACCGATCCCGTCGATGTCTGACACTGAATTGACTGTGGTGTTGCCACTGCGAACGGGTTTAAAAGAAGAACGAGAATTGACTGCCCGGTGTACAGTAGGATGGCGATTTTAATACCTGCTTAACAGGTTATTGACATCTTAATGCTTGGATTTCAACGTTATCTGCTAAAATTCAGCAATTTATTCAATTAGTTGAAAACGGTTTAGATTATTTTCGTAGTAAATATTACTTGTTGTGGGAATAATTAGCAGTTGAAAAGTTCATGAGTCCCTGTTCAGTATACGTGTAACAAGTACGGTGGAATGAAATAGAAAGGAACCGAAAACCGGCACCAGGTTTCAGTTAATCCTCATAGAGGTCATGCGTGTTAGCAAACTGTCGTACCGACACATTAATTTGTCTAGATCTGTGGCACACATGATGCGAGAGTTCAATTTGGTCGTTATTTATAGATGATCTTTTAAAAGCAGCAATATCTTCCAATGAAGATAAATAAGCCTATACCACAGAGAACAGACATCCAAGCTGGAGTGCCCTCCGTGTGTAGATTTTTGTAACTGTAAAATTACAGCTCGTTTTCGTTAGTTTTGGTGAATCGTATGTTGATGGCGCCATTTGTCCGCCTCGAGATTTAATAGTCTGTCAATTTTAGTTTGGTGAAACCTAGACTAGGCAGCGTTGTTTTTCCCGGTCAAAACCAAAACCGACAGACTTCACCCCGTCAGTGGCGATGTGTCCGCAGCTTGAGCTTCACGATTTAGTTAATTGAATGTTCAGTTCGTATGTTAAACTATTTTGAATATCAAGGCTTAAATTCCTATTTTCATAGATACGACCGAATGCTAAAACACGTTGAACTAGTGTTCGTTTTCGCCAAATTTCTTTTGAATTAGTCGATTGTGGTCGTCAATGTCAGCGTCAAAATTGGCAAATAGTTGTCAAAATACATTTTTTTCGTGATTTTAACGAGGAAGCGTAATAATGTGCAAAGCTGTAATAATAATAATGTTATGAGATATTGGGGTCAATTCTGAACCATGGCGCAACTTCAATGTACGTTATTTTTTTTTATTTTTAAACCAATCGGGCTGAAATTTTCTGACTTTTGACATTTCACGGAATTCTTCATTTTTGCATAAATTTTTGTTTTGTTTTAATCAGTTTAAGGTGGTGGTACAAATGAAGTGACACATGAGACATTAGGGCAATATTGACCCGGATTTCTACCTTTCTTAGAATTTCGAAATTTTAACTTAGAGTTTTAATGTTTATGCACCATTTGAAAAGTTCTGGTCTCAAAAATGCATGGAAACAAAAAAAAAGCTGGTTTGGGTAACATTGTCCACCGGGAATCTGCTACACAGGGAAGGAAGTTTTAGCAGAGAACAGACGTTCATCTTCGGTCTGCTACTGAGCATGAGCATGAGCATGATTGATCAGCTGTATTTACACAAAGAACCAATAGATGATGTTTGAGGCTAACATATATTCTCAATGTGTAAAAACTGGTGACCCATTATGAAGCAATACCGGCGCCAGCCATGCCCAAATGCTGGTCAAGTAGGGAATGGGAAGGAACGTGTTGACATGATACTCGCTTTGAAGGAAGCCAAGAAATCCTCTGCCCTTCCACGAGACATCACTGGGATATTGGATAGTTGGGGTAAGGTTAGCAGCAGGGTTCGTTTTGGTTAACGATACGCTGAAAGTATGTTGCACTATCCGCCAAGAGCAATGGACCGCTCTATTGTGACTGAAAAGAGACAAGCATAACAAAAAACAAAACAAAATAGACAAAATAAAACAGGATATTGTCTTCAAAATTTGGTAGAAATAAATTATTTGTTGCTTTGTAAACCAGCTCTCCTCGATGTCCTAGATCCCGGCCAAGTTCTGCTGGACCCGCAGCTGCTGCAGTCGGCACTCGTTCACATCAAGCCGGCCGTCGCCGAAGTTTTGGAAACCTTCCGGTTGTAACATGATATCTGCGTCTAATACGCTCTTCTTGCACCGATTAATTTACAAACTAAGCCTGCACACCTAATCAAAATTCACTTTGGCACGTTTCTTGTTGCAGCAAACAGAATCAATAAGATAAATAAACTCGCTTATGACCTCTTACTTTACACGGTTGCTACTAGACAGGATACGTAAATATTTCGATAAATCCACCTACAACTCTGGCTTCTGCGATAGATAGACTCTTATTTTAATTTCCAAGGCAACCTTCAATGTAAACACACTGGTCGTCGTTGTCGTACACTTTACCGCGACTCTGCTTCGGTTGCGAAAACATTGGGCATACGGCCGATTCCGTACACTGTGAAACTCGCGGTTTTTTGGATAGTTTGGAAAGGTACTGCAAGAAGACTCTCCATTGCCCTATCTGTTAAGACGTTCAGTAACAATCTCACGTTCATCTTAAGTCTGCTACTTAAGGAGTGTATCGAATATAAGCTATCCACATACATTTGCGTTGTACGCATGTATTTGTGATGGTTTTTTATGCTCTGAACACTGCATGCTGTGCGTTTGATTGTCAGCTTTCTTTTGTTTACTTGTTTGTGCGGTTCAAATTCTGCGTTTCCAAAATGTCGCGTATTGAAAAGGAAGTAAAAATTAAGGTTCTGGACACATCGCTAAGTGAGAAGGGTATTACTATGCGAAAATTGGCGAAGTGGTTTGGAATTCATCATGCGAGTGTTAAAACCATCATTAATAAGATTGGGGAACACTATTCTTTGGATGAGCTACCAGGAAGAGGCAGAAAACCCGGTTCTTCCAACCCGAAACTGGAGCAGAAAGTGGTATCTCTAATCATGAAGAACAAATCAATGTCAATACGTGATTTGGCCAAAAAAGCAGGAACGAGTGTCGGAATGATCCAGCGTATCAAGAGGCGAAACCACCTGAAGACCTACAAGAAGCAGAAAATCTCGAAACAAAGTGCAGAACAGAAGAAGCGAGCAGCAACAAGGGCCCGGAAATTGTATTCGCGTCTTTTGCAGCGTCCGGATGCATGCGTTTTGATGGACGATGAGACCTATGTAAAGGAGGACTCAAAAACCCTTCCAGGTCCACAATACTTTACTGCCGTCGTTGGGGAGGATGTGAGCGATGCGGACAGGTCGATTCAAGTGGAGAAATTCGGTCGAAAGGTACTGGTATGGCAAGCAATATATTCCTGTGGTTTGAAGTGAACCATTTTATTTTTTACACTACCGGAACTATAAATGCGGAAATCTGTCGATCTGAGTGTCTCCAGAAGAGATTGTTGCCTTTATATAAGAAGCATAGTACACCTCCACTGTTTTGGCCGGATTTAGCGTCGGCTCACTATGCCAAAACCACTCTCAATTGGCTTGCGGAAAAGGGTATAGATTTCGTTGAGAAAAATATCAATCCGCCAAATTGCCCGCAGCTTCGACCCATCGAACGTTACTGGGCAATCGTGAAGAGGGTCTTCAAGAAGACTGGTAAGGCAGCTGGGAACATGCAGGAGTTCAAAAAAATTTGGGCTCAAGCGTCCAAAAAATGCGATGCAACACTTGTCCGGAACTTGATGAAGAGCATTCGTTCCAAAGTTCGAAAATTCGTGAAGCAATAACTTAAATTTCATCCGGTCTTCATTATGTTCAAGTTTAACCTCGTACAATAAAGGATCAATTTTTTGTATGAATAAAATGTCGGTTTTCAACATAATTTGAAAGAAAGTTTGTGGATAGCTTATTTTCGATACACTCCTTATGTAAAACTTTAAACCGACATTTCAAATGTATGTCGTTATGCTCCTGGTAGGCGGCGCTGCAGTTTTGCGATAACTGTCATGTAAATGTTTATCAATAAAAAGCCTAGCACATAACCTGAAACATTTTGTTTCTTTTTCTCTGCACTTGCTTTTTATACCGGCTGCCCATATTAACTTTTACACAAGTTTTTCAAGAAAAGGTATATGTACATCAATGTCTGTTCTCTGTGGTTTTAGCAGCGGCCGGATAATCATGAAGAAAATGAATATATTTTTTGGAACAGGAAGTACTAGCACATCGGTCCCAAGCTCGGTTCCAAGCTTAATGATTCGCGCCTAATACCGAAGCTCGCACCAATACACCCTCAAATATTTTGTCAAAATAACATAGCGAATCAGAACAAAAACAATGATACTTGTACTAAAAAGTAGTGTAAAGCGCAAGAGTGCATGGCAAGGTGCAGACTGCAAGGTGTACTTCGGAACAAGGGTTTCTACAACAGTGAACCAATTTCAAATCGCCAGTTGCATATTGATTGTTGGTTTTCGTTTGGCTGTGTTAACAGAAATGCATATAAAACATTCCAGGCTCATTGCAGAGAATTTGCGTGTTGAGCATAGTTTGTCAGTGTGTAACAAATCGTCTTACTCTGAGAAAAATTTCATCGTTGTACCGACAATTAAATCATGGTCAGGATGACTATCGCATATAATGGTTTCAATAACCATGAAAATGGTAGAATTCACTACGTTCATGGCATTTTTTACTATGGTCATGGTAACAAGGACTGTTCCGACATTATGGAAAATGTTGCATCAACTATTTTTAATGGTAGTTTTGACCATGATCATAGTCGGTTCAAAATCACTATACTGCAATAGTCATCCTAACCCCCAATAATGGTAAAATTGACCATCAAATTCCTCTCTGTGTATGATAACATCATATTAGTTCCAAATCGTGCTGCAGAGATGGCGCTGCAGTCTATCTTTGCCAACTGAAGCTCTACAGAGTTGCCGTCTGGGGCAAAGCTGTTTGGAATATAAAATATAGTCATTTAACATTACCAGATCCAGATTTTGTCGCAGAGATGGCGCTGCAATCTATCTTTACCAAATGAGGCTTTAGAGAGTGGCCGTCTTGAGCAAAGTTGTTGAGAATATAAAATGAAGACATTTGAAACAATCAAATTAGTTCCAGATTGTACCGCAGAGATGGCGCTGCAGCCAATCTTTGCCAAATGAAGCTCTAGAAAGTTGCCTTATCGGGCAAAGTTTCTCAGTATATCATTTGTCATCTTTTGAGATTATCATATTAGTTCCAGATCTTACTTCAGAGATGGCGCTACAGTCTATATTTACCAAATGAAGGTCTAGAGAATAGCCGTCTTCAGAAAAGTTTCTCGGAATGCCAATTGTCGTCTTTTGACATTATAATATTAATTCCAGATCTTGCCACTAAGTAATGTCAATCACGGTCTTCAACATATTGAATAACTTTGCCGAAGACGGTATCTCTCTAGAACTTGACTTGACTGATATAGACTACTTCTCTGCAGCACAATCTGCAACAAATATGATAGTGTGAAATGTCTCTATATTATATACTGAATAAATTTGCCGAACACAGCAATTCTTTAGAGCTTGGCTAAGATAGACTGCAGTGTCATTTCTAAAGTAAAATCTGGAACTAACCCAACAAACATCGGTGTTGAATTAGAGCTTGTTCAAACAAATTTGGAGAAGCTATTCAGCTATTCTAGAAGAAACAGCTGAATAGCTTCTCCAAATTTGCTTGAACAAGCTTTTTTTTTTTTTTTTAATCAGTTCGTTTATTTGTTAGGCTCAGGCGTGTGTAACACTTTACGGAGCCGATATTCAATATTGTTATTTACAATGTACAATTTTTCAATTTTAGTAAAGTGGGGTGCCAATTACTCGTGGCTAGCTCGAGGTTAATGGGTCACATTATTGTTTGGAAGGGGCTAGGCAGGTAACTTATTTCAGGTATTTGTTGCTGCTCATGGTTGCGACATCTTCCAAATCCTCGGTCTCTGTAGTCCCTTACTGGAACTAAGCTGCAGATGGGTGACCACAGCTTGCTGGGCAGGTACAAGTAGCACGGAAACAAAAGGATAATATAACTGGGACACAATGGCAGGGAATTTACAAGAGTGAAAGGGAGGGGGTGATGACATTACACTCTTAGATCAGACAAACAAAGGAATTCATAAATCGCTTGCATGTAGGGAAGATCATGCATTCCCAAAACATCTCTTACTTCGCGGAAGGGTTGTCTACCTCGGGCCACAAGGGTATCCAATAGTCGTGCTCTGGAGGCATCATTACCCGGGCAATGCCAAACTGCGTGATCGATGTCATCATAACCGGTTCCGCACCTACATACGAATGAAACCGCGACTTACATCCAGACCTTTGAACCACGATCTCGACGAAACATTTGGAATAATGGAATGTAACCACCGCCCAAGAGAATTACTTGTCCAAGCGTTTTGCCAACTTTGAAGAGAACTCTGACGTACTAATGGGAAAAATTCATCATGTGAAATTCTTCTTTCAAAAATCTCGCCTTCTTGTGCGCCCACCTTTGCTAGAGAGTCCGCCTTCTCATTGCCTGGAATTGAGCAATGTGAGGGGACCCATACAAAGGTAATTCTAAATGATCTTTCGACCAACGCACACATCTGCTCCCTTATTTTTGAAAGAAAGTAAGATGAGTGCTTAACTGTTTTCATCGACTGGAGAGCCTCAATAGAACTGAGACTATCCGAGAAGATGAAATAATGGTCTACGGGCATGTCGGAAATTATCCCCAATGCGAAATTGATTGCTGCCAGCTCAGCAACATATACGGAACAAGGTTCCTGAAGTTTCCGGAAGGCAGATGAGTATTCATTGTAAACACCGAAACCAGTGGATCCATCAATGCGCGACCCATCAGTGAAAATTCTTCTATTGCAATTGACATGTTGGTACTTTTCGATGAAAATATGGGGAATTAAAATAGGTCGAAGTTGATCTGGAACTCCTTGAATAGCCTGTTTCATGGAGAGATCATAAGCAATGGAGGAACTGTGATAAGGAAAGCGTACACTAGGAGGGATATAGCATGGAAGACTAATATCAGATGACATATAGTTAATATAGATTCGTAAGAATCTAGACTGGATTCTCAATTCGAGCATTTCTTCGAAGTTTTCAATCACAAGGTTGTTACTGATTCCACACTTGATCAGTATTCTAGATGAGAGCTCCCAGAAGCGGTTCTGTAAGGGTTTTACTCCTGCCAGAACCTCCAGGCTCATATTGTGCGTTGAATGCATACAGCCAAGGGCAATACGTAGACAACGATATTGAATGCGTTCCAATTTGATGAGGTGGCTATCTCTTGCCGAGAGGAAGCAAAAAGAACCATATTCGAGAACTGAAAGAATAGTTGTTTTGTAGAGTTTAATGAGGTCTTCCGGGTGAGCACCCCACCATGTCCCGGAAATTGATCTTAGAAAATTGATCCTTTGTTGACATTTCTGTTTTAAATACGCAAAGTGATTACTCCAAGTGCATTTTGAATCAAACATGACTCCAAGGTATTTAAAGGTCAAAGATTGGGTAATGTCTCTTCCCAACAGCTTGAGACGCAGTTGGGCTGGGAACCACTTTCTAGTAAACACTACCAATTCGGTTTTATACGGTGAAAACTCGATCCCCAAATTTCTGGCCCAGATGGACAGATTATCTAGGGAATTTTGCAATGGTCTTTGCAAGATTTCCGCACGTGGACCTCTAAAGGAGATCACAGCATCGTCTGCAAGTTGTCTTAGCGTGCATCTATTTTCCAAGCAGTTATCAATATCTTTAACATAAAAATTATAAAGCAAGGGACTTAAACATGAGCCTTGGGGTAAGCCCATGTAGCTAATTCTGGAAGTTGTCAGTTGACCCAGATTGAAGGTCATTTGTTTTTCTGACAGTAAATTATACAAAAAGTTGTTTAAAATTCTTGGTAATCCACTACTGTGCAGACTATCTGCCAGTATATCTATGGAAACTGAATCAAATGCGCCCTTAATATCCAGAAATACTGAAGCCAATTGCTCCTTGTGTGCAAAGGCCAGTTGTATATCAGATGAAAGCAACGCTAAACAATCGTTTGTTCCTTTGCTCTTTCGGAAACCAAATTGCGTATTTGATAGCAGGTTGTTTGATTCAACCCAACGGTCAAGTATGATAGGATCATTTTTTCTAACAATTTCCTTACGCATGATAGCATAGAGATCGGACGGTAAGAATTGTAATCAGACGCTGGTTTCCCAGGCTTTTGAATAGCTATTACTTTAACTTGCCTCCATGCGGGTGGAACTATATTTAATTCCATGAGAGTGTTATACAGGTTAAGTAATCGTCTTTTAGCGATATCGGGGAGATTTTTTAGAAGGTTGAATTTAATCATATCGCTTCCCGGAGCAGAGTTATTCGATGAAAGAAGTGCCATTGAAAATTCCAACATTGTGAAAGGTTCGTCCAGAGAACCGATATTTCGGGTAGTATCCCGTAAATTCGGTTTTGTTGGGACAGAGTCTGGACAAACCTTTTTAGCGAAGTCGAATATCCACTGCATGGAGTATTCTTCACTCTCATTGGAGCATGAGCGGTTTCGCATGTAACGAGCCTTTCTCCAAAGCGTTGTCATCGAGGTTTCTCTAGATAGTCCCTCTACAAACGAACGCCAGTAATTGCGTTTCTTTGCTTTGAGTAAGTTTTTAAGCCTTTTTTCAAGCTTGAGGTACTTATCAAAAAGCTCACATGTTTCATGTCTACGATAATCTTTAAACGCATCGGATTTCTCAAGATACAACTTAGTGCATTCATCATCCCATCCAGGGGTGGCGGGTCTTCTTTTGAAGGATGCACTTGGAACACGTCGTTTCTTAGCTTCTAATGCACTTTTGTACATCAAGTCGGAAAGGAAACGATACTCTTCTAATGGTGGAAGAGGATCGGTAGAATCAATACCAAGGGTTACCGCCGATGCAAAATGTTGCCAATCAATATGCCTCGTGAGGTCATAAGGAACATGGATTGACTGGTCTGTTCTGTGAAAACTATTTGTGATTGAGATAATAATTGGTAAGTGATCACTACCATGGGGATCATTGATTACCTTCCACAGACAATCTAATGATAGTGAGTTAGAGCACAAAGATATGTCAAGTCGACTCTTCCTGGCAGGAGGTTTTGCTATTCGTGTCGCTTCCCCAGTGTTCAAGATGGTCAAGTTGAAATCGTCGCATAAGTCATAGAAAATACCCGCTCTATTGTCATCGTATTGTTCGCCCCAAGAAGTACCGTGGGAGTTCAGATCACCCAGAATAAGAACTGGAGATGGAAGTAATGTAATTGAACTCCAAAGTTGACGGCGGTTTATTGATGCCCTCGGAGGGACATAGACGGAAGCTATGCAAAGATCTTTATTCTTTACATTTATTTGGCAAGCGACGATTTCAATGCCTGAGATTATTGGGAGTGAAATTTTATAGAAGGGGTAGCACTTTTTGATCCCCAAAGGTACGCCACCATATGAATCATCTCGATCCAGGCGAATTATGTTAAAATCGTGGTAGTTTAATTCATCTTCAGAAGAAAGCCATGTTTCACAGAGAGCAAATATATCACAATCAGAATTGTGAATCAAATACTTGAACGAGTCTAATTTAGGTATTAGACTGCGACAGTTCCATTGTAATACGATGATCATATCTTGATCCTCACTCGACGAATTATTCATCGAAAGATATGAATTCACCAATGAGGGGCCATGATACAGTCAATTGCTTGAAGTAGTTTCCAACTATAGGAATAAGCAGGTCAATAATTCCTCGGAGCGGTGAAGCATCCGAAAGGCCAAGAGCATTTAAAATGTTATCCACAATGTCCCTAAAATTAATCTTACCTCGCTTGGACGGGATATTCTTAGAATTGCGAGAAGACGTAGTTTTTGGTTTTGGCAACCTCTTACGGTTACTGTTATTAGGTAGCGGCGGGTTGGTATAGCTACAGCTAGGAACGGATGCATCAGCTATTACCGGTTTATTCGGTTTTTAAAATTGACCCCCGCTACCTCCAATTTTTTGCAAGCTTTTGAGAGTAGGTTTTATTTGTTTCCGGCGCACACCCGGAGAACTAGTAGGCTTTCTTTTACCGGGGGCGTGTACCTCCGGAAATCCACTCTCATCGGCTTCGTCAGAGTCCAGTTCATCGGAAGACAAAATCAAGAAAGGATTTTCATTTTTAGCGGCTGATACA
The DNA here is from genome assembly GCA_024533555.2 of Aedes koreicus. Lineage (NCBI taxonomy): Eukaryota > Metazoa > Arthropoda > Insecta > Diptera > Culicidae > Aedes > Aedes koreicus. The sequence continues at coordinate 141,493 of JAHHFK020003642.1, forward strand.
GACGATGCAGACGCTCCGTTTTGCGACTTTAACATTTCTGCCTACGTCTGCTTGGAGCGTTCTTGTATGGAACGTCTCACATTACCAGTGCGCTTCTTGTACACGGGGCAGTTCTGCAGATCGTGGAGAGGCTCTTTGCCACAGTAAGCACACTTGGTTGCTTCCTGTTGGCAAGCATCCTCTAGATGCCTTTGGCCGCATTTGCCACAACGGGGCTTGTTGTCGCAAAAAGTAGCCGTATGACCCAACTGTTTGCACTTGGTACAATTAAATACCCTTGGTACAAAGGCGCACTGGGAAAAAAACTTTATCAATTTCAACAAATTTTGGGAGAATTGATCCGGCGAAGGTCACTTGTAGCGAGTCCGATGGAGAATACGTCTTTTTTCCATCTACCATTGATCCTGCATGCAATTGTTTGCATTCCAGAATCTCAATGGTAGACGAAGCGGAATCTGGATTTGAACAAGCTCTAATTCAACACCGATGTTTGTTGGGAATATACTGCGGCGTCATCTCTGCGGCAATATGTGAAACTAATATGATAATCTCACAAAACGTCAAATGGCATACTGAGAAACTTTTCCGAAGACGACAACGCTTTAGAGCTTCATTTGGCAAACACAGACCGCAGCGCCATCTCTGCGGCAATGTCTGAAACTTATATGATAAAATATGATAATATGATAAAAACTTTGCCGAAAACGGCAACTCTCTAGCGCTTCATGTGGAAAAGGTAGACTGCAGCGTCATCTCTGCGGCAAGATCTGGAGCTAATCTGATAATGTCAAAAGACGACAAATGACATACTGAGAAACTATGGCCAAGACAGCAATTCTCTACAACTAGTCTGGAATGTTTTGTATGCAATTCTGTTCACACATCGAAATCAAAACCTCCTTCCCTTTGTAGCAGATTCTCGGTGACCAATATTACTAGAACCGGGTGTTTTTACCACCAATGCATTTTTGAGACCATAACCATTCAAATGGGGTACAAACATTATGTCTAGGTTCAAGTTTCATAATTCTAGAAAGGGTTGAAATGCGGGTCAATATTGACCCTGATGACAGTTTTTTTTAATACCCGAGGTAGGTTAATAAAATGAAAATAATGACTAAGGTTAAGAACAAACTGGATGGAATCCCCTTATGGCTGGAGCGATGGCTTCCTCATCCACACAAGCACACTTTGGGTTTGTTCAACAAAATATTCTAAATTCATCCACTTACCTGCAATCAATCATCACGATACTGCTAATAGGACAGCCGAGCAACATATTTAATCAATTTACACTTTTTAATTCACCAAAAACACTCTGAATCGATCAACTGGTGCTCATTTCCACAGAGCAGGTAATTTTTCGTCGTCATTGTTTACCTTTTTAAAACCAGGATCCGCCAATTAATTTTTCACAATAAACTGTATTTCCACTTCCCGTAGCCACCTGAACACTATTTACTTTCACTCGATCAATTATCATCGCGCTCTTGAAAACAGTGGGCGAAAAAACTGTTAAATTAACGTGAATGGTGCAAAAATTGTGCATTCGATCTTAAAATTACGCATTTTGCTTTTTTCTAATTCACACTCAGCTTTGCGTAGCTTTGCAGAGCGCAGTGTTGTCGGCAATTATTTGCAGGAGTGTGCGGGACTGATAAAAGTTTTGATTAACGAATTAAAAAATGCCACGTGCTACTAAAAGAAGAAAAGCGGCAGTTTTGCGTGAACGGGTTATAAAAGTGATAAAAAGTGCTGTTGATCCCATAACTTGGACATTCGAAAACCCGGTTTTTGAATAGTGGTTTTAGTTCATCGTCAACTGATGTTGAATTTCATAGAGAAATAAGTTCCGGAGAAGAATCTGTCGGCAAATCTTCCGACATTACACATAACGTTACTAAACCTAGCCCAATTGACGCTGGTTTTGAGAATCCCGGTCATACCATAGACTAACTCTAAGACCAGTAGGTCCCGAACAAATACGATATTTTTCTTGGCTCAGTCAGTACTAGCACATCGGTCCCAAGCTCGGTCCCAAGCTCAATGATTCGCCCCTAACAACGTAGCTCACACCAACACATTCTCAAATGTTGTGTCAAAATAACATAGTGAATCAAAACAACAACCAAGATACTAGTACCGGAAGGTACTGAAAAGCGCAAGAATTATTGCAAGGTGCAGACTGCAAGGTATACTTTGGACCTAGGGGTTCTACAACAGTGAACCAATTTCAAATCGCTAGTTTCACATTGATTGTTGGTCATACCTCCGAGTCCGCTGGTGAGTTTAGTTTTTGGTTAGCTTTGCATTCGTTTGTGTTCATATTTATTTTCTTGTTTGGAAAGCAAAGGAAAACAACTTTCATTCACTTCCTTTTCCTTGGAAGCTGGATCAAGGGGTAGGGGAGTCTGGTTGGCTTGGTCCCCCTAAAAAAACGAAAAAAACGAAACTTGATGCGGTTTTAGCTCCGGTTCATAGTTCCTTATTAAGTTTGTTCATACACAAAAGACTCCAATGTGATGCAAAAAATCCCAAAATTACGTTTTTCTGAAAATGGCTTAAAACGCATTATGAAAAAGATTCTTTAAAAATATGCATTGTGGTGAACGATATCAAACTTTATGACTATTAATATGATTGCTGCACATTGAAATATAAGTAAAGCAAAGCAAATCTCTTCATCCTTATTGAAAATCTCTTTGTGTTTGTGGTAAGTACCCAACTAACTTCAAAGTACTTTTAAATAAGGGATCATTATTATAAGTAAGCAACTTTCAAGTTGATTCCTGTGAAAAAATTAACAAAAATGTGGCAAACGAATGATGTTGTCGTTGGTTGTCAGAGTTCAGTATGACGTGAAAAGGTCCCTGGAATGAGTTTTCAAACTGCAAAAGCCATATGTGCAATTTAAAACATTTTAAATACATTTTATGTATCAAGCATTCAATGAAAGACTCATCCGTTAGTTTTTTATTCAAATAAGAACTGAACATTAACGTTTAAAATTCACCAATATTTGTATTCAACAAGATGTATGACTTAATATTTAGCTTACTAAATATGCCCCTGACTCCCACGACCTTTGAAAAGGATTCTTATTTTGAGGTTTCATGCTTTTTTAAGAATTTGAAAATTGTGGGGAATAATTATATGGATGTACTATAATCCATAAAGAAAAATGAAAATTACTGGCAACCACAACCGTTTTCCTCATAATGCACCAATACTACCACATAAGAGCAAAAAAGTGTTTGCACTACTACATGCATGTTGAAAACTGGGGATTCAAGGGAGTTTCACCTTAATGAAATTACAACGTAAAAAGAAGTATTTTTAATATGCACAAAGGTTAACACCTACTATGCCTCAAATAATTTTCTTGCATATTGTTCTCACAGATAATTAGAGAGTGATTGATTTTTTATACTCCCTTCATATCACATTCTCCGACAGTCATGAAGGCTTTTGTCACAAATGGTATTTAACCATCATTCGTGAGTTGTAATGATCATAAGAAGATGATGGCCATGGTCCTATAACCGTCATGAAAATGTACAGCACTGGTGAACAGTAACCTCCTTGGGAAAGAAAAACATTTTTTTTATTATGGGTTTTTTTTTTAAATTTTATTCAATGTAGTTCCCTCTTAGCTCGATACACTTATTCCAGCGATTTTCCAATTTCTTGATCCCGTCCGAAAAGTAATTTTCCGGAAGGTCTGAAAAATACTACTCCGCGGCGTCGATGATTCCCTCGCTTGTGCTGATTTTTTTATTGATGAGCCATCTTTTGAGGTTTGGGAACAGATAATAGTCCGAGGGAGCCAAATCGGGTGAATACAGTGAATGCGGAAGCAATTGGAGCCGTAAAGGCCCAAACGTAATGTGGACGGAAACGGTTCGGAAACGGCAAGTTTGACCGTTGTCTTAAATGACGTCGATTTGTCCAATTGGAATCAACTTGAATCTAACCAGTTTTCTATCCCACAAACAGGTTTAGTCAGAATGGGCTCTTCCGCTGCCATTGCCGTTCCGCTTCCGTTATCACTGCGTTCGAGCCTTAAGTCCTTGATTTGAGCCGTGGTTGTGATGCTCTTGAGCCCCGGCGCAATTTTTTTTTTGTCTCTTCATGTGAGGCCGTTTTGCAGCGATTTCGGCCTTCAATCGCTCCTATAATGCATAGTTATAGTGGTTATACTCGCTGTTGATGGTTTTATTTTTTTCGATGTAGTCCACGAAGAGTATGCCATGACAATCACAGAAAACCGACGCTAAAATCTTTCCGACCCATTGAGCCTCCCTAGGCCGCTTCGAAGCACACGTGCCGGCTTCAGGCCATTGCCTAGCACTCATTCAATTTGCTGGTGAGTAATAGTGGATCCAGGTTTCATCAACAGTTACCAATCGACGCCAAAAGCGTCAACACTGTTTCGAAGTGCTCTCGCGTTCGTGTGCAGGTAATTTTAACAGCGGAATTGATTATACCCGTTTTGAGTGTATTCTTTTGACAGCTTATCGCTGAAGATAAATAAGCGATTCCGTTTGTTTATATTTATCAGCTACCATGAAGAAATACAGGAGTAAGTTTTAAAATTACATTTGCAAAAGCTTAGACCGTGTCAGATATTCAATAGCCTTAAGCAGTTCGGAGTGAGTAAGCGTTTTGTTTTTCGTACCTTGAAACGGTTTGAGGAAACTGGAAATGTCAATATATAACACAAAGGAGGTGCCAGACGAACTGCTAGAACGAAGAAAAAGATCAAACGTGTGAGGGAGCGAATAAGACGTAATCCGGCCGTATCTGGCCGAAAATTGAGCAAACAATTTCAAATGTCCCTGCTTCAATGAACAGGCTCCTCAGACATGATCTGGCAAGCCGTACAAGAAACAACGGGTTCACGGGTTGGCGGAGCGTGAAATGCAAGCCAGGGTCCAAAGAAGCAGAAATCTTTTGGTTCGGCACGGTGACCGCGAGATTTTATTTTCGGATGAAAAGCTCTTCCTACATCAGGACAGTCATAATCAACCAAATGATCGTGTGTATGGCAAAAGTCTTGCCAATATTCCAAGAGATAAACTAGCTGTAGAACGCTATCAGAATGTATCGAAAATCATAGTATGGGGCGTCGTTTCACGAAAAGGAAAACTTCCTCTTCTTTTCATGGAACCTAACGTAAAAATCAACACTGAATATTACATCGAGCAGGTTTTGAAGAACCATCTGCTTCCTCATGCTTCAACGCTGTATGGGAATACACCATATTGTTTCCAACAAGACTCAGCTCCAGCTCACAAGGCAAAGAAGACACAAGCGTGGTGCGCGGAAAATTTTCCCGATTTCATCACAAGCGAAGAATGGCCTGCATCTTCACCGGATCTCAACCCACTTGACTACTTTGTTTGGGGTTATGCTTCAACATACCTTCTGCTCAAATATGAACGAGACTTTTTGAATAGAATGGTCCTCAGATGACATATCGTCAACATTTTTTTTTTTGCGCCAGCTCACACATCACGTTTAGTTCGCGATTATTTGACCAAAAACAACGTTAACATCTTTCCTCAAGCGCCGTATTCGCCTGATATGGCACCATGTGACTTTTTCCTCTTCCCCAAACTCAAATTGCCGCTTCGTGGTAAACATTTTCAGACGATTGAAGTCATAGAAGAGACCTCGAAGAGGGAACTTAAGGCGATACCAAAAGAGGCGTATGAAAAGTGCTATAAGGAATGGAAAAAAACGTTAGCATATGTGTATCGCCTCCGATGGTGATTATTTTGAAGGAGACAATATAAATATTGAAGAATGATTAACCGTTTGTGTTTTATTTAACCAGTCTCGTTCATATTTGAGCAGAAGGAATAGGCCCTACGAAAGGGCTTACTTTAGATCGATTCAAGAAACATTCGGTTGATATTTGGGACCTAATTCCTCAGGAAATCGTGCGTGCCAGCTGCGATAGATTTACAAAGCGTTTGTGCAAAATTATCAAGGAAAAGGGCGAGAGATTCGAATTGAATTAATATGGTTTATTTCTATAACATGTATCTTTCAAATGAAAAATAAATGCTATGATTTGGTTGATTTGTTTTGCTGTAATCCCATTTTGTTTTAGTGACACCTATTGTGAGACACCCTGTAATCTTTGTGGCATCTGCTAGCTCACGCACCTTCACTTTCCGGTCAGCCAACACCGTTTCATGAACTTTTTTGACATTGTCCTCTATAACCGCATCGGAGGGCCCATCGCAGCGGACTTGATCTGTAGTGGAGTTGCGGCCACGACAAAACTTTCGAAACCAATATTTAACGGTGTAATCTGACAGAGCATTTGCCCCATAATACTTATCCAAATTTTCTTTTGTTTTATGTTTTATAAGAGAACGAAAATCATTTTTATCCATATTCAATATGATGCCAAACACGTCAACAACAATCAGTTGTCAAAACAAAACTAAGGGCAGTATCGCACAGAAATTTGGTGTGTAAGCCTAAATATGAACGGACTACAAGGCACTATAACCTTTTTTGCAGTAGCATCGCATTTAGGCGGTCAAGGAGGTTACTTTTCACCCCACCTAGTAAAATGCTGCTGCTGTTGCCGGAGTTCCTGGAGTACTGCCAACGTTTGCAATCGATTCGTTAGATCGGTGGAAGCTGAAATGGATGCGATTTCGGAGCGGCTCGAAACCGCTTTCCACATCTACGGAGTAGTGGACGAGCCAATGCGGAATAATTTACGTCTTCACTATATGGGGTCGGAGACCTACGACGTAATCTGCGACAAGGTGGCTCTGATGCGAAGTCGTTTCAGGAAATCGTTACGACGCCAAAGGACTTTTTAAGCCAAAATATCCGCTTCAAGTGCCGAAGCTTAATAGCGAGTTCGTTTTTGATCCAGTTCCAAACTGGATCGGGTATCAGAATTGGGTTGGCTTGTTGTGTGTCAAACATCACTGTCTATGTGTTTTTCTGTAACTCCTATCGGATTGAGGTTTGCACTGACAATAAGTTCGGGTATCGCAGGTTGGAACTAGTTCCAACTCAGGTTCAAAAACGAATTCGATATAAGATTTATGATGCAGTTTCCACTGACGAAACGCTCGACGAGGTCCACACGCCGTACTACAATCCGCAGGTAAAAATTTTCATAAGAGAGGCAGTGCTGGCAAGCAGATCCATAGTCCGGGTGATGAAAGTTGCTTTCGTTGCGGGGACAAATTGCATTCTACGAATAAGTACAAACATAAACAAACAGAGTGTTCGTTTTGCAAATTGATGGGGACGAACAAACCACGGTTCGGGCGAACTACATTGCACCAACCCGGCAAACGCGGAAGCGCCTGGAGGCAGGAAACTGGTCAAGTTTGTATGATCGAATTGTTGTCGCGTTGCAGGAAGATTTTGCTGAACTTGTTTGTCAGTGCTTGAGTGCGATACGGACTTGGTAAGTTATTGCAATAACAGCATGCATCGACGTGCGTGATATCTTCGATGCGAGTGTGGGTTCGGTGAGAAGCCGGTTGCGTAACCGTTATACGTGGTGTAGTCCGAGAACCACTCGTTGCCACCGCGAATTGCTGAAAGAGTTGTGGGTGGACGGGAACTGCGTGTTTCAGGGAGTGTGGTGAATAGGATAGCTGGTACTGCTTCGCCGTGCCGTGATGCTGGAGAAGCACCCGAAGGTATTCGACGCCCCAATCGGAAGGATTATAAACGTAAAATTGAACTACCGCTGAAGAAGGACGCACCACCAGTATTTCTGAAGGCACGGAATAAACCATTCAACATGCTGAACACAGTCGAGGACGAGTTGTATAAGCTTGTTGCGGAAGGCGTGCTCACTATCGTTCCTGTGAAGAAGTCACGGAACAGGGTAAGGGTTTGCGGTGATTACAAGTAGACCATGAATTAGAACTTCGTGGTGGACCAGCATCCACCGCCTACTGTGGACGAGCTGTTTGCTTCGCTTGATGGAGGGAAGAAATTCAACAAGATTAAAAGCGTACCTGCAACTTGAGGAGGCTCCCGAGGATCGGTGATCGGATCGGTTACGCAGTCTACGTACCGTGACCTTTATCGTCCGAGCCGGCTGATGTCCGGAGTTGCATCGGCTCCAGCCATCGGGCAACGACGGATGGAAGACATACTGCAGGGAATAGAAGGAGTAAGCGTTTTTCTCGACTACAGAAATGTCACGAACAAAAATGGTGAAGTTCACTTGCGTCGGCTGGAAGAGGTACTTCGGCGTCTGTGAGTTTTTTAAAATGCTATATCATAAAATAGTTTATTCTTATTTTGCGATGGATGGATGAAAAAGGATGTCTTTTCGATTTATCAAAAAATAGCTTATCACCCTTGCACGCGGCGATTTTTGATTCAATCGATTCAATTTCACCTTAAGCAAAGCGCTTCATCAAAGCAAATGAAAAACGTTTCTATGGGGTTCCTTCTTTAAATGATTTTTTACAATAAGGGTGCTATGAAATAAGTAGGTGAAGACGTTTATGTTGGATTTCAATTTATGGTAGAAGGGGGTTTCTGACCCGGTTCTTGGCCTAAGTAAGTAAGTCACAGTTTTTGAAAATTGTATCAATAAATGATTTTCCCATGCTGGGAAATCTGCTGTACTACCACGAACAGGGTTACCTTCTGTGGAAAAATTTAAAAACTTTGGAGTTGTTAAGATTTACAACACACACGAACGATTTTTCAATGCATGGTTATTATTTTATTCAATTTTAAATCATTCACTACCACTTCTTCCAACGATATTTTCAGTTATCTTCACAATCCAGTCTTCTTCTTAACCCAATCAACGAAAGACGTCACTCGAGCAAACGCACCCGGATGACCAAGCTCGCATCCACTCGCATGTCCGAAGCTGACCACACCCACCAGAACATTTTCACCCTCCAAAACCAGCGGACCACCGGAGTCTCCATTGCAAGGGGATTCCTTGTGATCTCCCTTTGCACAGAGGGTCGTCTTCTTAACTACCAACGGACTGTAGGTTTTCGAACACTCGTTATTGGTAATCACCGTCAATGGAGCGTACTGCAACTTGCTGGCAACATTTCCGCCATTCTTCTGAAGTCCCCAACCGCTGACGACCACCTTACGATCAGCGTAGCTATTGCTTCCGCTTGGAAGCTCCACAGGTTGAACTCGATCGGTGAACTCCACAGGTTTTGGTAGTTTTACCACAGCCACATCATTGGTAGCAAACAAAGGGTCGTACTTCTCGTGACGGTAGTATTCCGTTGCAGTCAACACCACACGGCCATCGTCCGTCGCACTTTCGAAGTCAACTGCTCCCAGAGTAACCTGGAACGAGGTGGCTCCATCCGTACAATGACCAGCTGTTAGGACCCACTGATCACTCAACAAACTACCACCGCACAGGGCCTCAAACTGGGGAAACTGAACTCGAAGCAATACTTGAAACGGAAACTGACCCAAGGCCGCTGTTTGTCCGTTCACCACTCGGCCTTGGTCTGCCGACGGGAATGCTGCGGTCAGAGCCACCAAGGATGCAATTACTACCGTTGAAGCGAACATTGTGTTGAATTGAAACTGTACCCAGAGAATCAAAAGCGGGGTGGTTTTATACTTCTCGCTTGTTGTTATCTAAAATAAGGGATTTAAGCTTCCAGACAAGACAAATTTCTCATGATAGATTATTTATGCAATTGGAATATAGGTTCTTAGTCGAATAATCCAAAGAAATTCGAATCAGTCATATCTACTACCATCGATGAAGTAATTCTGTCCCATCGTTGCCCGACGAATAGCAGATAAGAGAAATCTTGGCTAGTAGTACTGGACCGACTATCTGTACTTTCTAACGTAAACACTTGATGCTTATCGAATCTCGAGGGGGCAACGACAACGGATTTGGTTCAGTCGTGCCCGCTAGACAGCTATTCTTCACTTCACGGAAGGAACACTTGAACCAGTCTTACCGCACTAATCGGACTATAAAAGCAAATCCCTGATGACACCGACGAATCAGTTCTAATCTAACATAATGATTGCATCAACAATAGTAATCGCTGCCCTGGTAGCCGCAACCGTCGCGTTTCCATCGGCGGACTTAACTCGCGTCGTCAACGGACAAACTGCTGCCTCTGGTCAGTTTCCGTACCAAGCATTGCTTAAAATTCAACTTCCGCAGGGTCGTGCCCTGTGCGGTGGCAGCTTAGTGAGCGCTCAGTGGATTCTGACGGCCGGTCATTGTACACAGGGGGCGACATCGTTTGAGGTAACCTTAGGAGCAGTGGACTTGGAAAGTCAATCGGATGATGGGCGCGTCGTTCTGGTCGCAACTGAATACTACCGTCACGAGAAATACAATCCCCTGTTTGCATCGAACGATGTAGCTGTGATTAAGCTCCCGGAACCGGTACAACTCACCGAGCGAATCCAACCTGTCCAAATTCCGACCGGAAGTGATACTTATGCAGATCGTAAAGTTGTTGTCAGCGGATGGGGACTTCAGCAAAACGGAGGAAGTGTCGCGCAGAAGCTACAATATGCACCCCTAACGGTTATCACGAACAGCAAGTGCACGAAAACCTACAATCCATTGGTAATAAAGAAAACGACCATCTGTGCCCAGGGAGGTGAGAAACAGTCGCCATGCAATGGAGATTCCGGTGGTCCGCTGGTGCTAGAGGGCACTAACATTCAGGTCGGTGTGGTTAGTTTCGGCCATGCGAGCGGATGTGACCGTGGTCTGCCGGGTGCCTTTGCTCGGATAACTTCCTTCGCTGATTGGATTAAGAAGAGGACCGGATCATAAATGTTCGATAATTCAGTGGCTTAAATGATTGTGAGTTTGGATTCAATATTTGCCATTCATTAAATAAACACAACTTAATGATGCTAATTAATGTTACTGGCAGACTTCAATTTGACTTTTGACTTTGAAATACCTATATTGTATATTTAAATTAAAAGAATTTCTAGTTCAATTCTACTATCGCAATCGATTGTTGTGATTCTTTCAATGCCAAAAACAGTAGTTTAGTTCCTTGATTATCGAGATTTTCAGCCATGGGCTGGTTCATCTCTCGTCGTAGTCACTCAAATATTTCTTGGGTATTTTCGTAACTTGTCCGGAGGTGCAATTCGAACTCGTGACTTTGGCGTTAGAAGTATGGATGCTAACCACTACGCCATGGGGCGACAGAAACAGTGTATATTCAGTAAGATAGGAAATTACTCTGTAACACATTTTTATGTGAATTAAACAACAAAACATTGACAAAAATGCTTTTATTCGCATCCAGCTTACCTCTCATTTATGCTTTTGCATTATACATCTTGTTTCGGTAATAAATAGGGCAACTTTCTCCCTACTAGTCTCGTATTCCTATATTAATCCTATCTATATCTGTATATATATAAAAACAAATTTCTGTCTGTCTGTCTAAACCTTATAGACTCGGACAGTACTGAACCGATCGGCGTGAAATTTTGTATGGAGGAGTTTTTAAGACCGGGGAAGGTTCTTAAGATAGTTAGAGACCCCTTCCTTCTCAGAAAAGGGGGGGCTCCCATACAAATGAAACACATATTTCTGCATAACTCGAGAACTAATCAAGAAAATGGTACCAAATTGTGGGCAAGTGGGGGTTTTGGGAGGAGAGAAATGTTTCTATGGTAGTTTGAGACTCCTCCGCCTTCTAGAAGGGGGAGGGGGGGGGGGTCCATGCAACACAAATTTCTGCATAACTCAAGAACTAAACAAGCAAATGGAACTAAATTCGGCATGTGGAAATATATCTTGCCTTCAAACACCTCTACATGCCAAATTTGGTACCATTTTTTTAATTAGTTCTCGAGTTATGCAGAAATTTGTGTTTCATTTGTATGGAAGCCCACCCTTCCAGAGGAGGGAGGGGTCTCAAACCACCATAAGAACCTTCCCCGGCCCTAAAAATCCCTGCATACAAATTTTCACGCCGATCTGTTCAGTGTTTCCGAGTCTATAAGGGTCAGACAGACAGACAGACATAAATTCAATTTTATATAAATAGATAGATAGATCTTTCATACCTCTTTGGTATTTAGTTCATGAAGTTAGCTCACATATCGTTGAAACAACTCAACGGAGCCAAACAAAATTAGAGTACACTGAATTGTTCCGTGCTCCAGGCATCTTCCTTGCTTTCTTTCTGTTATAATTCCTTCACCTTCTTCGACCCGAATTCAATAACCGGGTTTTGTTGACTTTGTTTTCAGTTCATTGTGCTTGTTTCTCGTGACTATTCATAATTTTTTTTACCATGTTGCAACTGTAACGCAGGGGAATGATAAACTTCGAGCAGTCCCTGAAAGTTCTGTGGCAATGCCCAAAAAAAAAAAACTGAAAACCCCAAACTCCACAAATCGCACGTAACAAATGGAAAATACGTATCCTTGTTGATCGTTTTTCTTCATCGATTGTTTCTTTGGCAATACAAATGAACCCAAATAAACTTCACGACTTGAAAATCGATCAACTGACGTAGACTACCGTTTGACTACTGACTAAACCGTTTGATTAGTTTCGTAGCGGAGCATTGCAATGCAGGTACTGTTCTAATGGGACGTTGGGTTAGCATAAGTAATTATGATGAAGTTTGTCAGAAGTAGATAATTTATCATCTCCATGCGAAGCGCTAGGAGTGGACGGTAATTTATTGCTAGAACGAAATAGACATGAAGAGAAAGTGTATTGATAGTTCCGTATAGGGCAACGGCAGGCTTTGAAAATTGAAAGATCAAGTTTGAAAACGAGCGGAGGGCATTATTGAACGGTAGTATCCTATCAGGCACATAACCCTTTACCATACTACCCCATGCAGGATAGGCAAGAGGAGGAAATCCCCTTGACTGGCAAAAGGTTATGCAACTGGTCGGGCTCTTATACTACCTATTGCTTTTTTCTTGTTTCTCGCTTTTTCTCCCTCTCCCAATACTGCCTAACACGGGTGAGAAATTATCTCCCGCTGTTGGGTTTATTTTTAGCATGCATCGCCTATTTCACACATTTTTGGCATACCACGGTTGGATTTGAAAGTTCTACTATTCCCATGAAAATAAAAACTTTTTATCGTAAAACTATTTTTCATTGCAATCCAAAAAGCGCATTTTTATTTTTAACGCACGACACTTTCTGGATGAAAGTTCACTTGGGAATATAATTGTTTACTTTCCTTTTCAACGATGCCTTGGTTTCAATTTGACAGTTCTACAATTTGTTCTAAAAATTTCAACTTTTAAGGGCATCTCCAGGAGTGCATGGTCGTTACAAAATAGAACTGGATTTATAACAAAGGCAACTTCAGCAAGGCGTTCTAGTTGGATAATTTCGAACAGTTTCATGTTAAAATTTAAAGCTGGAATACTAAGTTGTTCTATTTTTGTTCAAATTTGAAACGCGTTTCATCTAAGAGCATCTCCAGGAGTGTTGTAGTTCTAGATTCATTTTATATGTCAGTTATAAATTTTTCTCTTGGGAAAATATATAACAAACATACCCACTCTTCAGCAGCAGCTACAAATGTTGTTCTAAATCTAAAGACTTGAAAGTGTGTGTATAATTGATTCTCAAAACTTCTGTGGGCATATTCTCAGAATTCCTTAGGAATCTCCTCCGCTGTAATTCCTCTCAGAACTCCTTTGGAATTTCCCTCAGAATTACTATCCCCTTCGAATTTCATAAGAAATCTCAGAAATCGTCTGGAATTTTCCTCAGAATTCCCTTAGATTTTTTTTTAGAATTCCCCTAGAATTCTCCTCAGAATTCAGTTGCAATTCTTCATAGGATTTTTTCTGGAATCCTCCCTTTAATTCATTGGAATTTTTTTAAGAATTCCTCTGGAGTTCTCCTCAGTGTTCTTCTGCAATTCTCATCAGAATTCCTGTAGAATTAATCTTGGAATTACACTGAAATTCTTAAAATTCCACTCAAACTGTCTTCAGAAGTCCTGCGGAATTCTCCAGAAGTCCACTGGAATTCTTCTGATTTTTTCTCAGGAATTCTTACTAGAATTTCTGTAGTATTCTCCTAAGGATTCTTCTTAAATTCTCATCAGAATTCCTCTGGAATTCCTCTCAAAATTTCGCTGGAATTTCTCCAGTATTCCTCTGGATTACTTTTTCCTCTCATAATTCCTCTGGAATTCTCCTTATTTCTTTTCTTTTGGGTTCTATACCTAATTTAAATACTCCACAATATGGAAAAATTCTCGAAAAAAATTAAAAACAGACAATTAAAGAAATGATGGTAATAACAAAGAAATAGAGATATGATGGTCAGCGACTTCAGACTTGTTGCTGCAACTTGAAATTATTAACGAAAAAGTAGAACGTATACAAGATTCAAACAGATGCACGACCGGACGTTGATTCAAAGTTTGACGTTTAACTTGATTCCATAGACACTACCACAATGACAAAAAAAAAAATATAACTTGGATGAAACGCGTTTCAAATTTGAACAAAAATAGAACAACGTAGTATTCCAGTTTTAAATTTTAACATGAAACTGTTCGAAATTATCCATCTAGAACGCCTTGCTGGAGTTGCCTTTGTTATAAATCCAGTTCTATTTTGTAACGACCATACACTCCTGGAGATGCCCTCAGGCAGAAAAAACGATCGCCATTATTTACGAGTTTACGGTGATTAGGTCATGCCGCACTGTTCGAGGTACGGAGCAACTGGCGTTCGATGTTCTGTTGCTTGAAGGAGCGGTCCCATGCTTTTGGCGGATAGTGCTAGTTACATACTTTCAGCGTATCATTAACCAAAACGAACCCTGCTGCTGACCTTTTCCCAACTATCCAACATCCCAGTGATTTCTCGTGGAAGTGCAGAGGATTTCTCGGCTTCCTTCAAAGCGAGTATCACGTCAACACGTTCCTTCCCATTCCCTACTTGACCAGCATTCAGGCATGGCCAGCGCCGGTATTGCTTCATAATGGGTCACCAGTTTTTACACATTGAGAATATATGTTAGCCTCAAACATCATCTATTGGTTCTTTGTATAAATACAGCTGATCTGACAATAACGGAGTAGTATCTGTGGGCGGTCAATCATGCTCATGATCACGCTAGTACATGAGCTCTCGTGTGTGCACAATTGGACGCAAGCAATTCTCAATGTTTTAATTTTTTAATTTAACTCTGATTTTAAAAATAACGCTTTATTCGCTCAAACTACATATCTGATATTCTCGTACAATTTGGTATCGTATTTACTACTATTCATGTAAGCCTTTGCCTTTTTGAGAGGAACTTATTTTCATGTCTCCAATTTAGTCATACTTTGAATAAACCCATCAGTTTCGGTTCGAACCGTTTTTTGCTATAACAGCACCATTCCGCCAGACTGTCAGACTTTGAACTGGTGCTGTGGAACGAGGACAGGAGGAAGCATCAAGCTTCTAAGAATCGATTTTTAGCGAATTAACTATCTATACTTATCGTTATCATACCTGATCATTGAACTTCAGTAAAGCCGTCCGTACCACGTATCACATATTAAATATCCCTAGAACCCTCATAGTTGTGGAATTAGGCTTTTTGACGTTTAATCATCTTTCCCTTTCTGGCGCATGCAGAGGAATGATGGTTTGTTTTCCTCCTCATGATTTCCCTTCTTACTTGCACTCCTTTTATCTAAACTGCGCTGTAGTTTGCGTGCGTTAAACGTCACTAAGCCTAATAGGGCTCATTGTTGTTCCATCTCCTATTGCCATTAGCAGAATGTCCTCATTTTTTTCAAACAAATTGGAAGTAAATTTTTTGAAACCCTGGTAACTGATAAGAACCGATGAAGATTGATTCAATTTTAGGCTACACTGAGTTACTTGGTGCATCAAAGCATCGCAGAGTAGAGCTGTCTCACCCCTGGGCTTTGTCATAATTTATACTATACACCGAAAAGTATTCCCTTGTACCGACCATTACGCCCTATAGCGGGAATTACTCGATCTTTTCGAACTTTAATTTATCCGGTAAGCTGGTTGTGTTCAATTTTCGGATACGGTTTCGTTAATTTAACGATCAATTTAAATGTTTGTTGGTTGGACTCTTCTGGCGGGCACGATCTTTTTCCTTGTGCTACCGCCATCTGTTCAATTTATCGCCCATAACAATATGCTCAACAGATGCCAGTAGTGTTTCCGTAACGATGTTTTACACCACCAAATTTTAAATGTGTTATGCAATAGGAAAATTCATTCATTCGCAAGAGCACCACCGATATAAAATAGCAATCCACGTTTGTTAACAGGATAGTGAACGTGTGTGATGTTTCCTAGAAAACGGTTCTACGCGAATCCTCGAAAACGAAAATTGTTTAAATAATAAACGAGGAAAACAGAATCATACGAAACATTTTTTTTCTAGAGGTGGGTTCATGTCCTTCGGTACAAGAACCACATAATTAACTGCATACCACTCCTGCGCGGTTTTTAAGTACTGGCATGAAGCTAAATCGGACCAGAACAACGATTTTGATCGTGCTGTCTTAAAAACGGCAAAAGCCGTTTTTGGAAAAACTCAGTTTTATAAATCTCACCGTTAGTCACGAATTGTTCACTCCGTTTGCCATAAGTGCATCCAGGCCTGTCAAATCAGGTCCTTCGAGGTGAATTTCGACTGCTATGTCCGTTCGAAACGATCACCTACAGCAAATTTGTCCTTACCCGTGATATATTTCCAGCAACTGCTTGAAATCCGCTTTGATATAGATCTCATCATCAATTCCGCTACACCGGTATTTTGTTTAGCAGCTTCGTGTGTATAGAGTTTCCGCGCATGCGTTTTGGCAACACTATGCTGGCGGTCGTCCCGATTTGGGAAGTTCTGCACCTCGTTTTTGGATCGTTTCTTGGCCCTCTGGACGAAACTTGGCGAAACATCAAGTTTTTTGGCCATGTCCCGCGTCAAAATTCTCTTTGCACAACACCTGGCCAGGTCCTTATGATCAGCAAGGGATGGGAGGGAAGTGTTGATTAGATATCTAATTAAGAAGATGCTGAGAACTCATGCTACCTTCATAGACATCTGGAGTTAGAAATTGGATGGGATTGTACGGGAGGCCTTCCTTGGCGAGAAAGCATATGTATATTTATATGTATATAGGTCGTTGTAAGCGAAGAAGCTACGTTTCCTACTTGTATCCAGGGTCCAATGCTAAGGGTGTAGAGCCTTCTCTTGCGTGAGAGCTTGTATGTAGGTTGGGACATGAGCACTACCCAGTCAACACAAAATCGCATACGATAGCGCATATGAGTACAACGTGGAGGCGATATACGTTCATTCGTTCATTCAACTCCATATTAAATGTACGCATATCGCCTCCATGTTATACTCATATCCGTTATTATATGCGATTTTGTGTTTACTGGGTAACTCTTGTTCTAGCCTTTAATGGCTTATGGTTATAGCACCATCACTCGTTTTCTGCAAAGAAAAGAAGAACACGAGAAGAAATCACCCCCAAGCCCCCCATACATACTACATACTACAAATGTAGATTCAAATATCCGTTACGAAAATTAAAAGGGCCTGAACCGTATCAATACATTCGGCCCTTCAATTCTGTATAGACCAGGATATCTGGATCGTCCATGAACATTTTAGAATATTATACTTTGCTGAATTTTACTCGATCTCGTTCTCATTCAAGAAGAGCGACCATCTCCAAGTCATCCCACGAAGAAACATTGCTGTGTAACAAAATGCAACATTCTCCCTCTCCGTGTTTTGTTCTGGCATTTTTGTTTTTTGTTAATTTTTTCTTCAACCACTTAATCAACGCAAGCACCGCAATATTCGTTTCGATCGGCAACAATTCAGCCGTAGTCTTCATTTACATACAGCGGTTTTCGAGTAGGAAGCAGAAATGTTCCAGAAAACCTTAGGAAGCAGACATTGTCGAAGTTTACCTGGATATTGAATTCAATCTTAAATTGAAATTCAATCAATTGAATTCAATCTTAGATTCGGAAAGCGATTTGTTCATGCATAAGACGTAGTACACCTCTGGCACAACGAATAACAAGAATGGACATGGGTATTCAGAAGAATGTTTCCAAAAGCGACTTCTTTCATTTCTGAGATCACACAATAGACCTTTGATACTATGACCCGATTGGGCTTGATGCTCTTATGCAAAGGACGGTAAATGTCAATATCCGAAAATTGTTAATCCCCCAAATATATCAAAGTTCCAACCAATCACGAACTAATGGGTTAGCATGAAGCAGAATCTGTCAGTTCTTAACATAAGTAGTCTGAACAATTGAAGAACTAAAAGATGAAAAACTAGGTAAAAACAGACCCAAAAAAAACATCGTTTCTTTAATTTTAGCGTGGTGAAGATTAACTTTTGATTTTCTTTCTACGTCCGACTAACAAAGTAAGTTTAGGTGAGTTCAAAAAGTGTCGCTTCCGTGAAGTGAAGAATAGCTGTCCAGTGGGCATGGCCTAACCAAATCCAATCATTGCCCACTCGAGATTCGATAAGCATAAGTGTTTACGTTAGAAGGTATAGACAGTCGGTCCAGTAGGTACTACTAGCCAAGATTTCTCTTATCTGCTATTGGTCGGGCAACGATGGGACAGAATTACTTCATCGATGGTAGTAGATATGACTGATTTCAGTTTCAAGGGAATTGCTTTGGATTATTCCGCTAAGGATCTATTCGAATTGCATAAACAACCCTGAGAAATTAGTCTCGTCTGGAAGCTTAAACCCTTTATTTTAGATAACAACAAGCGAGAAGTATAAAAGCATCCTGCTTTCGATTCATTGGGTACAGTTTCAATTCAAGACAATGTTCGCTTCAACGGTAGTAATTGCATCCTTGGTGGCTCTGACCGCAGCATTCCCATCGGCAGACCAAGGCCGAGTGGTGAACGGACAAACAGCGGCCTTGGGTCAGTTTCCGTTCCAAGTATTGCTTCGAGTTCAGTTTCCCCAGTTTGAGGCCCTGTGCGGTGGTAGTTTGTTGAGTGATCAGTGGGTCCTAACAGCTGGTCATTGTACGGATGGAGCCACCTCGTTCCAGGTTACTCTGGGAGCAGTTGACTTCGAAAGTGCAACGGACGATGGCCGTGTGGTGTTGACTGCAACGGAATACTACCGTCACGAGAAGTACAACCCTTTGTTTGCTACCAATGATGTGGCTGTGGTAAAACTACCGAAACCTGTGGAGTTCACCGATCGAGTTCAACCTGTGGAGCTTCCAAGCGGAAGCAATAGCTACGCTGATCGTAAGGTGGTCGTCAGCGGTTGGGGACTTCAGAAGAATGGCGGAAATGTTGCCAGCAAGTTGCAGTACGCACCACTGACGGTGATTACCAATAACGAATGTTCGAAAACCTACAGTCCGTTGGTAGTTAAGAAGACGACCCTCTGTGCAAAGGGAGATCACAAGGAGTCCCCTTGCAATGGAGATTCCGGTGGTCCGCTGGTGTTGGAGGGTGAAAATGTTCTTGTGGGTGTGGTCAGCTTCGGACATGCCAGTGGATGCGAGCTTGGTCATCCGGGTGCGTTTGCTCGGGTGACGTCTTTCGTTGATTGGGTTAAGAAGAAGACTGGATTGTGAATACTAATGGGCATGTCGGCGGAACAGCTAGAAGAGAATAATATATAATTGAATAAAGGATAGCTTTGCATACAAAAATTAGCGTTTATTTTGTATATGAAAAAGTATAATGTCGCTCTAAATCCCAATCATCCACAGTGAATTCAAAGTAACTTGTCTTAACTCTATTTGCAAGATATCCACAGAATAGGGGACATGCCGCTGCTCATGCCTAACTATTACCTACAGATATGAGGTCAGCTGGATTTTGTTGGGTTGGAACGTGCCGCCACTGGGAACCGAGTGAGTCTTTGGACTTCCGATACCCGGTTCGAGACGAATATCTTCCGAATGACGGCGGAGAACTTATTCAGTGTAATACTATCGACGAGTCGGACCAGAATGTAATTCGAGAGTCAAACTTTGTGGTTTTGCGGATACTATCCGCCAATTGACTACCCAGTACGGCTGAGCATAGTTCCAACCGTGGGGTAGTGTATCCGCTTACTGGAGCAACACGTGACTTTGCTATCAGCAAATTACTGCTGCAGGAACTGCCCGGTCCATTGGATACTACGTAGATGCAAGCTCTATATCCCTTTGAAGAGGCGTCGACAAAATAGTGCAACTCGAAGCGTGTTGAGTTGTCTCCGAGTACCCATCTAAGCAATCGGATATCTTGAATAACTCGTTGCTGAACGAACATTTTTGCACTGGCTACTACTGGACCGATGAGACCCAAGGGATCGAATAGCTGTGACATCTCCGATAGTACGATACGTTTGGTAACGCGTTGCAGATTTAGAAAAACGGGAAGTTTGAATCCAAATTTGTCCTCGTTTGAAAACCACAGTAGACCGAGGGTCTTAATCGAAGCAGACCGATCGAGTTCTAGTGATGACTGGTCCTCTTTGAGATCAACTGGAAGAGGAACTTTCGGAGGAAAAAGCCGCCTCTCTTCAGGAGCTCATCCAGCTGTGTGCGGACTTCAACAAGAGCTTCAATAGTGTTGGCTCCAGTGAGAATGTCGTCGACGTAGAAGTCTTTCTTGGCGATTGTGGCGGCCAACGGAATGTCATGACCCTCATCGTTCGCTAGCTGAAGTAGAACTCGTGTTGAAAGGTACGGGGCACGAGAAGTGCCGTAGGTGACGGTTTTCAGGCGATAAACTTTCAACGGCTCGCATTCCGCCTTTCGCCAGGCAATTTGTTGCAAACTTCGATCATTCGGATGGACAAGAATCTGGCGGAACATTTTCGCCACGTCCGCTTTCATGACAAATATGTGGAAACGGAAGTTGACCGCGGTGCACAGCATAGATGGTTGAATTGTAGGTCCTGTGAACACAAGATCATTCAAGGAAGGTTGGTTGCTGCTTTCGGATGAGCCGTCGAAAACCACCCTGATCTTCGTCGTGGATGAATCGGGACGTATCACTGCTTGATGGGGCAGGAGATACTGAGGCAACGCGTCGCGAGTCATCACCTCCTCCATGTGGCTAAGCTGTTTGTACTCTTCCATGAAATTCGCATAGTTATTGTGTAGAGTTTTGTCGGTGCGAAAACGCCTTTCGACTGCAGAAAATCGACGGGCTGCTATGTTCCAGGTATCTCCGATTGAATGAAGTAGCTCCTGCCTTACTGGTAAACGCACAACGCACCGACCTTTGCTGTTGCGAGTGTGTGTAGATGTGAAGTGTGCTTCGCATTGCTGTTCTTCGGCGGTGAAACATTTGCCGACGTCGAAATTTGCAACTTCCCCGAAACTTTGTACTTGTGCGTCCAAGTTGTCGAAGGTCGATACCAGGCAGGTAACTGGGACCGATGACGGAATGGAAACCTTCCCACCCAGGTAACCAATAAGCGATTCCAAAGCGTCATTACGGCAGCCTATCAAGCAATTAAGTCGCCTTAAACGCAACATAAATGCCGTTTTTGGCTCAATATATGGCTCCTTTACTGCAATGCTATGATAATGCTTCATTAATGCTATTTTGCATTCGAAATGCTTATTACTGGATACACGCATTTGAATAGCATTTGAAATTCAACTTTACAATAGATAGCATTCAAGATGCTGATTTAATGCTAATATAATGCTTGTAGCATCTGAAATGCAGATTTAGCGTTGATTTACTGCATATGCTAATGCTGATTGGTTACCTGGACAGAGAATACGAATCCAAAACATGTCTTTTGTAGCGGTGGCATCTGGTCGTCAAACGAAATTCGTTCAGTTTGCAGGATGAATGGAAAAAGCTTGGCACCGATAATTAAATCGATACCGTGGCATTGGTAGAACTGTGGGTTAGCTAGTGGCAGGTGCTTGGGGATATTCCACGTCCGGATGTCCACGGTCTTTGTTGGAAGATTCACCGTCAGCTTAGGAAACACCAAGCAATCTAAGGAAAATTGCTGGGTGCTGATGCGAGAAGAAATGCTTACCGAAGCTACGTACTGTACGTTAACAACAGCTTGGCCGAAGCCGTTTACGGGCATGTTGACTTTAGTTTGGTTTAGCGAAAGACGTTGGCACAAAGACTCCGAAATAAAGCTCGACTGTGACTGTCAAACAAATCTGAAGGCTGCTCAACTGGAGTTGCTCTTCTAGACATAGAAAAAGCATTCGACAGTGTTTGGCATGAAGGTTTGATTGCTAAATTGAAAAACTTTAATTTTCCGCTCTATATTATAAAATTAATTCAAAATTATTTAACTGACAGAACTCTGCAGGTAAATTATCAGAATTCCAAATCTGATCGACTACCTGTTAGAGCTGGAGTTCCTCAGGGTAGCATTCTTGGGCCGATACTATATAACATTTTTACTTCCGACCTCCCTGATTTGCCTCAGGGTTGTCAGAAATCCTTGTTTGCTGATGACACAGGCATCTCCGCTAAAGGAAGAAGTCTTCGTGTCATTTGCAGGAGACTGCAGAAAAGTTTGGACATTTTCTCTTCTTATTTACAGAAATGGAAGATTTCTCCCAACGCTTCCAAAACTCAACTAATAATATTCCCACATAAACCTAGAGCTTCTTTTTTGAAACCTAGTAGTAGTCACATCGTTACTATGAGCGGTGTGCCAATTTCCTGGTCAAGCGAAGTGAAATACCTTGGTCTATTACTTGATCAAAAATTAAATTTTAAAAATCACATTGAAGGCATTCAAGCCAAATGTAATAAATATATAAAATGTTTATATCCTCTTATAAACAGAAAATCCAAACTTTGTCTGAAGAACAAACTACTAATATTTAAACAAATTTTTAGACCGGCCATGCTTTATGCTGTTCCAATATGGTCTAGTTGTTGTGCTACCAGGAAAAAAAAATACTTCAAAGGATTCAGAACAAAGTTCTGAAGATGATTTTGAAGCTGCCTTCTTGGTACAGTACTAACGAAGAACATAGAATTTCGAATGTTGAGACTTTAGAACAAATGTCCAACAAAATAATTAATAATTTCAGACAAAAATCGTTGCAATCTTCTATTGCAATGATTAATTCCCTTTATGCTTAGTTAAGATAAATTTAAGTTTGTTTTTGGTTTTAAGATTATTTATGTTATACTGACACGCAGGAATAAAAACCTGTTTAAAATACTGAACTGCTAAGGCATGAACAATGTAAACAAAATTAGATACATATTTTAACAATTAAGGTTGATACGTTACGGTAGTAGCTGGAGCACCTAGATTAACATGAAATGTAAATATGAATAAATTTGGAACAAATAAAGAGTTAAAAAAAAAAAAAAAAAAGCTCGACTGTGAGCCGCTGTCCAATAGCGCACATGCTACATGACGATTCCCGTGGTTATTGTAGAAATTCACTAATGCGGTAACTAAAATCACCATGTTTTCATCAATGACAGGAACGAAACCGAAGAAGAACGCGACAGATTGGGATTTGTTGCAAGCTGCTGTCGTGACATTGGACTTGCAGCTTCAAAATTTTGGGTGTGAGATGGAGCTCTAGTCGTCATCAAGGAAGTGGACGATGGGAGATGAAGCAAGGTGGAATGCTTCTTCTGGCAATACTTGCAGCAACCACTGCACTGGTACAGTTTCTTGCTTGATGGGATGCTTTGATACAATTGATGCAAAGATTGTTTCGTTTAACCAAATCGAAGCATTGGTGTAGAAGTTTGGTTACGGATACCTCACAATGGAACAAGAAATGGTCCTCTTTGCACGCTGCACACATACACTCTGGAACCAAAATAAGCCGAGCAAAATTTTGCTTCCATAAACCGTCATATTCAACCTTTTGTAACTTTGTCAATTTTCAATATTTTGTACTGAATTTTTGACAGAACTATAATTTATGTATAAACCTTATTTGACCAAAATTTCATGTTGATAAAATTTATAAATTTGAAGTTTTGATAACATATGTCAAAAAAGTCGTTTTTGGACATACCAATTTCAAAAATACGTAGTTTTGTGAAAAATTTAAGTAGCATAATAAAAATTTCAACACAGCCTAAAAAAGTATAGGAAATAATGTGGACAAAATTTGAACTGTTTCCATCAAGTGGTTTGGACCACAGCTGGCGTCAAAGTTGATGCACCAACATGAGTATTTCTCTTTTTCACACGGTATTGACCTTGCTGAAATATCGGTGCAAAAAAAAAAAGCCGAGGCGAATTAATATTTTTTTAGGCTGTGTTTAAATTTTTATTATGCTACTTAAATTTTTCACAAAACTACGTATTTTTGAAATTGCTATGTCCAAAAACGACTTTTTTGACATATGTTATCAAAACTTCAAATTTATAAATTTTATCAACATGAAATTTTGGTCACATAAGGTTAATACATTAATTATAGTTCTGTCAAAAATTCAGTAAAAAATATTGAAAATTGACAAAGTTACAGAAGGTTGAATATGACGGTTTATGGAAGCAAAATTTTGCTCGGCTTTTTTTTTGCTACTGAGTGTAAGTGTTTATTCGGAAGCCGAATAATTTGATACAAGTCGCGACTTCGTTGGTTTATCCTCCGTTGCGGGGGAAAACAGTGGGGAGGTTGGGGGCGGTGTAGGTGGTTGGGGGATGGTGGGTGGGGGGGGGAGGTTGGTGGGTTTCCTGGTTTGGGGGGTGCCGGGGGCCCACAGGGGTGTGTTTTTGGGGGTTTTTTCAAACTCGTCAGCAAGTTCGGAAAGTCCAGAAGATGTTTCCTCCTGAAGCGGAGAAACCGAAAAGAGCGCAGAAATATGTTATTTAATCAGCAAATTCTTGTCTTCGTAGCGATCGGAGATCAACTTCCATGCCAAAATGTAACTAGGCGGAGAAATTGGAAGGGATGAAATAATGCGAGCAGCATCCCCCTTTAACGAAGCTCGTATATAATGTAGCTTCTGGTTGTGAAACCATAGATGGTTGTCGTGGATTAAAGACTTGAACAGGTCATGGAAACCAGCCCAATCTTCAGGGTTCCCATCAAATTCTGGAATTTTCAACTCTGGGAGGCGTACACCAGAGGATATTATTGGAAGCGATTGTACGGGATCAGGTGGACTGGCTTGGACAGGAGCTGGAAGCTTTCTCGTAAGAGACTCTAACGACTTTCAGCAGCATCGGAACTACCACCCTGCAGGGAGGCGATTTCCATATCGATGTTTTCCAACTCCTCCCATAACTTATCCAAACGCTCAAGCCGAAATGTAATCTAGGCTTCTTTCATAGCATCATAATGCTCATCAAATTCGTGAATCACTTGCGCAGATTGAAGTAGATTGGCCCGTTTTGCAATCAATTGTTTCACCTGCTTGGTTTTCTTACTCCGCGTGGCTGTAGCCATTTTCTCCCACCAATAGAAAGAAAGGTCACGCACCTGCTTCGACCGTACTTAACCTGATCGATTGCTACGACGTGGCTTATTTGGAAGAAAACTTCTCGATGATTCTCCGGCAAGAAACAGCCAATCGAACGGCAACCAAACGTCTTCTTGTTGTGTCCGGCTTAAGACAATTTTCTGGCTGGGATAAGCAGCAGCACAAATCCAGTTGACACGTGTTCTAACTTCCCCGACAATGGCGGATGTAATATTAGCAGCTAATTTACAGCAATCTCACAATGGCGACGTGTTTAGGTATCGCAGATATAGAACAAAAGGCAAACTCGGCCTCTACCAATGTACACGCGATTCGGTTGAAAATGTTAATTTTCAAACTTCTTGACTTTCGGGACACGTCCAGTGTTAGGGTAAAAAAAATTGGGGAGATTGAGGGGGGGGGGGGGCGTGTTGAAGACGGTGGTGGTGGTGGGTGGTAAAAAGGGCGGGGTGGGGGGGGGGGGGTGGGGAAAAAAACTCTTTTACTTTTGGGAGGGGGTTGGTAATTATTTTTAATTATTTTTGGTGGATTTGGTTTTTTGTTTTTTTGTGTGGTGGGTGTGTGTATGTGTGTGGGGTGGGTGGGGTGGGGGGGTATTTTTGTGGGGGGGGGGGGTGATGAGGGGGGGGGGTAAAAATAATTTTTTTTTTTTTTTTTGTGTGGAAAAAAAAGTATGTTTTTTGAGGTTTTTTTTGGTTTTGGGGGGGGGGGAAAAGGGTTTGTTGGGGGGGGGGAAAAAAAAAGAGTGGGGGGGGTGCTTGTGTGAAGGGGAGAAAAAAATTACACCATTAGATGATTTCAATACAACAGAAAACTTACGAAAGAATTTCAGAGGTATACTTATAAAAATTCGGAAGGCTTCCGCAAGAGCTTCGAATACTGCCTAAAACGGTCCAAAATACCTAAAGAATAAACACTGTAAATTAACGTTTTGAAGACACATTGTCTGAGCTTCACAATTCTGGATCAACAATAGAAAAGGGCCTATCAACATTTGTAAACAAACACTTCTGAGTCCTTTTTCTCGCAAGCCGTTGGCTATCCACGCAAACCTACAGAATCGTCGTGTAGGGGAAACTTTCCCCTACATGATGATGGTATTGGTTTCGTGGGTGGCCTACGCTTTGCGAGAAAATAGGTTCAGAAGTGTTTGTTTACAAATGTTGATAGGCCCTTTTCTATAGATCATTGCACGATAGCGTCATCAATGCAGTTTTGACAGTTCAGGGAGCTTGTTTACGTGGACTTAGAATATTTTCAGTTAAATCGGTTTGAGATTTTGTGCTCTAAATTTATTACGATTAAAGTAAAACAGCTGGAAAACAGACACCAGTGCTTATTAATTTTCTGAATCAAATGGTACATAATCCGGAAAAAGCCAATGAAAAATTTCGGTTTAGCGGTTCGAATTCTAACACCTTGTAAACAAGTTCCCTGAACTGTCAAAAAAGTGAGGTTAATATTAGGTGCGCAACTAAGTTCCCGCTGTTTAGCAGTAGATGGCGCCAGTAGTAAGTGCTGGTCGAATGTTGTACATCTCAAGCGTCATAAACCAAGCTCAGACATATGGTAAACAAACCGCTTTGCCAAATCAGTGATTTTGGTTTAGTGTTATATATTTTGGTTGTTTGAAGATGTCTGATTTCGTGCCCAATAATCGTCATTTGCGGGAAGTGTTGATTTTCTTCTTTCATTCGAAGAAAACAGCGGCTGAAGCACATCGAGAGCTCCAAAAAGTTTACGGTGATGCTGCTCTGAGTGGAACAACGTGTCGTGATTGGTTTCGTTGCTTCAAAAACGGTGATTTCAGTGTTGATGATCGTCCGCCTGAAGGAAGGCCAAAAAACTTCGAAGACTCTGAATTGGAGGCATTGCTCGATGAGGATCCGTGTCAAACGCAAGAAGAGCTTGGTTCAGGATTAGGAGTTTCGCGCCAAGCCGTTTCTAAGCGATTGCATGCGTTGGGAATGATTCAAAAGCAAGGAACTTGGGTTCCTTACGATTTGAAGCCAAGAGATGTTGAGCGTCGTTTTTTCGTCTGTGAACAACTGCTCCAGCGGCAAAAAAGGAAGAGTTTTCTACATCGCATTGTGACGGGTGACTCAATTGATGCGATTGAGCCGAGCACTGCACGAAAAACGGCCACAATACGAGCACAAACACGAAAAAGTGATTCTTCAGCATGACAACGCTCGACCTCACGTTGCGAAACCCGTGAAAACCTACTTGGAAACGCTCAAATGGGAAGTCCTACTCCACCCGCCATATTCTCCTGATATTGCACCGTCCGATTATTACTTGTTCCGTTCGATGGCACATGGTCTCACTGGTCAGCAATTCCACTCATATGATGACATCTCAAAATGGCTTGATTCTTGGATAGCATCAAAAGACGAACAGTTCCATCGAAATGGTATTCACGTTCTACCAGAAATATGGGAAAAAGTCGTAGCTAGGGATGGGCAATACTTTGAATAATTCGTTTGTAACCTTAGTTTTCAAAATAAAGTTCCTTTTTCACAAAAAAACAGCGAGAACTTAGTTGCGCACCTAATACATTCCGTGCAATGATTGTCAATTGTCTTCTGGATAACTTCTGGGTAACGTTCAGGTTACTTTGTGTACAACCTTAGAAGACTTCTTTCAACATACACAGAAGACTTTAATCCAAACTATTGTTTTACCTTCAAGATAACTCGACGTCGTGTTATCTTATGTAAAGCGGTACATAGACGATCGAAATATGTTTAATCAAAAACACTTCTAATTTCTCCTTGAGGTCTCTGTTGCACCCACTTCCGAAAATTGAAAAATCTTGCTAGGGTAGGAGAACTGGTAAATCCAGCAACACGCTCCAACGCTCCTAGACACCTATGTAAGCTGCAAATCCAATTACCTTGAGTACCACACCACGACAATCTTTCATTCTTGATCGTGTCGGTGCGCTTCAATGGATTGGAAGGAAATGAATGTCATCGTCAAATTGGCACAACACCGTGTTATCAAGCCCCGCCACCCCCTGCTAGGCATAGGAAACGATAGTGCACCTCCCGAAACGGGTCTAGTGCGTGAGGTTTCCGATAGCGATTCAATTATGACACTGAACACACTTTTTTTATGCAGCATAATTCATGTCAAATGCAAATGACTTATTCGGAACAGTTGAGCTAATTACCAGACGTTATTAACCCAACGCCCACGGTTGTGGAGTATCAGTTCGGTAGTGAAGTCTTAAGCGACAAGTAATGATTCCCTGGATAGTTTCTGTATTGCTGGTAGCTGGTTCGGTGAGGTCTGCCCCATCGGAAGAATCCCGCATCATCAATGGAAAGGACGCGGAGCTTGGCCAGTTTCCGTATCAGGCGCTGTTGAAAATCGAAACGCCAAACGGTCGAGCATTGTGTGGTGGAAGTGTCGTTAACGAAGAATGGATCCTAACGGCTGGACATTGTGTGCAGGACGCTTCCTCGTTCGAAGTCACCATGGGAGCCATTAACCTCAAGAGCACAGAAGACGACGGGCGGGTGGTGATGAATGCTACCGAATATATCCAGCATGAAGAATACAGTGGACAGAGTGCCTCGAATGACATCGCCGTCATTCGACTTCCGCAAAGAGTACAGTTTAGCAATCGGATCCAAGCGGTTCAGCTTCCCACGGGACATGATGACTACAACCGACGGATGGCCACGGTTAGCGGCTGGGGTAAGACGAGGGACATGGGCGGAGTAGCTCAGCGGTTGCAGTACGCTACAATTCAAGTGATTCGCAACAACGAATGCCGATTGGTCTATCCGGGTTCGATCCAGCCGACTACTTTGTGCTGCCGCGGTGATCAGCAATCTACCTGCAATGGGGACTCCGGTGGTCCATTGGTTTTGGAGGACGACAAGACGCTGATTGGTGTGGTCAGTTTTGGTCACGTGATTGGCTGCGAGAAGAAACTGCCAGTGGCGTTCGCCCGGGTGACCGAGTTTGCCGATTGGATTCGCGAGAAAACCGGAATGTCTACATCGGAAGGTGGCGACGCACAGTAGGAGCACCCGGAAACCAGAAAGGACTTTTCTCATATCTTCTTGACTAAGCAATCGGTTAGGTCGTGTTTATTAGTAGTAGTTTTTTTTTTAAATCTGTTTTTATAGGCTTTATAGGCGATTTTCTTTAGAAGTATATATAATATATCATCTTAGAGGCTATACACAGTATCTTCTCCTATTGCCTAGTATTTACAACCCTATTGAAGTAAAGTAAGACTATGAAAGGTGAACGACTTTCATCGTCGAACTTGTCGCTCTGAAGAAAGAAAAAAAAACAACACGATTGTTTTCAACTTTTCGCATTGGAAAGCATTTAATTTTTTTTTCTTTTTTGCTTCGGAAGGGGTTTTCAAATTTTAAATTTTTGCAACCGATATAAACGACATTTTACTTACAACAAACTTTAACAATTTAGACGTTATTGTGTAGATCTCGAGGTAGTGTACATTTTTTCCTTATTTCTTTTTCAACCTTTCTTAACAAAACAGAAACACCGAAACGGAAATCCGGCGAAATTTATGGAGGAGGGCTGAAAATCGCTGTAGGATGATTCGGCGTGGAAGCGTCATTGATTGCTTGATTCTTAAGTAAACATTGTGTAGTCGGATTATGTGCAACTTTTCCGCAAATTTCCTTCGAGGAAATAGCATTATTTCACTACTGGACCGAACGGTGGTAAATTTGTGTAAGTTGGAGTATAATAAATGCATTTATTTTTGTCAAAAGCTGAAATGTTCTTGTGGAATTTGGCAGGTTCCAGGCTGAAATACGCGTATCTGCCCTGTTTCAAACTTAGCAATAATTTGCCGGATGAGTTTAGTAACAATCTTGTCTTTCCAATACATTTTTTTTTCCGAAAGCCGTAGTTCTACATAAAAACCAAGCATAAGTTTTGATGAAAAAGTTATTCCGGCAACTTAAGAAGACACTCGCTGATCTTTCCCTCAGCAAAATCTCTCCACAAAACAAGTCAGTCTTGCCTCCCAGCTTTGAAGGAAATACCAATCAGGCTTACTATCTGTTTTTGGTTTAGGGCTTCCCCAAACTGCAGCGTTTTTTTTGCCGCCGACGCAGCGAAATCGCGGCGAAAAAATCGCCGCGATGAGATTACGTGGCGGCTTATGAGAGAGCACAAACCGACGCGATGCGTTTTTTAATCGCGTCGGTTTGGGCGCTCCCATAAGACGCCATGTAATCTCATCGCGGCGATTTTTTCGCCGCGATTTCGCTGCGGCGGCGGCAAATAAAACGCTGCAGTTTGGAGAAGCCTTTAAACTGTACTTTTCGGGATTGAGACGAAATAAAAATCGCGGCGTACATTTCTGAACAGATCGAGTTTGATACTTATTTTTTGATACTTTGCATTTTATTCTTCTTCTCACAAATTGCATAGCGGGAATTTAGTTAGCGAGGGAAAAGAAAACAGTTACACGCTGATAATATTTTACTCTACATAAAGACTCTGCGCAAAATCCCCGCCTTGAGGCAAATGCCTCAACAATCCTATGCTGATTGTAGCGGTACGAGCTTGTGTATCGGTCGCTGATACTCGGATGAACCTCTGCGAAGCGTTACAGTCCTCACCACCCCGTGACGATCGGGATGAACGGCGATGTTACGAGCAAACTCCCATTGGGCGGGCGGAGTATTCTCATTCTTCACTAACACGAGCCTGTTGACTTACAGAATATCCTCTGTAGACTGCCACTTGGTACGTGGCTGAAGAGTTGACACATACTCGTTTCTCCAACGCTGCAATATTTCCTCCACCAGCTTCTGACATACTTCCCAGGAGTCGAGTCGATTGATAGGTACACGCAAAATAAAAAAAAACCGCAGTAGAAACTACCATTTCGAGGGTTAAATTAAGCGCAAACACCAACAATTTTCACCTGACTATAAATGCGTTTGAATTTAGCATGCCTGCGATTTGATCGACCATGGTGCGGTTGATATCAATATGAGGTCTGTCAAATATACCACAAATGTTGAAGGTTTTACCATAAACGTAGTAAATTTGACTGAAATTTCATGGTAGTTTTAAAGATAGGCATAGTCGGGTAAAATGGTAGTTTTTACTACAAGATTTTTTTCTGTGTACGTTCGAAACAGACGGCTCTGGCAGTAAGTTCATCGGCTGCCCAATGATGAAATGTCCTGGCGTTAGGACGTTGTAGTCCTCCGGTGCGTTGGAGATAGCACACAATGGCCTCGAGTTTAGGTATGCTTCTACTTGGGTCAATATGGTGTAAAGCTGCTCGTAGGTTTGCGGTCCACGACTGAGCACCTTGTATAAGTGCCACAATGCACTCTTAACCGCTGCTTCCCACAAACCCCTCATGTGGGGTGCAGAAGGCAGGATGAATGTCCACTTGATGCCAACGTTTGAAGAAAAGCGCTCTGCTTGGCTCTTGAATTCCGTAAATTGGAAAAACTCCTGCATTTGCCGATCCGCACCAACAAAATTCGTCCCATTGTCTGACCAAATTTCGGTGCATAAGCCCCGGCGCGAGATGATGTCGATAGGTCACTAGCAGCCTACAGATGGATGGCTTTCGTAGACAGGCATACGAATACAACGATATAACCCTTGGTCAGAAGCGGCTTCCGAGGATTACCACTTTTAACGATGATTGGACCGGCATAATCTACACCGATGTGGACAAAAGCTCGCACAGGCATGGTGCGAACAGCTGGCAAGCTTTCCATGAGTTGAGTTGCCTTCTGGCAACAGCAGCGAAGGCAGTTCTGTACTGCTTGACGAACCACAGCCTGGCATCTCAATACCCAATACCGTTGATTAAGAGTGGCAACCAGTAATGTTGGCCCCGCATGTAGGTTGAACAGGTGTGTGTCTCGAACCACCAGCTCCGTGAATCGATGGTGGGTTGGTAGAATTGGTGGGTGCTTCATTCCGTATGGGAGATTGGCGTTCTGGAGTCTCCCTCCTACACGAAGTGTTCCTTCTCCATCGATGAACGGATGTAGTGAACGTAGCTTGCTTTTACGGTGTAGGTCAGTTCCCTTACGGAGACATGTCAGTTCATTAAAGAATGTGTCGTGCTGAGCTATGCGCACTAGCTGTAGGGTGGATGCTTGCAGTTCTGCAGGAGTTGTCGGTCCAGTCTTCCTTTCTTCCTTGTTGCGTACGGCTTTCAGATTGCCAATGAATCGTTTGACAACAGCGAGAATTTGACTCACAAGTGTTAGCGATGAGTAGCGATTCAGAAGATGCTGCTCGACAGCGAAATCACTTTTGACGTCGATCCTGGTGCTTAAGGTTGAAACTTGATGACTTGCTTCAGGGATCGAACAGTCTACGGTTAGATGGTTCAGAAATCCCTCTTGATTATAGAGCCAGGAAGGCCCCGTCTACCAGAGCGAATGTTCCAAAAGTTCAATCGGCGATATTCCACTGGATGCACAGTCTGCAGGGTTTTCTGCCGAGGGAATGTGATGCCATGAGCTTCTTGGAAGTACATTCAAGATAGTTGCAGTCCGATTAGCAACGTATGTTTTCCACATCCGTGGATACGATGACAACCTTTCCAAAACCACCATTGAGTCCATCCAGTCAAGGTGATCGAGCGCAGTAGAAATTTTCTTGAACAGCGATGCTAGTAGAACAGCAGCATTCAGTTCGAGGCGAGGAAGCGTGACTTGTTGTATGGGAGCCACCTTGGTCTTTGCTGCGATGAGAGTAACGTGTACTTCACCGTCTGAGTCCACAGATCCGCCGTAGACTACTACTGAGTACGCCGATTTTGATGCATCCGCAAATCCAATTGGCTGAATTCTTCCTCCGTAATTGCCTATCCATCGAGGTATGCGGATCTTTTCCAACAAGTGAAGATTGTTTTTAACGGCAACCCACTCGTCCTCAATTGCTGCGGGAAGTGGAACATCACAGGTCAAGTCGCACAACCAAAGTTGCTGGAATAAGATTTTTATTTTTACAATACATGGTGAAAGCCATCCGAAAGGATCGAATAGCTTCGATGCATCCGCCAGGAGCTGCCGTTTGGTGTTGCAGCTTGTAATGTCAAGTGACACCTTGAAATCGAACGAATCTTCTCTTGGCGACCAACGAATTCCCAAAGCTTTCACTGATTCAGCGTCGTTCGTGAATTGGAAGGGGATTGGACCATCTCTGCTATCAGCAAGTTCTTCGACGAGTCCTGGAACATTCGACGACCATTTTCGCAGTACAAATCCAGCACCGTTGAGGATTGTTGATACCTCGTTGATCAGTTTCCGGGCTTCTTCCACTGTTTCAGCTCCAGACATCAAATCGTCTACATAAAATTCTTTGGAGTTTCGATTTGCAGCAATCGGAGAGTCCACACGACGTTCCATAGGTAACTGCCAGCAGACGATAATGTTGAATTGAATCTTCAGGGTTCTTCCTATACACCATTCGGAGGTAGTCCCCCTGATCTTCAGTAACCGGTACTTGCCTATACATTTTTTTCTGCATCGCTTGCGAATACTACTGGGTAGGTACGAAAGCGAAACAAAACATCGAGCAAGTTCTCGGTGTTGTTGGGACCTACGATCGTTGCGTTCGTTAAGCGAGATTCCGGATGAACTCGTGCAGGATCCGTCAAAAACGACGCGTAGTTTGGTCGTTAAGCTGTCTTCTTTTTGCACTGCGTGGTGTGGCAAATAAAACATTCGTTTGACGGCTTGTAGATTTCCGCGTCCGGGACGGGCTCCATGTGGCCCAGACGCAAATAATCCGTCATAAGGTCATCGTACTGTTGATTGAAAGTAGGATTCACTAGAAATTTACAACCTCTTGACGGCTGCAGTAAGCGATTCTCTCAGTGCAGGCTTCGTTTCGTCGAAGGGTAACCGAACTGCAAATCGGCCACTTTCATTACGATAGTGCGTGGTGTTGAAGATCTCAGCAGCCTGGTTTTCTTCCGCTGTGAGCACCTTTTGGGCAGGTATTTCTTCGGTCTTCCAAAACATTCGCAGCGATTTGTCGATGTTGACACCGGTTTCAATAGTAAGCATGAGCATGAGCATGATTGACCGCCCACGGATGCAATTCCGTTATTACCAGATCAGCTGTATTTACACAAAGAACCAACAGATGATGTTTGGGACTAACATACATCTTCAATGTGTAAAAATTGGTGACCCATTGAAACCGGTTTCAATAGTAAGGGTGGTACAAAGTGT
Organism: Aedes koreicus; assembly: GCA_024533555.2. Classification (NCBI taxonomy): domain Eukaryota; kingdom Metazoa; phylum Arthropoda; class Insecta; order Diptera; family Culicidae; genus Aedes; species Aedes koreicus. The sequence goes on from JAHHFK020003642.1 coordinate 176,155, forward strand.
TTGAATAGCAGCCTATCCTTTGAAGCGTCCAGCAATCAGCCAACCAAAGACCGAGTTCTGTGAGATTGGCAATCCAACTTCATCGGTGATTTTACCCATTCGGAGCATAGGCAGGAACACCTCTACTCCGAGAATGACGTCAATTTCTCCTCGCTTCCAAAAATTTGGATCGGCTAACGGGATCGTTTCCAAGAACTTCATTCGCTTCACGTCAAAAGTCTGGCTTGACATCGGTGACGCTAAAACATCGAGAACGTACGCTTGAGTTGTCAGAATCACTTCGTTATTGAACCTTGATGACATTTCCAGTTGTATTACACCCTTGGTGGTACCTGCTACAGTTCCTGCCACACCAGTGACAGCAAATCTCGCATTGCTTCTCGCAAGCCCAAGGCGCGCCATGCAAGCTTCGCTGAGTAGCGACGCACCAGAACAAGAGTCGCTCATGGCTCTTGCGAAGTGAAAAGAATCACCCTTACCTAGAATTTTGATGAGTGCCGTTGGCAGCATCGCGACTTTGAACGGAGGTCCTGCCTGAGAGACATCTGCCTTGAAGCTCGAAACCTCATCCGTTGAGTGAGCTTCTTCTTCCGGCTGCTCGGAGGCCGGTGAACTGCTTGCCAATTGGACTGTCAGTTTCTGCACTGCTTGGCTGTCAGCCTGTTGACAGAGGAGCGTATGATGACGTTGGTTGCATCCACTATTCTTGCACGATGACTTCGATTAACAATTCTTCACTGAGTGCGATGGCCTGAGGCAGTTGAAGCTCAGTCTGGACTTCTGCACTAACTCCCTACGATCAGCGATGCTTAGAGCCTTGCATGATTCGCACTGGAAGATTTGGTGTTCCGAAGAGCACTTAGGGCACAGCTGGGGTGCCATGTAAAAACTCTGCAGCTTTTTCTCCGTCGGCCTCGCTTGATCTTCTCGTATCCCCTTTTTCATATATTCTGCATTCGTGTTGGAGCTACGTGTGAATGATGAACAGGTCTCGAGAGCATCGCTACGGTTTTCAAGGAGCTTCAGAAACTGCTGGAACGTTGAATTATCCAAATCAACGAGTTTTGTTGCCCGTTGGGAGCGCGATTCCTTGTCGATCTTTTCCAAGAGAATGTGTATGAGCCACGCGTCTCGCTTTTCGTAATTTGGACCCATAGCACTCAGCTGTCGGATTACTTCATCTGACGTTGTTACTAGCTTTCGAAGTTTGGTTGGATTCGCAAAAGACACAGCTGACTGCTCGCGGAATTCCTTCACCAGCGAAAAGACGGTGTATTTGTTTTGGTCGTACCGCTCAAGAAGCTTGCCCCCAAACTTGTGCATAGTTCGCGTCCGTAATTGCAAACGAGCGAACCAAGCTCTCAGCCTCACCGTCCAGGTCTAAGAGAAGATACTGGAGCTTCTGTGAGTTCCGCAGCGATTCTTCATTGTGGATCGTACTTACGAAAAGATCCTTGAAAGACCGCCACTCCTTACGGTTACCCTTGAACGTGGGAATGTTGATTGGTGGAAGACGAACGTTCAGCATTTGGTCCAAGTTTTGCACTCCATCAGCAGAAATACGGCTGCCGGTTGGGTGTAGTCGTGCATCACCAAGCTGGGTAGTTAACGCGCTCGTTTGTGTTGAAACTGCAGCCTGATTCGACATAAGCACTCTTTGTGCCTCCAACAACGCTAGCACTGCACCCCGAAGATCATCATTTGGATCTGCATTTGCATCTTCACCTGCGACGGATCCATCATCCAACTGTATGTAGATCGCTTTGGCCTCATAGTATATATCCTCGAATTCGGTGCGGTAATTGAATACCGACACGATGGCTTCCAAATCCGTTGTCCGGTCTTCAATATCGCCTTGAACTGTAAAAAAAAGCATCTCCCAGTCGGTTGAGCCGGTCGACGCGCTCCCTAACCTCACAAATCGGCTCATTGCGAGCCACCACTTTCTTCTATAGACACTCAAGTAATAGACCGGCCAACGTGTCTGGCACAGTTGACGTATCCAAAACAACTGTCAAATCGTATGGGAAATGCAGGGGGAAATGTTCTTTTGGATACAACATGGCGGCACGTTGGCCGGTCTATTACTTGAGTGTCTATACTTTCTTCGCGGTCTCAAGCTCCCATTTCATCTTCTGGAAGCGTGAATTACGTCGCACTATCTGCTCTTCCATCTTCTACTGATTACTTTTAGTACCCGCTTCGCGAAGCACCATAAATGTTTTTGATTTAAACTGTACTTTTTGGGATTGAGACGAAATAAAAATCGCGGCGTACATCTCGGTACAGATCGAGTTTGATACTTTTTTATTCTTTTTCTCACAAATAGGGAAAAGAAAACAGTTACACGCTGATAATATTTTACTCTACGTAAAGACTTCTACTCTGAACACTATCGATTATTTAGACGCAGTTAGCTCCGTTTGCCAACGACACATTTCTGCCCAAAATAGAAGTTTACTATGCAAACCTTTCTGGCTTCCGGTGAAACCGGAAAGTAATGCAGCGGGATGCACAAAACGGTTGATGCTGCACTGGATTGGCGAAAACTAGTGATCCTCATAGCAAAAGATATGCGGAAATTCGATTCAACGATTTGGCAACGATGTTTATTTTATTCACAGAGGCTGATAACACTTGCCGCAGTGCAAAATTTGCACGATTGGCTCAGATTTGACAGCTCTCGCTGCACGATTGGCTCAAAAATGGATGCTTCCGCATAACTCTTACTATGAGGATCACTAGCGAAAACTAGTTTGCTACTGGACCCTGTAAATTATGTGCACGTCAAAGATACACTGACGGGGAGGGATGTTTGGATGAAGTTAGATCGGGTATTCAAAGACACAGAATTGACACGAAAATTCGTGTTTCTGCACAAGCTAGTGAAGACGAAGTTGTCTTATGTGAACCGGATTGTTTCTACAGCGCATCAACTGAACGGAATTAATTTCCCGATATCCGACGAATGGGTGGGTACGCTATTACTGGCTAGTCTTCCCGGGTCGAAAATTGCTATCACCGGGGATGCAATCAAAACAAAGTTGCTGTAAGAAGTGATTTTTTTTCCGAATGACCCGACGCTTGCTGCAAACCGAAAAATTGTACCTGCAGAAGCTAGTTATGAATACCAGCCGAATAGCGAACTGAGGAGCGATCTCCTAAAAGGGCCACTTCGCTGCGGTGCGGTTGACGTTTCCCTCATAAAAAAAAACCGTGAGCTGCTTGAAAGTGTGAAATCAGCATGAAGGTATGGCTCCAGAGACTGGGTCATTTGAACCTACGAAATGTTCGGAAGATAAGTGGTCGCAATCAGGTACGCATATGTCGAACATTATCTTTTGTATTTTTTTTTTTTTGCACAAACTTAACCTCCAAATTTACCAACCATTCGTTTGCACAACCTCTTGTAACATAACATAATTCGTGTTTGTTATTGCTTGCAACTCTAGCCTACACCTATAAAACCATAAAATTCGCAGCAAAAATAGTGGAATTGGGATATAACGGGTCTAGGGAATAACCGAACGTCTTACTGTGTATAATATATTATATTTTCCGTCGAGAGCTCAGTTCAGGTATTGAAATCGCGTAATCTAAACCAAATCTATTAAAAAAAAGTACATGTATAACCAATAAAAAAAAATTCCAACTGTTGTATCTATGAAAACTGGCAGAGCGCGGAAAACTAAACAATAAATAATCTCTAAACTCTCCTCACTTTTACCTCCCTTATAGTATCTCTATAAAGTTGTTAGGATTGTTACTACTACTTTGTTTCAGCGTTTGCACCTCCTTCTCGAGCTTGTCCACGCGGGCCCGGTACTCTTCGTTCTGTTTCTGCGACAGTTCGAACTGTTTCCGCAGATCATCCATCTGCTTTTTCTGTTCGAGAAAATGCCGCTCCAGTTCGCCGAGAGTCATTGACAAACCGGTACTACTACTACTACCATTGCTGCCGACACCGCCCAGAGCGGAGTTGTTGGAAGAATTGAAATTCGAATTGCTACTTACCACCCGCTGCTGCTGACTCACCGACGAAATAGGAACTATGCCGGTGCTTTGTCGGGAACCGGTCACACTACTACTGCCCTCCACCGATACCACCGTGTCTTGGGGTAGCTTGGTGGGCAATTTCGAGATTATTTCCATACCGGTTGACGTCCGGAGCCGTTTTACACCGTCGGCCGAGGTGATGATGTGTCTGTTCTGGTTATTGTTGATGATGCTACCACTGTTGTTACTACTAGCGAAGCTACTGACAGAACTAAACTTTGAGATAACGTTCTCGCCTGCACTGGGCACACTTCCGGTGGGCCGATTTTTCGTCATGACTATCTTCTTGATTTGTTTCGTGCCAGACGAGCTGAAGGTGCCGGTCGATCGATGCAACATCTGGGGTGTTCTGTAATAAACAAGCATTCGTAAAAGGGGGTTTCCGTAAAATTTGATGGAGAAAATAACTCACCTCATCACACCGGACGGTTGTACCGTTTTCCTATAGTCCCCTGGGGAAATTTTCTTAATCCCACTGACCTCACCTCCGCAAATCTGCTTAAACTCTTCCGCCGATAGTATCTTGATAACCTTATTAGTCTTGATAGTGCCACCTCCTCCCGCGTGGCTGTGCCCGAGAGGCGGCCGGTGCAACCCATGGTGTTGCTGCTGCTGCTGTGAAACCACGTACGGCGAAGTCTTTTTGATAATCTTAATCGTCTTTTTCGTCGTTGTCGGGGGTATCGTCGAAGGCACTGAAGTCGCGGTACCTCCCACGTTACCAGATTGCACCCTTGTCTCGTTAAGAGCGAACTTCCCCGCCTCCGAGAGGACAATCTTCCTCCCACTCTGGATGGCCGAGGTGATCAAACTGCTTCCGGAATCGTCCGATGGGATCATCGCTATTCCATGCTCCTTCAGCATCTGGAGCGTGTTGGAGTCCAGATTCTTCGGATCCTGTTCGGTGTTCTGTTCTAAATTGATAATGGCATCGCTAAGACTGTCCTCTTTCTCTATGAGATTGTCAGTATCGTTGGAATCGAGCTGTTCCAGCCCTCCCCGCGGAATGGAAGACATATTTGAGATACTACCATCGTTGCTAAGATCCATCGTTATGTTGTCCTCCCCATCATCCAGAGCCGTGCTGTTACGATCTTTGTGTTGCTGGAGTTCGTACATCAAATTGTCCGTCGCTTCTTGAATCTACAACAGGAATCATTGATCATCTACTTAAAAACAATGATTGAGGTAGACAACCTACCTGTTCTCGACTTGCAGCCCGCATCTGGTTGGCCAGCAGCAATATCCGCGTCAAATCCATCAACCCGGCTTCGGTCGCAATACTGATGGGGGTTTTTCCGAACTTAGAGACGGCATTCGGATCGGATCCATGCTGTAAAAGCATCTCCACGATCTTGTCATGCCGCTTCTCAACCGCCCAGTGAAGGGCAGTCATTTTAAGCTGTAAATTGAAGAAAATATTCAACGATATATTCCCGCAAATCCCAGCCGCAACTCACCATATCCTTCGCGTCGACCTCACATTTGCTGTTCAACAGCAGCTCCACAATCTCGACATTGCCCTGATAGACGGCGAAATGAAGTGGCGTTCGGTCGACCTTTGTTTTGCTATCTTTACTGATTCCGGCGCGCAGAAGAACCTTGCACGTCTCCACGTGGTTATAGCGCGCTGCTAAATGCAATGGGGATGTCCCCAACTGAAACGACAAGCGAAAAACAAAATACCAAATCGTTGTCCAGTATTCAGTGCCATTCGGTTTGATATTACCCAATCCGCTGTGAATGGAGCACCGCGGCTCATCAGCTCGTGAACCTTTTCCGTGTTGCCGGTTTTTGCTGCCTGGAGAAGTGCCTTGCCAAGATCGGTGATGACGGTTTGGGGCTTCGGGACACTGCTCATGGTTCCGTTCATCTGTAATAAGAAAGACAGTTAAAATTCAAGTTTTTTTCTCTCTTTTCCGACTGGCTAACACAGAACAATCTCTGCAGTAAGCTCGCTGTGCGTGGTGACACACAAAACCACGGATTGATTACCAAATATTAAACCGCGACAAAGGGTTTCGCTTTATGCAGGAATGGGAAACAAGCCTTTAGCCTCAACGACGGTACGCCAACGGGAAGGGCTCATAGAAAGACTTAGGTTGCCTCCTCAAATGCTCATCAATGAAGTAGACTAGTTCGCATTTGTCAACAATAGGTATATATGCGAATTAATAGGACTCAAAATGCAACTCAAGGTGCCTTCTCCATGCTTATATTACGACAACGAGTGTTGCCTTGCAAAAGTGAAGTTTGGCCGCCAATGTTTTCAACAATTTGCTGGTATCCATAAGCTATGATTGATTCCAGAACTCCCGATGGACAGTAACATTGCGTAGTAGAAGTATTACTAGTTAAAATTTGATAACTAATAATAAAAAAAAAAAAAAAAAAGAAAAGGGGGGGGGGGGATCTGGTGATTTGATGTCAGGCTCTGTACCGATTGATAGACTCACTGAATCGCTCTTCGAGTAACTTTATCTCGGCCAGATGGTGGACCTCAGATGTTTTTGTCCTCGGAGGGGTGTTTAGGATCATTCTAAGGAACTTATTTTGAACACGCTGAAGTTTCAGGTGATTTGTTTTTGCGCACCTCGCCCAGACTAGCATGCCGTATTCGATGACCGGGAGTATGATTTGCCTGTAGACAGCAAGCTTGTTTCTTAGGGATAATGAAGACCTTCTGTTGATCAATGGGTACAGTAGTTTCAACAGAACGTTACACTTTGTGACAGTTTTGTCAACCTACTCCCTGAAAATAAGCTTACTATCTAGGGAACCGCCAACGTAGACAGCTGAATTGGTCAGTTACACCGTTGTGTTGTTCAGGCTTATTTTACAATCCTCAGGCGGAACAAGTCTAGGAGAATTTGAGTGTGGGAATAGGATGACCTGGGTCTTTGCTGCGTTGATACAGATCTTCCGTGCAGTGAAGTATTCTGACAGGACATTTAGGCTTCGTTGCAGTTTCGCGGTAAGCGCTCTTGTTACCTTACTACTGTGGACGACAGCGGTATCATCGGCGAACAACGACAGAGATCCATTTCAGGTAGAGGAGGTATTTCCGAGGTGAAAAGGTTGAACCGAAGTGAACCTAGTATACTTTCCTGCGGAACGCCGGCGGAGATCTCTTGCGCATCGGAAACTGCACCATGTAGCGAAACACGGAATGTCCTGTCCGACAATTCACCAGGAAGATGGGAAGATTGTATCATTTTAGTTTGTACACCAGGCCATAATGTCACACGTTATCAATGGCCTTCTCGATGTCGAGAAGTGCCATGGCAGATGATTTAGAAACAGACTTGTTCCGCCTGAGGATGTTGATGACTCGATTAAGTTGGTTGACTGTTGAACGACCAGGTCGGAAACCAAATTGTTTGCCGAGCAAGATGCTGAGCTCGGCGGTTGATCGCTTTCTCAAACAGCTTAGATAATCCTGAGAGAAGGCTGATAGGTCTATAACTCTTGGAAGACGAAGGATCTTTCCCATGTTTCTGGAAGGGGATGACTTTAGCTGACTTCCTACACGAGGGGAAGTAGCTAAGTCGCAAGCATTGGTTGAAAATCGACGCCAGATGATCGTAGAACTGGGGGCTCAACTGCTTGAGCTCCATGTTCATGATGTTGTCGAAACCTGGGGCCTTTATGTTTTTCAACGTTTTGATATAGGTCAACAATTCGTCAGCTGAGATCTCCAACTTCAACGAGAAGTCATTGGGACTTAGATGGATGTTGTTTGCAAGCTCGCTAACGGCAGCTTCGTGCGGACTGACGATGTCATGTCCGAGATTGTGGGAGCTGACGAAGTGTTGACCTATCTCAGCAGCCTTCTCTGCAGGAGTTATTAGGCGATCTTTGGAGCCATTGCTGTCTAGTGGAATCAACGGCCTTGGCTTAGTGTTTGAAAATTTTGTCAACTTCCAAAATGGCTTTGCAAAGTCTGGGAACGTGCGGATCTTGTCGGCAAAGTCGTTCTTTCTGAGGTCCACCATTCTAACCTTAATAATTTTTGTCATCCGATTGCAATGACTTTTTAAGGTAGCCAGACCAGTTCGCTGGTATTGCCTTCGATAGCATTGCGATGCAAAAAACAACTTATATATAACTTAGCTTCCGCCGTGACTTTTGTAATTTGCTATGTACATTGCTCTGTCCATGTGAATCCTCCTTATGATGTGTACGCGAGATTTTCCACCACATCCATGGAAACCAGCTTGGCAACAACGTTATTATGCTGTACCAGTGTACGGGACAAAGTCTACCTCTTCAAATTCTTGGATAAACCCAATTTGTTACCAATAGGGTTGGTAAAGCTCGGTTCACTTAATATCTGGACGCAAGAAATCAGCTCCATCTCGGGATTGATGAAATAAAATAGTTGACCAGTCAAATTAAGCGTTTTTTTTTCGTTTTGATATTGAAGAAATGACGATCGTTTCTTGAAATACCTCGCAGCATCTTACGGACACTTTGTTCGTCAATTCGAGCGGCCACCAGCTCGTCCCAGTATTTCTCGATTAGGAGAAATTGAGGGCAATTCGGTGGGTTGAGGTCTTTTTCGATGAAATCCACCCTGTTGCCAGGGTACCACTGAAGTGTCTCTCGACCGCAGTGGCAGCTAGCCAAAACTTAACTGTGTTTTTTCAGGCACTCTTCCTAGTAGAGCATCGTAGCTTTTATATGTCTTGTTAGCCGGGATTCAGGATTGCTCGATAGTTCTCACACTCCACTTTGTCACCCTTGTTATAGATAGGGCATATAATGGGTGGCAACTAAAATTTTAGAATTTCTTTCTCAAGCTGTAAAAAAAGACAAACATACTTGAAGAAGATCTGATTTATTGAAATAAAAGATACATTGTTTATTGTTGAAAACAAAATAGGTGAACATTTGAAAACGGTCCGTAATCGGTTGTTCAGCGAAGGTACATTTTGATGTCGGAACAGGAACGTTGAACGGCCTTCACGATAACTCTCTTGATTCTACCAATCACACTGATTACAATTCGTGGACCTCCAGTTATTTTTGTACATCAAGGAGGTCAAAAACTTGAAGAAATCTTCGATTGGGCGACACTGAAGCTGATTTGTTGAGTTGTGGTTTTTGTGTACAAATGGAATTGAATGGGTAGTCAAGAACGACAGCGATTTTTTTGGCGTAATGTGATGACGCTTTATCCCGCCAAAGCACATATCGTCTATCTGCATGCTGTTTTTATAGAGACGAGATCAACATTGTCTTCAAACATTCGTTCTGATACACATCTCGATTGATAGCCAAACCAGAGGGCTTGAACCATGGCTTAGAAATATCTCGCAATTTCTCACAATCTCGCAATGTACAGTATCACTTACTGTTCAAACTTATGTTTAAACTTTTATGTTCGGAGATGCAGTAGAACTATCCATGGAATAGTATCGATCGTTTCCGGGAATGCTAATCTTCGAAGGAGGGAAGTACCTTTCGTCGTCCAAGACAAAACAATTTTCCGGAATAATTTCTTATCAACCAGCGGCATTGGGATTTCAACATCGAAATCTGTTTCTACGTGTATTCCGGGGCTTTTTTCATTTCTCTTTTCAATGTTTTAGCAGATGTACTGGTGAGAACAGTTGAACTTCTTTTGCAGCATCCCGTTGGATCAGTGAATCCTTGTTGTTGAAGGCACGAGAAAGAGAACGAAGTCCTTTTGCGTCCATAATTGTGGCTGGTCTTCCAATACCTTGCTTGCGAGTAGTTGTTGGGGAGCTTAAAATGTTGTACCGTAAACTTTTTGCCGAGATTTCTGTGCAGTTTGGAGAACTGTACAACGTGCTCGCGTAATGATTCTTGTTTCGACGGCATTTTGAGCAAAACTGAGCATGCATAAACAAAACAAAACATACTAGCAGCAAGAGAAGAAGAGAGAGCTAAGACATACACACTCTCATTTCTCTTTGAGCTCGTTTGTTGTTGAGCATCGGGCCTCGAAAAAATTCCTAAGTGTTAGTTGCCATCCGTTAAACCTTGCTTTCATCATTTCGGCAGCTGTTCGGTTTCCCAGTTTCGAACTATCAGCCGATGCAGACAGATTAACAGCTTTTCCGGGCACATCTTAATGAGTTAAACTCCGATACCATCGTAGCCATCCACCTTGTTATTCTTGAGCTGTTAGATAGCATCCATAACTTCTCCCAGCGTGGGAGCTGGTTCAATCCCATCTTTCGCCGTGCTGACGTAATCATTTCTTCCGCTGTCGTGGCCTCCTGCATTTTTGTTCTCTACACCATTCAGGTGTTCCTGGTGGTGTTCCTTACACCTATCAATCCCCTCAAGTACATCCGTCAAGAACCCATATCCTCATCCCTACACACTTCGGCTTGTGGCACAAAGCCTTTGCGAGATGTGTTGAGCTTCTGATAGAACTTTAGATGCTCCATTTCCTCACACTTCACCTCTTCCAGGTAGCGTTTTTGCTGCAGAAATGGACGGGCTACTGTTGCCACTTCCGTATATAACGGACCACGGTCCTGTGCTGCAGCATTACTGCCCGCGAACTCCCAAAACCAACCCGCACAAGGACAGACACGGCGGGGCACGGGAACCCCAGACAACACAGACGCCGAGACGAGCCAGGACAACACAGGCGCGACGACACAACGAAAAGGACGGAGGAGAGGGAAAAGAAGGCGGAGAGAGACAAGAGAAGGAAGAAGAGAGGAAGGAAGAAACATTCTGCGAAAAGATCGTAAACGCTATTTTCGATCACGGACTACTGTGAACCGGATCAACCTACAGTCACTCGAAAATTTTTTGCCCATTGCCAGGACGCTGCATTTCGTTGCTATATAAGACGATTGGAGCAGACTGCGAAGTTTCCCCCGTCATCCTTTTTGGTCGTATATTCGAAGCCGTAAGCAATCTAACCGGATCCCTTCCGACATGACTTTTAAAGAAACTTTGGCCGATTCACCTCACGAGCTAGCTAATCTGTTTGCCGATTTATTCGAAAATGTACACACTTAAAAGTCACCAACTTTTTCCGCTGACAGAGTCTTAAATCCTGTCCTGCTTTCAATTTGAATTGTCCTGCTCTAGTTGCGAGCCAACATGAAGTTTTGTCAGCCCTGGAAAAGTTGGATGTGTCGAATGGGTCGGGTACAGACAAAATACCGCCGTTGTTTTTAAGAGAATGTGCTGACTCACAGCTGATGCCCTTGACGACTATTTTTAACAGGTCACTCGGTGAAGGTACTTTTCCCGAAGCGTGGAAGTTAGCCTCAATCTCTCCGATTTTCAAAGCTGGTAACAAACATGCTGATGAAAATTGAAGAGGTGTTTCGATTTTATGCTGTATAGCCAAGGTGTTTGAACAATTGGTTCACAAAGCTCTTTACGCTGTATTTCGACCACTGATTTCTGGGCTATGGTTTTGTTAAGTGATCCACGACAACGAGTCTGATCTTACGTAAATTTCCTATCAACAGAAATTGAGAATCGTCACCAAGTTGATGCCATATACTTCGATTTTTCAAAAGCGTTAGACATGGTTCCTCACCCCCTTGCAATTGACAAGCTGAAGTATCTGGGCTTTCCTGATTTGATCACAAATTGGTTGCGCTCTTACTTATCTGGTCGGAGCGCTTTCGTCAAATTAAACGGTAGTCGGTCACGCGTCTTCTCCGTCACGTCAGGGGTACCGCAAGGAAGCGTTCTGGGACCACTGATTTTTATATTGTTCGTGAATGACTTGTGCTTTCGGCTGAAATCACGCTTTCTCCTCTACGCTGACGATCTAAAAATCTACAAGGTTATATCATCGCATCTCGACAGTTGCGCTCTTCAGGCTGACATCGACGAGATTTTGTTGTGGTGTTCTGAGAATGGAATGGAACTGAACATCAAAAAGTGCAAAGTTATTTCGTTCACCCGCCGGCAATCCCGAACAGAGTTTGATTACTCCATCAGCTCAGAAGCTATAGAGCGTGTTCAAGCAATTCGTGACCTAGGGGTTACTGTAGATACAAAACTCCGGTTCAATGAGCATATTAGCACAACTACCGCAAAGGCCTTTGCAGCACTGGGATTTATTCGTCGCAATACAAGTGGTTTCACCGATATATATGCTCTCAAGGCGCTGTACTGTTCGATCGTTCGTAGCATCATGGAGTATGCTGTTAGCGTGTGGTCGCCTTATCACTCAGTTCAGATCATCCGGATGGAAAGGGTTCAACGCAATTTTGTACGGTATGCTCTTCGTCAACTTCCGTGGAATGACCCAGCAAATCTACCTGACTATCCGAGTCGTTGTAGACTGATCGATTTAGAAACTTTAATGCACAGACGTACTAACCTACAGAGGTTATTTGTTTTTGACATTGTCGAAGGTGGTGTAGATTGCCCGGCGCTGTTGCAAAACATCAATTTTTATGCACCTTCTCGCCAGCTTCGTGACCGTAGTTTACTTGTAGTCAGTCGCCATAGAACTACGTATGGGCAAAACAACCCTTTTGATAACTGTGTTAGATCGTTTAACAATGTGAGTGCTGTTTTTGATTTTAATATGTCTAAATGTGTGTTTAAGAATAGAATTAGAAACCTAGGTTAAGTACCAGTCTGTTGAGTTTTTTTTTTAATTCGAGACGAAGAACAATAAATAAATATGGTGAAAATACACTTAACATCGCTCGCTTCCATTCATACATTACTACATAAGGCACGATTACGAGCGAATAAGTTGACTATGCTACTCACGATACAATCAAAATATTCCACGAAGACTGAAATCGCAGCCAAAATTCTTTTGGAATTATGTAAATCAGCTGCGCATTGAGTCCGGTTCATGGTATTGAACGACAAAACCGTGTCAACACCTCAGGAGAACTGCCGCCTATTCTCAAGTTTGTTAGTTTATTCACTACAGGAAACTTGACCAATGAAAAGATAGCTACCACAGCGCACAATGTTCTTTTGTACGCTCAGCTCTAGGATGAGCAAAGACCACTCCGATATTTATTGCTTGAAGTCTTTGTATTGTATACTGGTTCGGCCGATTCTGGAATATTGCTCCACGGATTTTACGGTAGCGAGGCAAGCAGTGGAGAAAGTCGATAGCTTCCAATATCTTGGCAGCCAGATAGCGTCAGACGGCGGAATCAAGGCGACACGAATCAAGAAGGCTAGGGCTGCTTTTGCGAGTTTAAGAAATATGTGGAAGTCAAACCAGATAAGTCAACGCACCAAAATCCGAATTTTCAACTCAAACGTGAAATCTGTACTGTTATACGCCAGCGAGACGTGGTGCGTATCAGCGGAGAATATCAGTGTAAATTCGAGAACGAATGTGGAGGTGAGTCGGCCACACACTACAAAGGAGCGGAAACGAAATCTACAAACAAGCGAGGAATTGGAACTCAGCAGGACATCGCAGCAGAGGCAGACCCAGGGGCTCGTGGCGTCGGAACCTCAATAAGGAAATAAAGGAAGTCGATCGAAATCTGACCTGAGCCCAGGTCAAGGCTGTAGCGAGCCGCTGCCCAGGATGGAAGTCTTTCACGTTGGCCCTATGCAACCCTAGGGATGGACAGGAGACATGAGTAAGTAAGTAAGTCTGGAATTCAACCTGCACCAATGGCAGCGTTCTACGTTTTGCTTTGCGAAGGTTGCCATGGAGAGATCCGCTTTTGACGCTGGTATCTTTAAGGGCCCGATAGCATTGCCATTTTGAAACAGATCAATATAAACGTTCGACCATGGCAATACAGTTACGTTAAGGATGTCATTCCACCGAACAAATTTTAGCATGGACGGTGCGATTGTAGGAATGCAGTGGGTATTGAATAGAGTTTCCACAATATTTTACTTCCATATAGACACTTTGCAGACGCTTTTCGTCGTACTTTTCCGGGCTTTGAAATTAGTTCAAGATTACAGTACGCATGAACTATATATAAACTGTTTAGAGGGTGTAAAGAAAACTGGGAGCACGGTTTAGGCCAAATACCGGTCTAGCGTATATATTATATCGTTGTGAGGTAAATGGTTAGATAATAAGGATGGAAAAAGTAAACAATAACAAACAGCAAGTAAGAATAGTTATAATCGCTTATGGAAAAGGATAGTGTGAAATAGTGGATAGTGTGAAAACCTTCATTAAATAAAGTAGAAAATTAGTTTCCTAAACTAGTAGCTAGAAGTGTCGGTGAACATCCCTGGCTCTGTAGGTAAAGTTTAAATTTCAGTACAAATTAATTAATTAGAGGTAATCATCATTATATGGTACAGACTAGGGCAGAAACTGAAACCAACGGGTAAACAAAACCACTTGTCGCACGAGGAAGAGAAAACTATTGAATTGTAAGTTTGAATTATTAACTTAAGCATGAATTAATGATCTAATTAAATATTGCAGTTTGAGCTGCATTTAAGCTGCTTCGAAAACGGTGGTGCATATCTTTAAAACTTTCTGAACAATCTCAAAAATTCAATACTTGATTTCGGATAACCTCAAACATGAGTGTGAATTTTACTATGACACCCCGGGGGGGGCCTGCCCCCCACCCTGGGGGAGTGGGGGGGGGGTGTTGGGCGGGATAATTGCAAAAGGGGGGTCTCTTCCGGGGGGTGGGGGGGGGGGGGGGAAAACCCGCGATCGAGGGGGAAGTGGTTCTGCCCGGCGGAGGATTGTCAGAAGGTGGAAGAAGAGCAGGAAAAACATATGGAACAACGAAAGAAGAAAAAATGTTCCAAAAAGACGCTCGTAACGGACGATAATTCGGACAAGTCTAGCGTCAAGTCCGATCGGCAGTCCGGTTTGCTTCTCGAGAAAAAGCTGAAGATGTTACAGAAGGAGCAAAAAGCAAAGGAAGAGGAATTGGAAATGGAACGTCTGCTGTGGAAGAAAAGGATGGAGATGGATCGGATCCTGAAGGAAAAAAGACTCCAGATGGAAAACGAAATGAGGCGGCAGGAAATGGAGCAGGAAAGAGGGTTGCTGGAAAAAGGCTTTAAAGGATGAGCAAGCACATTTGGATTTGATGGAACAAATGCGTGAAAAGTATCAGGCAAAGATGATGGGCGTGAAGGAAAAATTGAACGCGAAGAATTCGAAAGAGCGAACGAAGGAACAGGATCTTCAAGCAGGAATGTCGAAATCTTGCAAGCTAGCGCAGCGGAAGAAGAAAATTGGATCGAAACCAACAAAAAGCAGAGGAAAAGTAGTAGTAGAAGAAGAAAGGACTGATTTGGAAGATGAAAACAGCGACGTAGAGGTGATTTCGAAGATGAATCTGAGGAAGAAGAGGAATGTGAAGCAGAAAACGATGAAATATCCGAAGGTTCGGAAGAGGAATCCGAAGAAGAAGTGAAACCGAAAAAGAACTCCAAGTTGAAGCATGAAAGGAAGAAAAAAGTTCTCCACGGGCTGGGGCGGCAAGCCACCGAACCCACGAAGGCGCAGCTAGTTTCGCGAAACGGGATTTCTCAAAAACTCCCATTTTTTCTCAGGGAAACCGGAGGAATGGCCTTTGTTTATAGGCAGCTATGAAGCGTCGAACGAAGCGTGTGGATACAACGACGTCGAAAACCTCGTCCGTCTACAGGAGTGTTTGAAAGAACCAGCATTGGAGAGCGTTCGGGGACAACTGCTGTTACCGAAATCCGTTCCGAAGCTAATCAACAAATTACGACAATTCTACGGACGTCCGGAACAGCTACTATATTACCACCTAGAGAAGGTGAGGCAATTAGAACCTCCGAAAGCCGAGAAGATGGGAACGTTTATTCCCTTTGGAAACGCAGTAGAGCAGCTGTGTGACCATCTCGAAGCGGTGAACCATGAACAGCATCTTGTCAATCCTTTGCTGGTGCAGAGTCTGGTGGACAAGCTTCCATTCTCCGATAAGCGTGAATGGGTGCGCTTTAAAAATAAGAAGAAGAAAGTCACCTTGAGGACGTTGGCTGAATTTCTTTCAAGAATCGTATTCGAGGCATGTGAAGCAAATGCCTGCATCGATGTGAAAGGAGAAGTTAGGGACGTTCGCCACGGAAAAGGTAGTAAGGGGGGGAGTGAAGGAACAAGGAGCGGTTTATAATCACAGTGAGATTGGAGTTTCGAAAGACAGCACTACAAACGGCACCACAGCACCCGGGAGCTTCAAACCTTGCAAAGCGTGCAAGCGTACCTATCACTGGCTGCGATTTTGTCAAGATTTCAAGGCGATGTCATTTGACATTGATCGCATGAAGGTTGTTGACAAGGGTAAGCTGTGCAGAATCTGTCTGAACGATCATGGAAACGCACCGTGTCGGTTCAGGATTCGATGCAACGTTGGCCAGTGCCAGAAGCGCCGTCATCCTCTGCTGCATCCACCAGTGTCGTCAGTAGTGATGAACACCGATATTAATTTGCAAGGAATGATTCTTTTTAGGATGATTCCTGTATCGCTACACTACGGAAATCGAACGGTGAAGACACTCGCCTTTCTGGACGAAGGGGCTTCAATTACATTAGAGGAAAGATCGTTGGTCGATCGACTAGGGGCGAAAGGATTTCTCCAGCCACTTACAATCAAATGGACCGCTGATGCCACCAGAGTTGAAAAAGACTCGATGAAGATGAATCTATTGATATCCGCCTCCGGAAACGACAACAAGCTGCTATTGAATTGCGTACAGACCGTCGAACAACTGCTTCTACCTAGACAATCGTTGGGCGGCCCCGAAATGTCTGCTACATACAATTTTCTTCTTCCGCTGCGCTAGCTTGCAAGATTTCGACATTCCTGCTTGAAGATCCTGTTCCTTCGTTCGCTTTTTCGAATCTTTCGCGTTCAATTTTTCCTTCACGCCTATCATCTTTGCCTGATACTTTTGGTTCCCATACCGGGAATCGAACCCGGGCCTTCTGGGTGAAAGCCAGATATCCTATTCATCATTATATGGTACAGACTAGGGCAGAAACTGAAACCAACGGGTAAACAAAGCCACTTGTCGCACGAGGAAGAGAAAACTATTGAATTGTAAGTTTGAATTATTAACTTAAGCATGAACTAATGCTCTTATTAAATATTGCAGTTTGAGCTGCATTTAAGCTGCTTCGAAAACGGTTGTGCATATCTTTAAAAATTTCCGAGCAGAGGGAATACATTTTGAACTGATATTTAATTTTGATGGTGATTTCAAAGGAGCTGTGAAAATTAATAACGTCTGTTTGCACTTTAAAAATGAAGAGTTTAATTCCGAAGCATTAACTTCAACCCTGAAAATACTCTGAAGCATCTGTGCAAAATTTTTGACCACTTCGTAGCGCACATCGTTATTAAAAAAAATCGCTGATTTCCGATAAACCCAAAACGAAAATTTACTAAAAAATATATATATTTGGAATATTTACTAAAAAATATATGTTTCCAATTATCCTCCGAAATTTTTTTTCGATTTACAACAAATGCCCCGCATATCGTCTTTGAAATGATTGTTATTCTACCTCCTCCTAGAGTAAAATGTCCTTCAGCATGATTCAATTTATCATCTTGAAAATAATGGTTGATCAACCTATAATCGTGCGGCTCCGTGAAGCTAACGCAATTGAGCCTACCAAATAAACGAACTAGTAGTATATTTCCCCTATATCTTACCGCGAATTAGGTGAGATGACTCGCTGCCTCAAGTGAGGTGACAAAATAATAACTTGAAATCCTTTTTTGAGAATAGTTATCAATAATATTCAATGATCGAGATTTGCGTAACAGAAAATAAACGATGAAAACCTTTCTGGTTTGAAAAAAAAAAATTGTTGTTAATTTTGTTTGTAAAAATAATACTTCGACTTCTAGTAAACTTAATAAAAGCTCATAGTCGATATCTTGACAGTAAAAGGTGAAAAAACTGCAGTTTTCAATGCAATTCATTCTACTGCAACCCGACCATTGATTCAATAAAAAGGTAATTTTGCCTCTCTTGCCGTGTTCGAAACGCCACAAAGAAATAAATCCGAACGATCAACGGAAATGAAGTCGAAATCCCCACCCTTTACTTCCCCCCTCAAGGCGAGAATCAGCGATCCAAAAGAAACATTTAAACTTTACCAGTGTACATCCAACTCTCTACTCACCATCCCAACCGGAACAAACTTCTCCAGCAGTTCCTCCGTGTCGCTGTTGTTCGCTAGCATCTCCGCCTTGACGACGTTGGCGAGCAGTTTCTCCGCGAACATCTCGCTCCCTCGCCACTCAACCGTCGACTTCCTCCTCCACCGCTGCTAGAGCTCCGTCGCCGCCGCGGTCGTCGTCGTCGTATTCGTTGCCTCTGTTGTTGCTGCTGCTGCTGCTGCTGATGCAGCTCGCTATGCCCAGCTTCCTTCCTCCCTCCTCTTCGACGACCCACCAGTCTTTGCTGCTCCTGCTGCTGAATGCTTCTTCTTTCAAGGTTGACTTCTTGCTGTGGTTGTTGCACGTTCCACCCCACCACTACCGCCCGTGCCAACAACAATTTCCGTCGTCCACCACCGTTCTTATTCGGTTCGATTTGCTGTTTCACTGTTGCTTTTGCCTTTTCCTCTGTCGCTTGGGCTTTCACCAGCAGCGGTCGCAGAGATGGAATTTGCGAAACAAAACAACTCAACTGATCTGGTTGGTCGGTCGGTCGTTGGTGTTGTCGAGAGCACAGAGATGATCGCGAACGAGTAGATCGAGAAGAGGAAAGGAAACAATCGGAAAGATGAGAAAAAGGGAAAACTTGGATAAAAATGTTACGCTGTTGGGAACTGGAAAACCGTGAAACATGTAACTGCGATTTTCTTCTGAAGTCGGTTTCGATTCGGGTGGCATTCAATTTGTTTGTGGAGTATCCTTTGGAAATATTACCGATTTCTTTTACGATTTGTTTGTTAACTGATTGAACTTGAATGCAACACTATTAAATCTTTAGATTTATTAGGTCAAAACAATGCGAAGATTGAAATTAAACTTTAATCAACCAAACGAATAAGTAAACTTAGCATTAACGGGAGGCGGTTATATTGATTCCATTCAATTAGACAAAATCTAATAACTCAGTATCCGTCGTCAGCTCAAGTGATTTCGGATGCACCGTAGGGTTACTCATAAGCCATCGAATATAACCTAATTTGGTTCGCTTCAAGGATTCTTCACTTCCGGAGTATTCTAGTTCGTCGAAGGATTTCACTTTAGTTCACCGGCCGTCACAATTCTAGTTAATCCCTCCAACACTGCTCCACTAATAATCCACAGGTCACCGAACCGTCCCTGTCACTGCCAGATACAAATTCCCCTGGAAAAGCAATGTAATTTCTCCATCTTGACGACGAGCTCGTTCTCTCGCATACACACTACAGCAGCAGCGGGACATTCCGCTTCCGTTCGAATCCGAAGCGGAAGTGCCTTTCAACGTAAATTACTGCACTTCCGTTGGAGGACCACTTCGGCCACCACCCGAAACCGATGCACCGACTTTCGACGAACGCGAATGTTATTGTTTCAGCCGGTTCTGGCCGATATTTACCAATAAGAAAGCGATTTAATCCGGGCTGCTCAATTTTGGCGTACATTGAAGACCTTTATTTTGGATTTGGGACTGAACACAGTCGTGGGAAATATTTTTTGACAGCTCCACGCGCACCGTCGTTGTGTGCGTGAGGACGGGCGAGAGTTGATGATGATGCTTTCGGTTTTGCAAGGTCTGTCATGCTCGGGAGGTTTGAGCATCAAAAACCAGCAGAGCTTTTAGTACAGAAATGAAGCTTTGAAGCACTGCAAAAAAGATCCCAGTTACTCATGTGTATGGTAGATAGGTTCAAATTTCAGTGGCCATGTAAATAAAACTGATTATCATTCTACCGCCGAAAAAATGAACCAAAATACAGTTACTCACAAAATTGATCGTTCACACGAACAAATACCACATTTTCATTTTTACAGTTCAAATACTAAGCTTAAATAATCAAAACACATGTAATTTCAAGATTACTATTACTATTCTATTGCTATTACACCGATTTCAGTGAGATAAAGATTCTTCTCATTTGCTCATCGATATCACTAAAAAATGTCTCAAATCAGACTCACAAAATTGATCGTACAGCTAATATTCTCGCTAATAAAAATTGAATTGGAATTTCCAAGTAAACTCAGTACTTCGCGTTGCCTCCTTTTGCGTCGTTCACGGCTTATAATCGACGGAGCATCAAGTCCACTAGTTTCTTTAAATGCACAAGATGCCGAGATATTTTCCCATGTTTCTATTATTTTCCTTTCCAGCGCGTTTTTGTTTGTTGTGTAAGTATCAACAATCAATGTGAAACTATCGATTTGAAATTGGTTCACTCTTGTAGAACCCCTTGGTTCGAAGTACACCTTGCTATACATTCATGCGCTTTTTGGCCTATCATTTTTAAATTTGAGCTCTGTATCCGAACAATTTGTCTACCATCAGATCCAAATCAATTAATTTTTGTCCTATCAGTGAATATTACTCGGTTATAAATCTGCCACGGTTTTTTACCGAGAGCTTCAATGAACGCAAGGCGTTTCTTCTGATTCACCGCTTAGATGAATGGCTTCTGACGGGCTACTCGATGCCGATTGGATTTCCGAAAAACGCAGTGAACAGTTTCAGTTGAAACAGGTTGGTTGATGTATTGAGACACTTCCATCAATTTCGGTACACTTATTTTCGGGTTTCTACAGACTATTATCGATTGTTCTTTGCGGGGAGGGCGTTTTTTTTCCTTCGGAGGTTGTTCTAATCTGTGTCCTGGTGGGGTGGGGGCGGGGATGGATCGGCAACGATTTCTGCTATACTATACGTAAAGATGATCATTTACAATGCAAGAAAGTGATCAATTTCCTTGTAAAAATGTCAGTTTGCTTTTCTTCCACTGCAAAAAAAAAATGTGGCTGTTAACTGATATGCGAAAAAATGTTAGTAAAATTCCAATAAAACCAACTCTTTCCCTTGGAAAATCGAATTGGTTGTCTTGAAAAGGACGGATTTAATATGGAGAGTATGGTTAGTGTGGATAATTGTAATCAATTATCTGCTAAAAGTTCTGATTTTGCTAAAGTGACGCTAAGCATGTCAGCTAATTCATTGTCTGAAAATATTAGTAATGATGTGACCCGGCATTAGCACCACTGGCTTCTACAGCCACTGATTCGGATACCTATCCTCTCAACGGCTCGAAAAAGACAGAGCTGGTGGGGGCGGCGGCTACTACGAATTGGGGATCGTGCTTGGGGTTTTGTTTAGTAAAATATGGGGGTTTGCGGGATGTTAGAAGCAAAAAATAATTTTAATTATTTGTTCTTTTTTATTTGTTGTGTGTGATTTTTTTGCAATTGGATTTTTTGGTGGGAACAAAAATCATTTGAAATAAATATGTATTTTATTAATTTATTAGTATTGATATTATTTTTATTATTAATTTATTATTTTGTTATATTTATTTTTTTTTTTCGTGTTGTTCATTTTATCTTGCTAGGGTTACAAATTTGCAGTGTAATAGAGACACAGCGAAAATAGTTGTTGAATATTACACAGAATCAGATGCACATAGGTCATTCCATCGGTTGTGTAATGTTAGGTTGTCTCGATGTACACAATAAAATGATGCACTGCTTGTCGATGTAAGTTGGTCGATGTAAACGAGACAACGTAACTCATCGAGACAACGTGAATCATCGTGACGTACTACACAGTCGCGACGTAAAGTGAGTAATGTAAAACTCATAGTGTAAAGTGATTTTCGGATATTATTCAATAAAAAAAATGTTTACACCGGAAATTAAAACACAAGAATGGTTTTATTATAATGACGAGGATCTAAATATAAATGCTCTTACATTATAAAGAATTGAATGAGAACCACCATATTCAGTCTTTATCAACATCAACGTTAACATTAACTAATGCAAATTCCAATCCTAGCTACGATAATTCATGCGGGGTTTTTGGGGTATGACTAATCTTTTTCATATGGCTCTCCACAGGCATTGTGAAGGGGGGGGGAAATATGTACGTATTTAAAAAATTGAAAAAATTACTTTACCCCCATCCCCCTGCCCTAACTTAAATCATAAAGTCATACCAACAATCAATATGTAACTAGCGATTTGAAATTGGTTCACTGTTGTAGAACCCTTTGGTCCGAACCTTGGAGCCAGCACCTTGCTATACATATTTGCGCCTTTGTTTTGATTTGCTGTGTTATTTTGACAGAATATTTGAGAGTGTGTTTGTGTGAGTTCATTATAAGGGGCGCATTATTAAGCTTGGGACCGATGTGCTATTGAGCCAAGAAAAAAATCGTATTTGTTCGGGACCTACTGGTCTTAGAGTTAGTCTATGGTCATACTCACTAGTACAATGCAACGAAAGAACATTTTTCCGCAACGATTCTTGCATTGATTTACAATCATCTTCATCGTCTGTTTCGTCAAATTTCTCGTCAGATGGTAGTTTTTTTTATGGACAACTACGTTAGTAGGATCTCGGCTCCGGTAGAAGCACAAATTACACTGGAACCTGGAGGTGGCGTGATCGGTGTCTATGTGCGCCAGAAGCACATTGTTGTTTGCCGCTTACTTGCCTTACCAATCAGACTAAGGCCGGTGTGGCCTCTGCTGTACACAGAAGTTGTTTCCATTGTAATCGGTCCATAGCTGTACCTCGCTAGCCTCGCTGTCTGCGGAGGGTCCGCAGGTCGCCTTCTACTTGATCAATCCACCTTGCTCGTTGCGCGCCTCTTCTTCTTGTACCTGTCGGTTCGTTTTCGAGAACCATTTTCACAGGACTGTCGTCCGACATTCTTACGACATGCCCAGCCCATCGTAGTCGACTGATTTTTGCGATGTGTACGCCGTTTGCCGCTATGATGTCACAATAAGCGCATTCGAGCCAACATTTCCGTCCGTTGGTATTAGTATTATGGAGATTTTTGTGCAGCTGCAGATGTTGCTCCATCAAAAAATATTTTGAGTACCGTCTGCTGGCATATTTGGTACTTCTGGTCCTTTCGACCTTCATAATGAACGGAACCGGAAACTCCTCTTTTTTGCGTTCGTCACCATCGTCACCCCCGCCAGAACCAGCTGCTCCACTAGCATGCGAAGATCATCCACCACTACTTCCCCCCAGATGATGCTGGTGGGTTTGTATTGCTTTCACCTTGTTTACTTCCATCATCATTTCCTTTACATTCTGCGTCACTCGAATTATTGCCATTTTTCCATCTGGTCCATATTCCGCACAGTCGGACATGTTGTAGTGTTCTGACTTGTCACTCGCATCCGAATCATACTCAGCCGGAGTTTTTTTTCTCGTTCAAATGGAAACCGCCTTGTACCGATTGAATCTGCAGCGTCGGTACGATTGCATTCGCTTCCAAGCATAACATCGGTTCTTTGGTAGAGGGCATCGGTTCATGTGACATAGACGATTCATCACTCAACGATATGTTTCTACCTTGAAATGACGAAATGTTCAAACCTGAATGAAAATGGCTGATGAAATAAAATCGCCAGATACACCTGCGGATCCTATACGTACCGATTGCAGACGAATTTCTGTTCATCTCAGAGGGATGGATGGCAGAAGGTTTTCAGTTTGCGCTATTTCGTCGTCATCGATATACGGCTGATTGATAATTTCGCACGGTTCAAATGGTTCAGCTTTCGGATGCAACGGTACATGACCGTGACGGTTGACTTTGTTTTGACAAGAAACGGTGTTGCCGAAGATGAAAAAAAACAAGAACAAATCTTGCAGTGTTGCGAGATTTAATTTAAAATAACAACTAAATGCGATTAAGCATCAAAATCGTGTAATATTTAAAACTTTTTGCGGAGTCCTTTATGTGCATTTGTTTTCGTGTAATATTTATGTTTATGATATGTGATTATTACATTCATGCAACTGATAGTTTTGTTCTGATGTAATTTAAAGAGCGATGTAATATTCCATCAAGTGGATGTTATTGTGCATCTTATTCCCTTGATAACATCAGTTTTTTATACGTTAGCATCAATTACGTTGATGTATATTACTTTTTTTCTGCTGTGTAGGTACCGGTAAAATTTCGGAGCCAAGTTAGCAATTGAACACATTGTTCACGATGTGCGACGAATGACAGCCACTGCTGGCTTTCAACTGATAAGGGCATCTTCAACGGTGATCTAAATCGTGGATTGGATTTTTTTTTTTAAACCAAAAAAAAAAAAACCCCGCGGGGGGGGTGTTTTATTTTTTTTTTTTTTCGGTTTTTTTTTTTCTTTTTTATAAAGCATTTTTTTTTTTTTTAAGGGGGGTGGGGAAAAAAATTCCCCCCCTTTTATAGGTGGGTGTTTTTTTTCGCCTGGTTTTTTTTTTTTTTTTTTTTGGTGGGGTAAATTTTATTTGTTTTTTTGTGTGCGCTGGGTGTGGGTGGGGGGGGGGGAGGCGGAAAAACCGCGGGGGTGCAACTAAGTTCGTTCCGGGTACATCCGAATTCCGTCGTTTCTTCCTCGTCCTGGCAGCCGGGGGGCTGCGAAGGGTGGTGTCTTCTGTGTTTTCTCTTTTTATTAGTCGGTACGACGTTTGTGGGTTCTTAGGGCATCTGCAATCCTGATGGATATTCTGATCTAAAATCAACCTGTTTTAAAAATATAGATCTTCAACTTTAAGATCAAAATAAAAAATATTGCCCCGCTGATCTATTTACTTTGATCTATTTACGAAAAAGGAGATGGCAACCCGGATGAACGAAACGTCATATACTTGTTTTTGTGTTTTATAAATTCATGTTTGGTTACCGGAACAAAAATATTAAAATATATACCATTATTCGTTGTTTTTTAGTTCATTTAGAACGATTTGTTGCAAGCTCCTTTGATCCGAAGATGCAACGGTTTGATTCTTGTATAGCCCGGAATATGATCACGGTTCGTGAATTACTATACAACTATACATATTGATTTATTTGTCTCGTTTCCAGTGCTTGGGACTGCAGTGCACGATTCTCCTTTATTCCGCGCCGTGAGGTGGGGTGACTTAAAACACCCAGATGGAGACGTTCTCTGCCTGATTTGCAGTCAATTCACACTGAGGCCATCGGCATACCAAATGAAACCGACATGGAAATTACATCCAAACTTACTGTAGAAAGCTAGAGAGAAATTCCATTATTTGCAGCGATGATTTGCGTAGGCATAAGAACAAGCCGTGCTAATAAATAGGGATCCGTTATGACTTCCGGAACGGAAGACGAACGTGAATTCGGTGCAATATGCCCTAAAAATTTTGGTTGAGAAGGAAATGATGATGTCGGAACAAGTGTGGCAGTAGGCAGCATAGTCAGCGAACAATTTTATACTCAGTTCTTATTACTCGAAAACACGGGAACAATTGACGGGTTCATATTCACCTTCGGTTGGCTTTTTTTTCTGCCAGAACTAAACTTTCTTCTTCTTAGTGCCTGTCCAGTATAATCGACATCAACCGTACTTTCCTTATCTTTTACGTTTTAATTTTCCTAGGACATGTTTTACGTGAACATACATTATACCGGCGAAAGGTTTGTAAGGACCATCGAATATAGCGGACAAATGATCGTCCGCTCGTTTGACAGCATCAACAAATGTATATAAGGCAGAGGTTTTCGGATGTCTCAGATAACATACTTTTTCTGCTCGGTAGAGTTTTTATTAGATAATATTTTTATAATGAGCATAATGAGATGATATTTAGCATAATGAGCACCCATAATTCCCCAAAAACCACGCCGATTTTAATATAGTATGTTATGCTAGTGAAGCGAGATACTGGCATATGAGTCTAAATTTATCATAATGAATGAGCACAACACTGCTAAGCATAATATTTTCCCTATTTTAATTGCAAATTTGTTTTAAGTAATCTTAACATATTGAAAACTATATTGCTTTTTGCGCCGAAAATTGTACTGTATTTCAGCGCCATTCCTTGAGCCACTTCGGTTTAATCTGGTTCGCGTTTTCGGCGTACTGTTCTGTGAATCATAAAGAAGTTTACGTAGTAGATAATAAGATTTAACAAACAACCGAAGTGGCGCTGAAATTACAGTAAAAATTTCGGTGCAAAGGACAATATCTTGTTTTTCTGCGAATGAAATTGTTATAATATCTCGACAACTTATTCAAAACGACGTATCTGATTTTGTAATAAAGTAAATTTCTCAAAACTCTCCGCACCTTCACGAAAAGTAGCATGATGCTAGGGAAATGTTATTCCTTGTGTTGGCGGTCCTAGTTTGCATGAAAGTGCAAAAAGGGTTTAAAGAATTTAACGTTTTAATCTTACTTCCCCTCTTTGTTTACAAAATCAGATACGTCATTTTGAACAAGTTGTCGAGATATGCCGACGTCTAGGCTGATATAGTAAAGTAGGTTTTTTTTTCTATTCCTGAAATCCAATCAAGGTGGTAATCGATTAATACATGGAACAATGTTTATTATTCTTGTATGTGGTACCACTTTCGATGTGATGTACCTAATACCTATGTAAACTATTCTTTTAGAAAAATGCAATCAAACGAAACCTAATTTCTTCCGCATTGAACGCATGTAGAACGGTCATATAGTCTTCAATGTACATCGTTCTTGCACGCTTGCAACCGGCTTCAATCTTCTCCAATATTCCTTGATCCCATTCGGTGTAGTTGATCGGAGGTTGCGGATTCCGTGGCTCAATTCTTATCACACGCTCTCCTTTTTCGGAGGCGGTTGGAAATTGTTCTTCCCCACCTTCATCAAAATGTCTACTCGGGCCAAAAACTGTGTGTTTACGTTTAATCTACAGTAATGGTTATCTCCGGGCTTGGTAACCAATCGCTAAGCAATTTTTTTTTTGTCACTAAGCGAAAAAAAGGTCGATGCAGCAAAAGTTTCGACCGAACGGTGAACTGATCTGGTAGAGCATGTTTGCAACTCAACAATCTAAAATGTGCAAATCCGATTTCAACACGTCACCTATCAGGGTCTATAGCATTGATTGCATCGGTGTACCCTACACACGCTTCTGAAGTTCCACTACCAATCTTGAATCGATTTCACAGACAACGACTTTCTTCACTTCTTGCACAATTTAACCATCATTTTACCCGTACCTGCACCAATTTCCAGTCCAACATCCGTAGGGCGTAAGCCGGCTTTCTACAACATAGATATGACAATGTGCGGATTCTTGAGTATGTGTTGATCGAAGTCCTTGATGAAAACAATACCTATGTGGATAACTTTGATTAGTGCTTCCTATGACACAATAATTAAGAGCAGCTTACCTTGTAGGCCACATCCGTATGGACACGGGATTTCTTTTCCGCTCGTACTTTGGGAATTTTGGAAGATGGCATTGTACGTAAATTTGAGTGATTTAAAAGTTGAATAAAACAGAATCCTATAGGATAGAGGCTATAGCCATCTCCGTCATGCTTTTGCTTTGAATCTGTGTCTGTAGGCATGATTAGAATTCCAGTTCGTATCCTTCTAATTCAAGAACGATGCCATGGACGCTGTAGATCGGAAAGTAGTCCATTTAGGAGACTGCACATCATGTAATCACACAGTTAATGGTACATACCAATCATGAAACGACGGATGATTTGACGATAGCTTGAGAACCTGGTAAGACAAACGCACACTAATGAACATATGTTGGCCATTTCTAGAAGTTCTCTGGGTTCCACGATAATTCCATTGTCCATGGTTAGGCAGTCAGTTCATGTTGAATTTAATTTCTAGATAAAAAAATCAGAATTATTTATTTTATCAATCATTGACAAGTATGTTCATGACCTTTTGGAAGGCCGCCTTTAGGTGATAAGTATGAATACGAATCCTTTTCGGCAGCAATGTCACCAATCGCAAAGCAAACAGCGTGAAATTTTCCCTGACCTGCACTTCGTATGCGACGTTAATATATGTCAACGTCACCTAGGAAGAACTTCCGGACGTTTTTTTTTTTCGAAGTTTTCATTTGAATTTCTTTGATTTTATAAATGGCCAGCTGGTGACTAAAACGTTTATCGAATGCGGTAAAATTTTCATCTTGTGGTAAAAATATTAAAAATAACAACGGTAAAATATTCCGGTTCCACTGAATTTGAGACAAAAGCACCGAAGAAGTAAAAGCACGTTTAGTATTCTTTGCTTGACAGATGGCAGACTGACTCAGTGTTATTGCTCAAGCATTGTTGCCTGCATCATGATAAAAAAATAGATCAAGGCAAAAAAGTGATCCAAAACATGCATCATTTGGATCAGTTGTCTTGGAAGATGCAAAAATTTAAATCAGATTGTGGTATAAAACTCAATATAGAACACCGCGGTGCATGAATATAGATCCCTTCAGATCTAAATTTTTAGATCTATACCAGTTTCCCATCAGGATTGGAGGTGCCCTTTGAAACAAAAACAAATTACGAATGTACTGTAAACTTAATCATTCGCAAAATAAACTGTATAAAACTACCAAACAGATTGTACACTTATTCCATGTTGTCAAACTCGACCTTATCACGCCATTTCAAAGTTGAATGTTTGTTGTTCTGTTGAGTTTTACGGTGCAGCCAAAAACCAGTTCCCAAAAGGGAGGAAATGTTTGACAACATTGGAGTCCTTCATGAAGGAACAAGACATTTTTTCCATATGTACAATTAAAATGTATTTTATATATGTAATAAAAAGCAATGAACTGCAAATGAAAGTGAAAAATATATCAATTTGTCTCATTTGTCTCATCTTAATTGTAAAAACCAAGAAGAAAATCGATAAAAAAAAAGAAACCCGTTTTTAAACCAATCTGTAAAATTTGCTGACTAACTGTAATTTTTTTACATTATTTTCGGTGAAAAAGGGACAACGCTCGTTACCAACAGAACAGCAAAATTTACAGAGCGTTTCGGTTTTGAGTAAATTTGCAGTTCAGACAGCGAAGTTAAATTTACTGAACGTACTGTAAAACTAAAAAACTACCGAATCAATTACCGAATGTTCAGCTGTTTCATATTCGGTAAAAAATTACAGTATACTGTAAAAAAATCTAAGTGTGTAGAATGAATCAGCTTGACGTATCGACAAAGATTTTTCATTAGGGCCTAACTGACAAACGTAAACAATGGCTTTTTTCACGAATTTCTCGTCATTGAAAACTCGCCTAGTAAATCCACCAGGGTCATTTCGAAGAGGAAGAATTTACCTATCCGATAGAAGTGGATGCTTACATGGGAAGCCATTGTGCCACGAGAAATTTACGGAAGAAGCCATTGTTTACGTTTGTCAGTTAGGCCCTAATGAAAATTGCTTTATGGTATATTATGTCTCTGCTGAATTAAACAAAAAATACCATTGCGTTCCCTCAACGCAATGTCTAAACCGTGGCACCGAGGTGTTATGAGTGTATATTAGTCAAGAATTCTATACCAGACATCTTACACTGAGAAAAGACTGAAAATAGTTTGAGCTGCACTCGATTCCAGTGAGACATGCCTTGATACTTACCTTGTTCGATTAAAAATAAATGAAACTACCAACATTTTCGGAATTTACTCACTTTATTAACCGCTTAATTTAAACTACAGCTAGACACTTTGCGAAAGTATTCGTCTTACCCTCAAAGTTGTTCACTTTCCACATACTATCTGACTCGTGCCTTATTTCTTAATCCCTTCCAATATACTAACTTATTGCTAATTTTGAATCAACAAACAAAACAACTATTTATATATATGTATATGTTCAATTAATATAATGCGCTTCTAACTGGTACGTACGGCTAAAAGTATCCATTATGAATCATTTCTATGTAATAATAATAATAATAATAATAATTGCTACCCATTGCGAGATGTGATTTCTTTTTCCTATGGAAATTTCATGCAACCGTTGTTCATTGAGAAAATCATTTCGAAGCAGACCATGCTCACTAAGTAGAAACTGGTTCCAACACTTAAGGGGAAAAGGGAAATGCTTCTATCTCAATTCAGTTGCCTGTGGCCGCCAGCGATATGTCGTATCACTTTTAAAACTTTTTTTTTTTAATTTGTCAGTTTTACTTTGTTTTCAATATGGCTTTTTGTGTATATACAGTTACGGTTATAGGACTCAATTCGTTCGCTGGTGTAGGAAGGAAGCTCCTCGGCAAAGATTCACATTTTGGTTAGTTTTCTTCGATTTTGCCGCTTTCTCGCAAACAGACACGGGCTATAGGTTAGGTTTGCTTTTAGAATCTTCAGTTGGTCTTTGCAGAACATATAATCGTTTCTCGTACCCGGCTTTTTGTCCCGTCACAGTACAAAGTGTGCGAAATTTAGCAGTTTGTGTAATTGATTCCAGTAATGCTTCGGTTTTTTTTTTTGTATTTCATTAATGTTATGTGTAAATATTACAAATAGTTTTGATTCTCCTTATTGTATTATTATTTTAACGTACAATTTTCCTTCTAGTTCTTTTAAGCGCCTACGATAACTCGATTTCTTCGAATTGTGTATAGCTTTTCCACAGGGTAAATAAAACAGTTTGATCCAATTGTCTTGCAGTGTTCTAATTTTCTTCACAAGAAATTCACTTTCAAAAGTCTTTAGAGACTGAGTATCTTATATAGCCCTGTAGTTTCTTTGAGTGGTTGTGCGACGTCCCACGTGTGAACAAGTGAATGATTAAATTTTAACTATCTTTATTTATTTGGTTTTTCTCTATCTGCAGTTTGCTTTGCCAACAACAACAACTCTGTACTTAGCCTAAAAATTCTTGGATTTGAAATATGGGTTTGACGTCTTTCTGTAAAAGGTTGAAAAGGGTACCGCTATGGTTCCCATTTGTCGACTTGGCGTTGAAGTGATTCAACTACAAAAAGATTCTACGAGATTCCGTTTCGGTTGCTTTGGATTTTACGCTTGGTATGGCGAAGTTGCAATTCTAGACAAAATAGCTGAAAGTAACATTTGTAAACAATGACTTCTAGCGTATTTTTTTTTTTTGGATCTGTTTGCTCCCACAAACAAAATAGCACCAGAAACAGATACAGAGAGCTATTACCTTCCCGTCGGTAGTGGATATAGCTGTTAGCAACCTAGCATTTCCAGGAAATTTACGTTTTAAGTAATTGTTTATAATTGTCACTTTCGACCTTTTGGCGATTTTGTCTAGAATTATTTTCGAACCAAATGTACGGTGCTTTTCAGCAGAAAAATCATGGGAATCTAAGTGAAGAGTGAACCTTATTTTCACCCTTTCTTCAAAAATGGGTATATGACTCATGGTACCTCCGGTAAAATTGAATTTCTAGTCGAATATGAGTATCGATGAAACATTATTTGGAAACTTACAAACGGAACACTGAAACGAAAATAACAAAAAAAAACTACTTGTTTTTTCTGCTTCATGTAAACCTTTTATAAATTTTCATCGTCAATCAATTCAAAACCCATCGCAGCAGTCTGAAAGTTCGACTTCGCCAGAGCCATATTTTACGTGGAGTATTTCGTAGAACTATCGTGTGATACTGTGCATAACTTGTATTTTCTGACTTTTTTGTCTAAAATTAAAGTAATCAAAAAAAAAAAATAGAGTGGACTTGTTCAATTATTTCTGCACATTTTTTGTCAACATATAATTTATTCAAATATTCAAAACTTATGTAGTGTAAACCATAATGGTAAATCCATTGACAGAAACCACTGACCTTTGCCAAAATTGACACCGCCTTCCATCAAATGTCAGTCATGAATTAGAATTCTAAAACATAAACTCATCGGGAACGTCTCATAGGATGACTAATTAGAGCATCTCCGTATTTGAGTAGTCATTCGATTTGGATTAACAAATACTATTGGCATTCTGGGGACTACCAAAGGGGATATAAAATTTTCGGTCATGTTTTGTTGACTCGCCAAAAGTTTAGCTTAGTTTCACTACAAAAAATGATTCTAAATGGTAGGGTGGATTCGGTCAAAACAAACATTGAATGATTTTATTCGCAGAGCAATGCTCTATAAACTGTGTGACATTAGCTTGAAGTACACTGTTAGATCGAGTGTCAAATATTTGGTGTTTTTTAGAAACATATTTCGTCAACAGTCAAACATTGTATTTACTTTTGCTACCACTGAAAATCAAAGAGTGCCAATCAAGGCCAAATTGTATCTGTCAAAAAACAAAGACAAACATTTGACGCTCAATCACACAGAGTAGTTTTTTCTTTAGCTTTAATTCTATTGATGGATAATACAAACAACCTAACTTAACATTGGATTTTTGTTTCCTTCTTTTTCGTTTCATTCTCTACAGTGTGGATCCAATTCAATGCAGTAGGACTTCCTATTCAATGTGACCAGCACAAGTCCAAAAACAAAGGAAGGATATCTTTTTTTTTTCCAATAGTTTACATTCACTTGTTGTCGGTTTAAATACATGAACACGTGTTTCTTTAGTTTTAGCCTTTTTCGTTACTTTGAGAGACCATGATTACTTTCAGCTTCAATGACATAAATTCAAGTTTCAATGTTGTTTTCAAACCATTTTTCCTCTTTGTGCATGAGTTACAAGGATCACGAGTGGGAGATTGTGTGGTAGCCTGTGCGCGTTAGGATTGGTTGCTCTCCGAAGCACTTACTGCCCGGCTTGGAGATAGTGTGCGTCATAGTTGTGTCTGATAGGTTGCTTTGAGAGGGTGCGAGGCTAGCTAAGTGCACGACTACGGCGTGATTGCTAGGTGGTAGACAGTACTACAGTATGGGACCTCTCCTAGAACAACAGTCGATCGTCGTCCTCGTCTGCAAGAGATGACAGAAATGTCGTTTTTTGGCGTTCTCAAATGATGAGAAATTGGAGTGGTCTGATGGATGCAATGCAGTGTCGCTTGGCATGTGTGCTTCTCATGGTTGATGGTCTTGAAGAAAATGAGAAGTTTGTGAATGATGGTTTGCAGTGAACGGTTCGCAATAATGGACGATTGGTGGCTTGATATTTAATGGTGGTTGTATCATAGACTAACTCTAAGACCAGTAGGTCCCGAACAAATACGATATTTTTCTTGGCTCAGTCAGTACTAGCACATCGGTCCAAAGCTCGGTCCCAAGCTTAATAATACGCACCTAATAATGAACTCACACGAACACACTCTCAAATATTCTGTCAAAATAACACAGCAAATCAAAACAAAGGCGCAAATATGTATAGTTAGGTGCTGGCTTCAAGGTGTACTTCGGACCAAGGGGTTCTACAACAGTGAACCAATTTCAAATCGCTAGTTGCATATTGATTGTTGGTTGTATGGTGGAGCACTACTTCGGCAGCGGACAATTTTCCGTCAATCATTGAAATTCCTCAGCCTTATTCAAAAGAAGATATTTTTGTACATCATGGAGCTGCTTGTTTCCCCATCCTTAGCCTTTGATTAAATTTTTGGGCGAAATTGGTGCCAAAGGCCCAACACACCCTTTTCAGTTCTTAATTATCTATTAGTGCGCAACTAAGTTTTCACTGTTTGTCAGTAGATGGCACTCTAGCAGTAAGAGCTAGTCGATTTTGACACATCCAAAACGTCATGAACCAAGGTTAAACATATGGGAAACCGTTTTGACACATTAGTGATCTTGTTTTTGCATTAAATACGTCTGGTTGTGCAAACAATCAATTGCGGGGAGTGTTGATTTTCTTCTCGCATTCGAAGAAAACGGCAGCTCAATTTATTTTTCCTCTTTGGGTTGCTGTAAGGGCATCTTCAGCGGTGGTCTATTTTTGGAACAACTTTATACTTGATTTGCATCAGCAAAACTTGAATAGAACCAGCTAAAATAGACCAACTTTGCGTTCCCCGCACCGGATTTGTTTCACTTGTTGTTAAACCCGCCAACACCTGTGATCCTATCTATCATTTAACATCAGAGATCAGAAGTTTTTTGTTTCAGAGATAGCAGATTTTTCGCAAACTTTTTGCCATGGTTTGACCAACGAACGTCCCATTAGTTCAGAGAACTTTCCAGAAATTCATGAAGCTTTTCAAAAGTGTGCGGATCTTCCTAGAGGCTCAGAGAACTTCTCAAAAGTTCATGAAACTTCCCAGAAATATAGAGAACTTCTCTATAGTTTAGGGAACTTGTAGGAGTTCAACAAACTTTCTTGAAGTTCAGGGTACTTCCCAGAAGTTCAGATGATCGCTTATCTCAGACGTTTGAAGAACGTCCCAGACATTAAGAGAACTTCCCAGATACTCAGGGTACTTCCCAGAAATTCAGAAAATTTCTTAGAAATCTTGGGATTTTCCAAAATGTCAGAGAACTTCCCCAAAGATTGGGGAACTTTTCAGAATTTCAGAAAATGTCCCATAAGCTCAGGGTTCTTTAGTTTTAAGAAGAACTTAAACTTCTTACTATTCGATAATTTTTCGTACCGAACCAAAACCAAAAGAATAAAAAAATCAACTACTTTTTTAATATTTGATCAATTTCGCGAGATTTCCATCGTATCACAATCTTACAGATTCTAAAAAGTTCCTGAAGGTTTAACAACATCTCGAAAATGCAATTTATTTCACAGAAATTCCACCAACTTTTTAAAAGTTTTGCAAATCGGCCAACTTCCCAGATTTTTTTTTTCAATTTCTCGTAAATTATTGAACTATTTGTTATGTTCTGCTTTTGGTCATGAAAGATGTACCAACTGGAAGGCCAAATAACTTTCCGGAAGCTAAATTTGCTCCGGTAATTTCCAAAGCTGTGGTAATTTCCAAAAAGTTGTTTCTATTCCATGGATGATCAGCAAACTCTTTGGATGTTCAACCAAGCTTCCAGAAACGTTGAGAATTTTTCGACAATTCAATGGACTTCTCTGAAGGTCCACCACTTCTCTTCGCAAAGAGAGCGAGCAAACTTCATGATTATCTTGAAACTTCCAATAAGTTTATTAGTAGTAATTCAGAAAATAATGTTCAAAGAGTTCGTCCAGTTTCTTGAAGCTTATATCAGTTCTGACCAATTCATGTACCTGCCGAGAAGTGCATAGGATTGTCAAAAAGCTGTAGAATATGCAATTGAATAATATAATGTTAAAAAATAATTCCCAGAATTATCCAAGATTTTTCGATTTTTTCCTTCTAGAAATACGAATTGAATCTGTCTTCATGAGATCATCGGTTCCTCCCAAAAAGCTTATGAAAACTGCCATCGTAAAATGTATCTTCTCCCACAGAAGATAAGCCTGAATATCTTGATCCCCAGTAAACGTGCCGAAAGTTCCTATACAACAGGCTTCTCTAAAATTTGTCGGTATGAGCTATTTACGATGGCTTATTATGACCATTCCATCAATAAACCGATTTTTTCATTTCCGAGCAATCGAAATAATTCGCAATCGGAATTTGCCTCCAAATTAGTCATAAAATCCTCTACAGTCACAACTCCGGGAGCCGCCTCATTTAGAAATAGTCAGCGTTTTCCAGAAAATGCAGTGGCTGTAAAAAAAACTAAGAGAACCATTCGTTATTCAGGAATGAAATGAAAAGTTAATTCGCTAGCACCTGGAGCAACTTGAGGTAATTATCAACATCCGAGGCGAGCGACACTTTTTTCAGTCCGACGCCAGCATCACCCGCTCCAAACAGGGCCTCTTTTAAGCTCATAAATTTACCTCAAAATATACCCAAGTAACCACGAGGCTGTAATAGCATGCATATATAGGGCATATGTATTACGTCTAGTGCATCATTGAAGTTGGATTAAAGCTGAAAAGGGCCCCACTAAGATCGAACTAATGCTATATCATTTGTAATGCCATAAGACATTGCTAAAGTAGCATTATTGCATTGGTAATGAATCACTACATTCTTAAGCTAATCTAACGCTTCATTACTTGACAACTGTTGAATTGATGCGATCCCGCATTACCGATGTGGATTTTGGGTTGAATATGTGCAATAATATAATGCTTGTGGTTACTTGGGTACTCAATATAGTTGAGTTTTTGTTTAGTAAAAGCTGAAATTTTAATCATTAATTGGTATTATCAAGCGGCGTGTAGCGTTAGAACGGTATTTTTCTTGTTTCAAATTGCTGTAAGAATAGATCAAATTTTACGTATGTAAAATACAAATTTTACAAAATTTACAACACAGGTGCAGCGCATTTTTTTTGCGTTTGGTCTAAACAAATAAATATAAACCACGGTTTGGACCACCGTTGAAGATGCCCTAATTTATCCATTTTACATCACCCGTCACGATGCGATGAAGAAAACCTATTCTGTTTTGCCGCTGGAGCAGTTGTTCACAGGCGGAAAAACGGCGCTCAACGTTTCGTGGCTTCAAATCAAAAGGGACCCAAGTTGCTTGTTTCTGAATCATTCCGATCGCTTGGAAATAGCTTAACGGGTAACTTCTAATGGTAAAGCAAGCTCTTTTTTCGTTTGACTCGAATCTTCATCGAGCTATGTCTCCAATTAGGCGTTTTGGGCCTTCCTTCACTTGGATGGTCGTCAACATTAAAATCACCGCTTTTGACGAAACCAATTACGGCATGTTGTTTCGTTTAAAGCGGCATCTCCGTACACTTTTTGGAGCCTTTGATGCGCTTGAGCTGCCGTTTTCTTCAAATGGAAGACGAAAATCAACACTTCCCGCAAATGACGAGTGTTTGGCACAAAATTAGACATTTTCACACAACCAGAAGTATATATATTTTATATATAAATTGCAAAACAAGATCACTAATGCGTCAAAGCGGTTTGTTTACCTAATGTCTAATCTTGGCTCATGATGTTTTGGATATGTCAAAATCGACCAGCTCTTTCTGCTAGAGCCATCTACTGACAAACAGCAAGAACTTAGTGGAGCACCTTATAGTGTGACAGATAAAAGGTCCTTAGCCACTATAAGTCGGTTTCCAATAAACTATTAATAATGGCTCAAACACAATGATAACGGAACCTGAACGGCAACGGCAAACGGCAAAGCCTGATCTGAGTACAGGGTGTGGAAGAAAATAATGCGAAAATGTTCAAACTTGAGTATGGGGTGTGTATTGTAAGTGTATTTATTTATGTTTACTTTCAAGTGCTGCATCCACACATTCTATTTGTTTTATAGCGAATTCGTCAAAATGTTCGCGAAAGAAGTGATCACCAGTTTGTTGCTCGCCCAGAAGAAGCCGATCAGTACTTAAATAATCAAGATATACAACTTGCGAGGAGCAGTGTTAGAGGTCCAAATGATTACTACAAAATAAATTCATTCCTATTCTGATCGTTCTACTAGCTATACGTGTTTCATTTCTCACTCTACAAGTGGTACATGTTTTGGGCATAGGCAAAGGCTGCGAAATAGGACTTCAAGTTGAGGAAATCATGGGAGTCCTTCAGAAGAGGAAGGCCAATTCAGCACTAGGGGAGGGCGGTATGTCTTACGGTATATTAAAGACCCTTAGACCCAGGCTCCAGTCAGCCCATCGCTCTAATCAACGTCAATCTCAAGTTTATCAACTCGGTGGTCAACAGCAGATGGTCCGAAATAGCAGAATTAGGAAATCTAGATCTTTCTCGGTTTTTGGAAGTACAGCTTGTCATAGAGTTGCGTCAACTACGTCATCAACAAGTTCAAGAACGCCCAGCTTGAGAAAAAAAAACACCATTGTCATATTTCTAGACCTTTCACAAGTCTTTGATTGCGTGAACCTCAGAAAACAACTCAATATCCTTGACTCCCTCAACGTACCCAACAAGTTGATTTCATGGCTCCGTACCTACCTCAGCCACCGACGGGTCATCCTATTAAAAAATGAAAGGAATGCCCACAGAGTGGTCAGTGACGGCCTTCCCCAAGTGTGCCCCCTGTCGCCAATTTTCTTCAACTTCTACACCGGAGGCCTACATCAGATCAAGCACGACGGGTACGAACTTCAGTTCGCTGACGGCTCTGCAGCGGTGGTTACTGGTAGTAGCCCAAAAGATGCAGCAAAACAAAAAGCGAACAACTATCTCTCCGAGTACAAACCGGACTCGAGTAATCAACATTTCGAAGTGTGCAGCAATTTCTTTGAAAGGAAAAGACATCAGCGGAATAATATAGGACGTGAAAAGGTAGACATGAACAACACCTACCGGTAGTTGGGGTACGCGGTCAATAGAACTCTCATCCACAGGGAATACATCGAGGACATTCGGGACAAGGCAGCAGGGAAGCTTTGAAATAATCAGCAGCTGCGCCAACCCGCTCACTTAAGTCAAGGTGGACAATGCCATCCGCAGCCTTCTGGAGTATGGAGCTCATATTTTTGGTTACGCGACCAAAACAAACAAACATAAGCTACAAATCGTCCAAAACTTGTTTGCGCACGGCTTTGCGACTCTTTAGAACCACACCTATTCATGTGATGCACATGGAAACCGGACAGATGCCGCTTGAGCTCAGAAGAGAGTTAATCACCATCAAACAGCTCCTGAAAAGCACCTTCCACAGCAACCAGCTACAACATTTCACGGAACGAGCAATCAGCAATCAGGAAATGGCTCGTATTAGACAGAGATAGAAATCAAATATGTCAATTGCACCCAAAAGACAGCACAATGGCCTTCCTAAACAAATAACAATACTCGGTTTACATCCTGGAACGTGGCATAAAATAAAGCATCTTCGAATTCCAGAACAGGATGATCCTTCACTACCGCAACCGTTGAGCGCTCCGAGCGGCGACAACATAATCGTTGTAGAGACAACATCATCGACGTAGAGAAACAGCATAGCTGTTATTCCTTTGTATTTCCGGTAGTAAATAAACAATCATTCATGTATTTCTCTTCCTAGAAGTTAAAACGTGTGTTTTTCCTTCTCCCAATCCGAGTTCTCTATTTTCCATTGTGGCCATTCCGACAGGTTATGGGCTCAGTTGGTTCGGTTAGTTGCGCGAAGTGAAAGTATCGATTTTCGGTCGTTATTTTTCGAGATTGGTTGTTGTTTTTCGTAAAAGCCGCGAGAGAAAAAACGGAGCAGTTTTTTTCCGGAACTTTCGCGAAATGGAGTGGGCCAGAGTGATGAAGTTGAATAACTGCAACTACCCTGCGTGGTCCTCCTGCGTCACGGCACTACTCCGACCTGAGCAGTTATGGAAGTTCGTCGATCCTGGTGTTGCACCGAACCCGGTGGCGGATCCGTGGAGAGAAGGTGATGAGAAGACGCTGGCCAACATCCAGCTGCTAGTCGATGAAAGCCAGTACAATTTGATCCGCGACAAAACAACGGCAAAAGCGACGTGGAATGCACTCAAGCAGCATCACAACTAAACGTCCCTCGGGCAGAAGGTGACGTTGCTAAAACAAATCAACCAAAACTACAAGGTGGGTGATGACATGGAGGCCTACTTGGCCAGTATTGCGAAGCAGTATGCGCGGCTCGCGAATTCGGGGTTCGAGATGAGCGAATGCCTGAAAGAAGCGCTGATTCTTCTTGGCGTTCCGGATGCGTTCAATCCTTTGACCACGGCGTTGGAGGTAAGGGACAAAGCTGAACTGACGTTAGAGGTTCGAGTGAAGCTTGTCGACGAGGCGGAAAAGCAGAAGAAGCAAACAGGCGCAACGGATGACAGGTACTGCGGGTTGGATCCAGTCAGCAGCAGCAGAAATCGGTTACGTGTTATTTTTGCGGAAAGCAGGGGCACCGAAAACGTAACTGCAAGGCGTTCTTGGCGCCTTGGCGCGGGATTTAACGAGAAATCGTGCAAGTTGTTGTACGCTACGAAAGTCGTCGCGATGGCTGACAAAGTCGGTGGACTATATTTGTTGAATCTATCCGGTCGTTCGATGCTGGTGAATAGTGGGCGTCATAACAAGAAATGTCAGCATACGTGGCATCGACTGCTTGGTCTCCGGAATCCTCAAACTTTGAAGGAAATGGAGCGCAAGAAGCTGGTATCTGAAATATCTGTTCATGATTGTTTAATCAGGGTGACGTGCGAGTGCTGCATGAAGGCAAAGATGGTAGACCGTCGTTTCCGCAGGTGGCCGAAAAACTTCAAAGGAGGTGCTCGATATAGTACACAGTGATGTGTGCGGCCCGATGACTGTAACCCCGAGTGTCTGCAAGTACTATATGACCATGACGGGCGACCACAGTAGGTACACTGTGGTGTATTTATTGAAGGGAAAATCCGAGGTCGACGCCAAGATTCGGGAATACGTCGGATTTGCCAAGAACCAGCTAGGTAAGCCAAAGGCTCGGACAGAGGAGGTGAGTACACCAGTAATAGTCCTCGTAAATTTTATGCTGAGGAGGGAATCAAACCCGAGTTTACCGCTGGGTTGCATCCCAACAGAGTCAGGGGGTCAGAGCCAAAAAATCGAACGCTCAACGAAATGGGCTTATGTGTGTTACTGGACGCTGGATTGCCACGGCGTTTTTGGGCAGAGGCAGTGAACACTGCTGCTTACATACACAACAGGGTACCGTCCAGAGCTGTCGATAAAACTCTTTTCGAGCTATGGTTCGGGCGGACGCCGGACCTAAAGGGTATGAAGGTTTTCGGGTGTACAGCCTACGCGTGGATTCCACCTCAGAAGCGGAAAAAGTTCGATATCAAAGTTGAAAAACTCAGCTTTGTGGGTTGCTCTTCTGAACATAAGGCATACCGCCTGCTGGATGTACGTACCGGAAGAATTGTTGTGCGCCGGGATGTGCGGTTTGTGGAACTGGATGAAGAGAGGCAGACGACGGAAGTCAAGCATGGCCCTACCCAAAAGCCGCCAGTGATACTGGAAGCGATGCCGACGAAAAAACGCCGGAGTTCAAGGACGGTCCCACCCCTGCAGCCGATGTTGATGATGCAGGGATGGTGCGTTTGGGAAATCATTCCGAACAATCCGAGCAGGATATCGATTCGGATGATGAGAATTTCGGATTTGATGATGCATTGGGCTTTCTGGGATTGGATGATGAATTGGTTCTGGGGCTGAAAGATATTTCGGTTCAGGAAGATGTTCCGATTCAGGAGGAGCAGGAATTTGTTCCGGTTGAAATACGTCGATCTGCTAGGACAAACATCGGCGTCCCGCCGGAAAGGTTCCGAGAAACGATTGGTCTTGCTGCAGCAATGGTAGACGAATCGCGAAGCTATGCAGAACCTATAGCGAGTCCTGAGAGCGAAATGTGGAAGCGGCAACGGCAGTAGAGATGGAGTCCTTGCGAGAAAACGGGTGTTTAAGCGTAAAGAGGATGCCAACGGTAACGTTATGCGTTTCAAAGCCAGGCTCGTTGCTCAAGGGTTTTGCCAGAAATACGGGAGCAAAAATGACCAGATCTTCGCACCGGTGGTGAGGCAAACCACCTTTCGAACGGTTCTAACGCTGGCGAGTATCCGTAAGATGTTGATAAGGCACGTCGACATTAAGACGGCCTACCTCTACGGTGAGTTGCAGGAGGAGATCTTCATGAGGCAGCCTCCTGGTTACGAGAGCGGCGATTCAAAAGCAGTTTGTCTTCTCAAACTGAGCTTATACGGACTGAAACAGGCTGCCCGTGTATGGAACCTGAAGGTAGACGCTGTTCTGAAGGATGCCGGGTTTCAGCAGTTCAAGGCGAATCCCTGCTTATATTCGAAGCAGATCAACG
This sequence comes from Aedes koreicus, assembly GCA_024533555.2. Classification (NCBI taxonomy): domain Eukaryota; kingdom Metazoa; phylum Arthropoda; class Insecta; order Diptera; family Culicidae; genus Aedes; species Aedes koreicus. The sequence goes on from JAHHFK020003642.1 coordinate 217,810, forward strand.
GTCACTATGTGTACGTGCTATTGTACGTAGATGATCTTATCGTCGCCTGTAGCATCGAGCAGGAATACAGAGCGCTGCTTAATGTTTTGAGGCAGAATTTCAAAATCACCGAGCTGGGAGATCTTACGAGTTACCTATTGATTTATGTACGCAAGAAAGCTGGTGGCTTCGTGCCTAACGAAATGTCGTATATCAGCAAAATTCTCGGACGATTTGGTATGAAGAAGGCTAACGGCAGGAGGGAGAATGCTGAGCTTGGCGAGAAGGACCTGTAGCAAAGTTTAATTGGTGCTTTATTGTATATCGCCATAAACAGTCGACAGGATATCGCAATTGCTACCTCTGTTCTCGGACGACGTGTATCAACACCAACGAAGGCTGATTGGATTGAAGCCAAGAAGATACTTCGTTATTTGAAAGGGACGATCGATTATGAGTTGTTCCTGGGCGCCGACGAACACAAACCGCAGGAATGCTTCGTTGACGCTGATTGGGCCGGCGAAGTATCGGATCGGAAGTCCAATACTGGATTCTTATTCAAATTCGGTGGTGGTCTCATCGAATGGTGCTGCAGGAAGCAAACGAGCGTGGCGTTGTCGAGTACCGAAGCCGAATATATCGCCTTGGCTGCTTGTATCCAGGAGTTGCAGTGGCTACCTAAGCTGATGGCTGATTTGGGCGTATCCGTTAAGTATCCCGTTTTGGTGCGTGAGGATAACCAGAGCTGTATTGCTCTTTCAGCTACGGACAGAGATTCACGAATATCAAAGCACATTGACACCAAATACTGTTTTGTCAAGGACCTTGTGGCGAGCGGTGTTGTGTCGATCTAGTACTGTTCGACTGATCAGATGGAAGCGGACATCCTGACGAAACCACTAGCGGCGGTGAAGCTTCGGGAACTTCGGACGGCCATCGGAGTGAAGTCGACTGAAGTTGAGGAGGAGTGTTGAGCGACCCGAGCGGCGACAACATCATCGTTGTAGAGACAACATCATCGACGTAGAGAAACAGAATAGCTGTCATTCCTTAGTATTTCCGGTAGTAAATAAAAGTCAGTCTTGTGTTTCTCTTGCTAAAAGTAAACACGCGTGTTTTTCCATTCCACGATCCGAGTTCTCTACTATCCATTGTGGTCTTTCCGACAGCAACTTCCATCTTCTTTCCACTGATGCATCCAAAACCATGGTTGGGCACAAGTGGAACAGCACTGGCGCTGTACAACCACACTGAACATCACCATACCATCACTAACGCTGAGCTACTCGGGATTCTCTAGGCCATCGGGCTCATAAAACGCAGGAACTATTGCGAAGCAGTGATCTCCAATGACTCCAAAGGAGCCTGCCAAACCAGCCGAAGCAAGAGCAAACATAATGAAAAACTTCGTGGCCTGGGAAATAGCTAGAGCATTGAAGCACAGCCACCACAGGATTAAACTGCAATGGGTTCCCAGTCACCGAGCGATCTCGGGGAACGAGATGGAGAAGCGGTACGAGCTACTGAAGGACCGCAAACAACTTTCAACTCACTAACGCTGCACGATGCGTTCCTGCTGGCCAAAGCTGAGATCTGTGGTTCCTGGATAGCAGCATCCAAAAATACATCCGAAGAGAAGGGAACATGGCATCTACAACTCCGGGTAATAAATCTGGTTCAACAGCTTGAATTTGAACACGGTGGAAAAACTAACAATCAGCAGGATCCGTACTAGGCTCACGAGCTCTAAATTGCGAAGGTACAAGTGGGGCTGGAAAGACAACGAACACTGCTATTTGTGCAATGAAACTGAGGACTTACAGCACTGCTCGGAATATAACATATACAGATCAGAATGCCCTGTGCTCGAAAACTGCAAACTACTGACCATAATTCTCGGAACGTAACGAAATGGACCTGAAGGAAATATTTACATTCATCAATGTTATCAAAATCCAAATCTAATCTCGAACCGACCATCCAACATCCAATAATCGCGAAAACAAGACAACATCAATGGGAAGATGGACTGTGAGCGGTCTTAGCTGCCCAAACGGACCAATGACGTCTAGATAAGGTCTGGGGCAAGGCACTGCTTGCTTGTATTGGAAGCAAAAATAAGGTAAACATTGCTGAGCCGACGAGTGAGGACGTAACGCTATTCAACTTTCTATGGGCTTGCATAGGTTCAGATAATAAAAAATCTGTTCAAACGTTTATTATAAATGCTGAATTGTGGAAATAATGTGGAAATGCCATTTATTGAGCAGAAGCCTTTCCTTCCTATAACATGGGTCAATTATACTGAATTTAACGTAGCACTTTCCGAACTCTTGTGTAGCGTGCGCAAGGAGTGCGGTGGTATTAGTGTCATGAGTGAATTTTGCTCATTTCACTAATATTGTTGTGGTTACTGGGTCAGACCTTATGTAGACGTCATTGCAAACGGACACCACAAAGAAAAAATAAATCATCCATTCTCTCGCCACCATCCTTAATACAAGAAAGAAAATAAATGTTATGAGAAAAATAATAATTTTACCAACTAAATAAATAAAACCCAACTTATCATTGTTCACATTAAACGAAATTTATTTTTCAAATTGGATTAACTTCAGCTTTATTTCCTTATCATGAACGATAGCTAGATATTTGGGAAATAACTTAGGTTTTCTGTTTGATTTAAAAAAGACTGTGTTTTTTTGCAACTGAACTGAAGAAAAGTATACATAGTATAACATAAATTAGACAATGGTAAAGTAACAATAAGTAAGAACTTAAAAACTATTTTACTTCCGAGCAGTTAAATTTATAAGACGTAAACTTAACGTTACTGCTCTACTGAATGGTTACACAATTTAATAGAGATACCTAGTTGATACAATAAAATAAAATAGAAATAAGCATGGTTTTAGCCACTCCTGCGCATGGTTACGAACAACGGACTTAGAAATGTTTGCATTCATTTGGGATCCCAGTTTCAATCAACTTCCACCGCAACTAAATATTATAGCTCTCTTAGTTCAAGTTTTTCGTTCTAACTTTCTATCGTTTAAATTGGACAAACCCGACTGCATTGTGGGTTAGGCCAGGAGATTACGAAGTTTCGTTTGCGAATGTGAGTGTATGTGTAATGCCATAACAGAGAGACGATTGACGAAAAAACAAAAGTTTGAAAATCTAGGCATGAGTCCTCTTGCTTCCTTCTCGCAAAGTAAAAGTTACCATTTCAAGGTATGCGATACGTGTTAGTAGTAATGCGTGATTCCTTGCTGTGCAAAGGATGAATGACTTAGAACTAGAGCAGCGTGCTCTCGTACCCTCAGGATGTGGTGGACGACTGAGTCATGAGGTTATCTTTTGATTTACCTTTGGCCAAAGTGGAGGGGAGGGTACCGGTGTTGGTGGACAGGGCGGACAGGGTCCGTTGGTGGTAGCCCAGCCCCGGGCTGCTGGCCGAGGAGCTGTCTGATACTGCATTGTTGACGGCGGCTAGCGAAAGGGCCATCGGATGATGGGTTGGACTCTGCGATGGAGTACTGTTGGTACTCTTGGCCTTGCGGAACCAGTTGCCCAGTTTCCGTCGGCCGAGAGAATGGGAACTATACTCTGGTTGCTGTTGCTGCTGCTGCTGTTGTTGTTGTTGATGCTGCTGTTCTTTGGTCGATTTTCGAGACTTTTTCGGCAGGGTGTTGCCTGACTGCTTACCGCCTATATTCGTGGGAGATTCTTTCAGTACGCTACAATTGCTGCTCCTCGCGCTTTGGGACATGTTTCCCAGGAGAAACTGCATGCTATCTGTCAGATCGGCACCGTTGCTCGTTTCCGTGTCCGTATTGCTGCATCCGTCTTTCTCATCGGTGAAGGGGAAGTACTCTCGGTCCGATAGATTGTCCTCATCCACGCAGGCACCATCCAGCTCGGATACAAACAGGCTCTCCCCGCAGAATTGTCGTTCCGCCGAGAGGGTGTTCAGGAAGCGTAACTTGCTGCTACTGCTGCGGAAGCAGAAATCGAACCACTTGTTCCGGGTGTCACAGTACAGCCGCAGGGCATTCTTCAGCGTTACGCCGAACATCTTCCCATCCGGGAGATTCAGTATCCGGCAGTTGTCGAGGAAGATCCGGCCCTTGTAGATGTAGTTGGTCCGCTTCAGAAGGTCCTTCTTGCAGTAGATCAGCTGCCGGTCGAACAGGAACAGGGTGTAGGTGTTGTTCCACAGGTTCGGCGTCATCCGGATGGCGTCGGTTTGCAGGAACAACCGGGTGCTGTGTACGTTGATGGAGGGACCTTGGAAGTTTTCGAAGCGAGACTGCATCCGCGAGAGGTACTCGCTGTGACGTTTGCCTGCCGGGTGAGAAAAGAAGGTGTGAAGGTGGGTTAGCTCCATGATTTTAGAACTTGAAATGGCATTGTTGATATATTAAGATGATCGTTGACAATAAGTCCAAAAGTTGATTAAGTTGATTTTGAATCAAACTACAGCCATCTGGGAAGACCTAAACCCGTTACAGGGGAGGTTGGAGATTATCATAGCGCCGGAAATGCTCCTTATTTGATGAATTTCTGTTAAAATAGATAGAATAAGCTGTGCTTAATCTGTAGAACCATATCTGTGCCAGCGTTTAATTTTACCCAACTCTTGCTTACTTTGATAGTAGTGTGTAACACTTTATGATTTTCTACTGTACTGTACTTCTCATTTCTACTGTACTGTACCTTTTTCTCTGCCGCCGTTAGTATTAGTAAGCAGTTTCACTAATACAATCGTTTTGCTGGTGAAATAAAAACAAACCGCTGTCAACCTGAACAATGACAGCGATCTCGGGAAAACAATAAACAAATCGATATATAGCAGCAGCCAGTATTAGTGACATCTTACTTCAGAATTCAATAATAAACGTTTTTGCTACACGGACGCACATGTGTCACTACACGTTTTTCTCCCTACAATAGGTTATGGGAAGTTCTTTTTCCGTAGTGCAAAAGTAGTATTCGGTACGCGGGTGGTAAAAAAAATGCCTGGAGATGAAGGCGGATCAGCAAATGGAGCTGCTGCGGTAGTCTACAACATCTCAAGCCTAACGAAATCGAGCGGCTAGCCGGTCGTGATAACTGCCCCACTTGGAAGTTTGCGGTGCAAACCTATTTGGAGCTGGAGGACCTGTGGAGCGCTGTAAAACTGGCAAGGAATGCGGACGAAGCCGAAAATGCAGTTGATCCCGGTTTCGATCGCCGAGCGATCGGAAAAGAGGCGAAATCGCCAAAGAAAGTTTGGGCGAATTTGGAAAGAGCACCGGTTTGAAGCGACGGGTCGGTTGGCTGCACAAATTAGTGAGAACGGAACCGTCTGCTTGCTCTTCGATGGACGACTACGTCAACTGGATTGCCACTATCGCAGGGTAGGAACGTTGCTACTGGTCGGTCTTCCCGAAGAGTATCATCCCATGATTATGGCATTAGAGAACTCGGGTACGCAGATTACCGGGGCTACAATAAAAACAAAGTTGCTGCAGGAGGTGAAATTTTCGGCGGAGGACGCTGCACTGGCTGCAAGTCGAAGGACGGGAGCAGCAGGACGCAGTGGCAATTTCAAGCATCAGAAGAACGATCCTCGGAACGAGAACAGAAGTGCCGTAAGTGCCACAAGTTCGGACACATCGCTCGTGACTGCTGGAACGGGCAGAGCAAATCCCGGTGAAGATGCATTCTTTGCGGTTCTGTCAACTTTTTCGTCCACTAAGGCATCAGACTGGTTCATCGACTCAGGTGCAAGCGTGTACATGACGAATAATGCGAAGTTTCCGGAGGACTTGAAGCTAGCGATCGGTCGTCGTAGCTAATGGAGATGGGATGAAGGTAACGGCGACCGACATGGCCACCTTGTTGCCGGCATGTAAGAAGAGTAGCATTCCGGTTCAAGGCGATCAGTTGATTTCTGATCTATCGGTAAATCTGCTCTCCGTGAACCAGATCGAGGATATTCGGTGGTGTGCCACAGGTGGTGGCCACAGGTAGGCGCGAAAACAAGTTGTTTGTACTCGAGCAACGGCAGCAGGATTCGAAAAATAGGATCCCGGGAATGGGTTTTTGATGCGTACGAGGAGCACAGTCGTGAAGTCCGTTTCATCGACGAAGGTACTCCAAGCCCACCGAATGAAAAGCAACATCAGGATCTGGTTCCGCTGGACTTTGAGTTTACCTCATCGCCAGCCGCAAGTGATTCGGACGACTAGGAGCCCGAGAAAAGGCGACAATGAGGACGAAATCTTCACGAATTTCAACAGCAACAGTGATCGACGTGACACCTGTGCTCCCACCGCGCAAAACTTCAAATCCACCTTAGTCTTAGGTGTTGAGGCGTAGCTGTTGGGAGCACAAAATCCCAGGCCAGCATTCTAAACCGTTACAGGAAGCTGATACGAACGCAAGCAACCTGGTTACTCCAGACCCGGCGCAGCCCACATCCGAAGAGCAGTTCAGCGGGATTTGACCGCGATCGACATGGGCGTAGCTAGGGGCCTACTAGCGAACGGTGATCCGGATACTCATCAAGAATCGCTGTCGCTGGATGACGCGGCACTCTGGAAGCGAGCAATGTGTGAGGAGTATGAATCTCTGATGGCAAACGACACCTGGACCTTGAATGAACTTGAAGCTCGTCTTGTCGAAAAAAGCCTTTCGATGCGAGAGGGGGTAGACTTTGATGAGACCTACTCGCTCGTGGTTTGTCAAGGCTCACTGCGAAACCTTTTCGCCTTGTCTGCACGTCCCATTGAGCAGATGGACAACGGCGTTCTTCTAGAGCGAAGTGACGGAGGAGCTTTACATGGAGCAGCTTCCGTGTTTCCAAAAACCTAACCAGCCAAGACTGGTATGTCGTTTGTCGCCCTCTATGGACTCAAACAGTTCAGTCGGGTTTGGAACGCTAAACTCGATGCGGCGCTGCGTAGCTTTGGAATGACTCCTTCCAAGTACGACCAATGTCTGTACTACCGCATCCAGGGCATCCGAATGATATTCGTTGCGATCTTCGTCGACGATGTGATTATCTTTTCCAATGATCATTCGTTGACCAGTGACATCAAGATGAAGCTCAATAACACTGTTCGCATGAAGGACTTGGGATCGGCAAGTTTGTGTGTCGAGATTAGGATCACACGTGACAACGATGCTGTATTCCTAGATCAGTAAGCTTACATCGAGTCAGTGCTTTCTCGATTGAACCTGGAACATGCGAAGGCAGTGTCAACCCCGATGAATTCCAGCCTGAAGCAGATACGGCTCCGCAGACCACGGAAGAGGTTGCGAGGATGAAAGGTATTGCTGTCCCTACCGCAGTGCACAAGACCCGATGTTCTCTTCGCCGTCAATCCACTGAGTCGCTTCAATACGAAGCATTGGGAAGCGGTAAAGCACCTGATCCGATACTTGCGAGGAACGTCAAAGCTCAAGCTGCGGTACACCAAATGAAGCAGTCCCGACTTGACAGGTTTCTCTGACGCTAATTGGGCGTCGAATCTGGACGACCGAAAATCTACTAGCGGCTACATCTTTATGCTTCGAGGCGGTGCAGTATCCTGGTGTTGCAAGCTGTAACCCACCGTTGCTCTATCGACATGCGAGGCCTAGTATCTAGCCTTATCTGCCGCTGTACAGAAAGCCATGTGGTTCGATGAAACAACTAGGACTGGATCAAGCCATCGACCTATGCTGCGAATATCAGAGCACTATATGCATTGCCAAGAATGGAGTATGCACGCCACGAACAAAGCATATAGATATACGTCATCACTCCATTCGCGACGCCCTCGACCAGAACATCGTTAGGCTGAACTGCATAAGCACCGATCAACAGATTGCAGATAGCCTGACGAAGAGTCTTGAGCGGGTCAAGCTAGAACGCAACCGAGCTGCTATGGTGATAGACGCATCAGCTTAAGGGGGCGTTGTTGAAATAGATAGAATAAACTGTGTATTATCTGTAGCACCATGTCTGTGCCAGCGTTTAATTTAACCCAACTCTTACTTTCTTTGATAGTAGTGTGTAACATTTCATGATTTTTCTCCCTCTACGGTACTGTACTTTTTCTCATCATTCAATAATACATGTTTTCGCTACACGGACGTACGTGTGTGACTACACGTATTTCTCCCTACAATAATTTCATTAGTGGGTGTTTGACAGTTTTGACCATTTGGCAAAAAAGAAACCGTATCCGTATCTGTATTAATTAGTATTTGTATTGAAATACAAATCTTAAGAACTCTTGGCACAACCTTGCAAACTAAAACGTAAACTAATGAAAGGAAAAGATTTACAAGAAGTCAATCCTCCTTATTCTCAGTTTACGGTTCGAACGTATGTTCCATACAAAAACAACTTTTTTTGAATGGACACAAAAATATGGGTCAGTGTGCCTTCCATCCCCAGTTTTAAAGTTGAGAAGTAATGAAGTGGTAGTTCATTGGTGACCGCTGACAACTACACCAGCAGAGAGATACAAAGACGCATTATGGCTGAAAACTGTGCCAACTTTGGATTCCGAAGGAAACTACGGTCGAACAGAATTCGCCACATTTCGAAGTTGACGGTCCACAAATCAATGATTCGGCTGGTAGTCCTCTGCCGGCCGTGAAGAAGGTGAATGAACCAGTTGCATGAGGAGCTGAGGAACCTCCTATCGACAACACCGCAAAATCGATCAACTACAGTGGGCTAGGTACGTTGTCAGAATGTTGGACGATAGCCCACTCAAAATGGTTCTCGAGAACGATTAGATGTGAATCAGTCAAGGTGGATCGATCAAGTGGAAAGCGATCTGCGGTCCCTCCGCAGACTGTGACGCCGGAGAAGTGAAGTCAGATACCGTGTAATTTGGAGACGACTTCTGTGTACAACAGTGATCTCCCTGTCTGAAAGTAAAGTGTTTCCGCTACAAGGTGGTTGCAGTATTGCTCCATCAGAGAAAAATAAGTATTTGGCGTCAGATTTGACAACCGACACTGACAGATGATGTATTTCTCCATGCTCTTGAGCAATAACTGTGCCTAGTAGGCCGTATTTTCATACAAGCGCAAAAAGCGCCAGTAAATGACAACAAATCAACTGAAAGTTTGGATCAATAACCGTTGAAAAACTATGTTTGTTCATTACGTTATTACGGGTCAAGACTGTACTAGAAAGGTTGTTAAAAGAATTTATGTTGACCAGAGCTTCAGTTCCATAAGGTTTGTGCAAATTTTTGGGTTGCTTTCTGAAAATCTACGAACGTTTTTAAACTGGCAAAAGTTTGGGTGGGAGTTCCAAGAAATTGACATTTGAATCTTTGTTTACAATAAAATGTCTCTGTTTGAATAAGTTGTCTTGATTTGTGGATTCAAACAACCTTCATCTTAAATCAACAACATCGACATCAAGTTTCCCAGAATGCATATCCAACAACCCTCCAACAACACAGCATATCCAACAACCCTGAAACACAAGTTCCACCTACCTTCATTGACCATCTCGGTGACCCGCCGCATGGCGGTCAGTGCCAGCTCGAACACCTCCCGGCAGTCCATGGTTTCCAGCTCGGATTTGGTGCACTTGCGGAGGTTCAGCAGTGGGAGCAGCTCCTTCCGCGTTGGCGAGTGCTTGACTAGTTCGCTGAGATGCAACGGGTAGCGGCAGATTCTTTGGATTGGAGCCAGCAGATGGGCCGATATCGGTAACTCCGGGAGGTTCTGCGAAACGCGACAGCTGTTGACAGAGGGGAATTAGAAAATGCGGTTCCTGGTCGAACATGGGATGGTAACTAACCTTTCCAGAATGGTGCAGGCTTCCTTGTTGTTGGTGAAGTTTTCCAGCTCCATCAGGGCTCGAGGGTAGGAATTGCAATACGTCGAGTAGATCATAAATGCCGATTGCTGCAAGAGAGAGAGAGGTTAGTATGATTGAAACTCTCCCGAGTGAGAATTGTACTTACATATTCAAGGAACACTTCGCCTATCCTGTTGTTGGGTACCGCTATCCGGAGAGCATCCAGGAAGGTCTGTTGAAACCGCCAGATTTTTTCCAAGTTCGAGAAAATTATGTTGACACTCTCCGCCGGGAAGACGTCCTCCCGCTCCCGCAGAGGTTTGATGTATCTGTAAAGAATTGTATTTGAAAAAGTCCCTTATGTTCACTAGCTCAGAAATTTGCCAAACTCACCCTAGACAAAGCGAATTGAGCAGCTTGACGTAGTTGATCTCCGTCTCAAGCAGTTCCTTGATCACATTTTCCTTCGTTTGCACCTGACTAGAACCGCCGATCGAATCGTTCGGCACCGATGCCCTGTCCGTTACAACACCATCCTGCAGCATATCACAGTTCTTCAATTCTCCCTCCTTCAGTCCCGTTTCCTTCAGTCCACTACTGCTATTGCTATTGATGATGATTATCTGTTTTGGCTTATTGAATGCGGGTAACAGTTTAACGAAATCCATTGGGAACCAGCCGCAGTCGGAGGAGGTGTCTACGTGATCCGCGTCCTCTGGCCGCACGTCAGACAGGATTGCATCGGATTTTATTCGACCCCACCACCAGGGACCGGGTTCTCTCCTCAGCACCTCCACCAGAGCTCCCTTCTCCAGTGCCAATTCCTGTGGTCCAACGGGACGAAACGAGAACAGCACTTCAGCAAAAACCGATTCCTCTTGAACGCCTATTCTATGGGTTCGACGCCTTGTGTCGTGGGTTTCCTCCGCTTCGTCGTCGCTTTCGGATTCGCTGAGATCCACCGCTCGCATGTCGTTGTCATCGTTGGCCGCCAGCCGGTCCAGTCCCGAGGGTTGACTGCGCGATTTACCGCTGAGTCGTGATATGTTGGCAACATTTTCCTTGTTGTTGCTTTTGAGCGATAGTTTGTGCTTCAGCAGTGATGATGAACCGGCGGTGGACACTTTGGCCGAGTTGGCTCGCCGCACCGAAACCGAGTGTGGCGAAATGGTGGGGTCCTGTGTGCGAGGGAAGGGGATTAGAAGGCATGCATGGGGAGCATCATAGATGAAATAACTTACCGCCCCGTCAATGGCTGCCTCATGCAACAGCTGTTCATCCGCGTCCAGTTCGACCTGAATTCCCGAGTCGCCGCTGTTGCATTTGTCCCTCCGGTGGGACTTGGTTTTCCGCCGTTCCTTACTCGATCGCCATATCAACGGACCGAACCGGTGATGGTGACTCGGCGGTTGTTGCTCAGCAGAATTCTGGGTCCTATCCTGACTGCCATCCACGCTCATGCTGTTGTTGCTGACTATCAGATGGTGGGGATGGTTGCTACTATTACTATTAATACTATTGCTATTGGCTGATGGTCCTTTGGCCGGTTTGAACTGGGAAAAGGTTTTTTTGAATTTTTGCAGCACGCTTTCGGAAGCTGTTGGAAGAATAGGAACCAATTAAGAACAACGGTCAAATGACTGCGAGCTTGGAAACCAACCTTGCTGCGAATGATGCAGATTTTTCTGCTGGGCGGTCAGCAAAGCAGTCTTCTGATTTTGGAGGAGGTTGTTGTGTGTCACACTTCGAGCATCCGCCGACTTCAAGACATGCCTGTTGTCCGTCTGGGGGAGAACCGTCACCGCCGTCGGGGGCGTAGGCTCTGTGAGCGATGGACTAGAAACGGCTCTCAGGTGCAGGGGCTGTGCGGGAGAGAAGAGAAAATAGAGTTTATCAGTAACGCAGTCATGATACTCATGATTACAAAGCATTCGGATTGATTCGGCGCAGACGGGAAACAATCGTTTCATTGGTCACGTCCGGAACGTGTGTGCATGTGATTGATGAATCACACCCGAGATGGAATTGCACCTGGGCGGAGATCGGGACATAATTTGATAAAGCATCGTTTTAAGCCGATGGAACAGGGTGACTAGGAAAACTAGTCATAGTTTGAAGAGGGTGACCTCTATCGGCGGAAGGTTGAATTTATTATTGTTTACATTTGGCATTTTCCTTGTTGGGAGATTGAGAAATCGTCTTGTCACCCTACCTAATCAGAATACAATTTAATTTTGCAACGGTAAGAAAGAAGGTACGAGATGGTAGGCGTCGTCGCCACGATGCTTTAGTATCTGTAGGTAGGTACCAATATAAATTTGATGGATTGATTGTAGTTTTATTGTGCTATGGCGAGCGATAAAATATGCTCCTGCTCAGTGAATGGCACCGTGCTGGACATGGGGTGGATTAAGACGAAGGGAACAACGACGTAGATTTATAGCCCACTACATTTCTGCTAATCCTTATCGAAAAGTGTAATTTTGGTTCTATTTTCATCTAAATGTGGCCCGACGGAGGTGACTTGCAAATTATCTCTGCGGCAAGGTCATATTTGTTATTAAAATGAAGGAATTAACCTTTCTTTCGGCGAGCTGAGTCCACCCTTTTATGGGTATTTTTCAGCGTCATGCATACAGCTGACACTTTTGTTTGCTTACATTTACTACATGTTTACTATCTATGCTCTATGGTTCAAGCGGTGTTTTTTGCCAGAAAAAAAAATTACCGATTGACTCAGATCCACTGAGAATTCTCACTATTTAACGAATTTGAGTGCACAGATATGCCATACCACTCCTAACAATATACGCGAATTAGTCACGATTCAATCTGGAGATAATTGGGAAAACAACTCTCCTGTCAATCAAAAGTCTAGTAAAATTCCACAGCCTACTACTTTCGATGGTGGCGGAAACCGGCGGAAGTTGACGTCTAAGCGGCACGACGGCGATGACGCTTCGCATTCCAGACTGCAACGACATCCACCATCAAAGTGCAATACAACAAACTTGCATACCAACCCGAACGTGCTACCTGATTTCTTATCATCCATTCCTCAATGAATGTTGATTGTTTACAGCAGATTTTCTGTTCCGATACGGTACCCTTAAGATACCATCCTCGATGTAAATATGTTTTGATTTAACTGTTTGTCAACAGCGTGCGGGAAAGTGATAACATTCATCGGGCGCTATCGGAATCGATACAAATGGGAAGTACTGTTTGAGTCTTCCGCCCGCACAGAAGCGCATGTTTGAGTATAGATAGCTAAATAAGGCGCTGGAGGAGGTGTGGTGCGCGGTCTTTTCCAAACAAGCGCTAATGGGTAAACATAATGAGATAATTAGGAACTAAAGTGGCTGTCCAAGCACCTAGTCTGGTTGTCTGTGATATGGCAGAGAGTGATCACGCTCTAGTGAGGTGTCTGTGTTCCGTTGCTGTGCGTTTTAGCAAGCGTGGCCATCGAGTGCAACTTCAAATGGATTCGAATTAAAATTAAGAGTGCGAAAAGTGGAGTTACATTTTCAAGGACGGAACAAAACAATTGGAAATTTTTCTGAAATCCAGGTTGGCTTTACACTTTTTCCTCTTTTGAATGCAATTCGCCCAGTCACCGAAGTGTCCTCAGTGTCCGCATGATGAAGGTTCGGAAACAGAAGTCAATTGTAATACAGTTCGTTATCGTGTTATCATTGTGTGTAACCTGTTGTCATGCGCTACAACTACTGTTGTTGGACATTTTCACGAGGAAAGTATTCGAAAGATGCGCGTACTTGGGGTACCGACTTTTGAAGTGTGTTCAGCGTGTTTATCTCGCTTGTTTATGTAACCCTTCAAGTGGGGATGATTAGTAGCGCCAAGCGTTCGATGGAATACTGACAGAATCGTACCATTTTCTACTTTTCTCTAAAGACTTTCGACCATGAGTTGGATCGTCGCTTTGTTCGAAATATTTAGGCTTTGATAGATATGTCGTTTTCAATATTACTTTTTGAATGAGAAAATAATTTGTTTCTCATGATAAAAATTATCAATAGGTTTCGAAAGATCGGATTTCTTCGCCACAGACAAACCAACCTGAACTTGTGATTTTTTAACTAGGTTATAATAATCTACTCAGAATGGATGCAAACTTACGTATGCGTACGTATTCACCATTTTGAATTTTTGCTATTTCTGCTAGAACAAAAGATGTGATTTATTGATAGGTCCGTTAGAATACGGCAGGATGTGAAATTGAATAGAAGCAGTTGAAATTGAGCGGAGGGCTTCTTTAAACCTCGATTCAAAGTAAATCTGGACGCACGGTTTAATACACCACCGCGTCCCTGGTGGTTGGAACAAAAAACGCTTGACAGGCTTGATTTGTTGATGTTTCATTGACTAAGACATTGGTGAAAAGTTTTTCTCGATTGATCGACGCATCTCGAAATTACGGATCATGGAACTTGAGAAAAGAAAATTAATTGTGCTCAAACATCTAGAGAATCCTTCGTGGTCTGCCTCAAGAATAGCAAAAGTGTTAAAATTCCCAAAGTCAACGGTGTGTCTTGTAACCAAACGTTACAAGGATACTCTGAGTGTGGATAGAGAACAGCGCATCTATCATAAAAGTGGCATTAGAAACAAAGAGCTGAGGAGAAAGGTGTTGAGGTACGTGAAAGGCAACCCAGGTGTCTCCATACGTGATTTGGCAAAGAAATACGATTCCAACTTTTCCACCGTGCGTAACATCCTTTCAAGAGAAGGATATAAGTATTTTTGTGCCAGTAAACATCCGAATCGCTCCATGAAACAAAATTTAGTGGCCAAAAAGCGAGCACGATTACTATACGAATGAGTTTTGACGAAATTTGATGGCTGTATTTTAATGGGAGACGAAACATATGTCAAAATGGATTATAAACGAATCCCCGGACGAAAATTTTAACTGGCAACTGGTCGTGGGGATGTCCCTTCCAGGTATAAATTTGTTTTTGCTGATAAGTTTGCTCGGAAACTAATGATTTGGCAAGGAATCTGCAGTTGTGGCCTTAAAACCAAGGTTTTCATCACATCTCACACAATGACGTCGAAGGTTTACATTGAAGAGTGTCTGAAAAAGCGGATTTTACCCTTCGTTCGGCAACACAAGACCAACGTTATGTTTTGGCCGGATCTAGCCAGCTGCCACTACACAGATAAAAAGGAATATTGAATTTTAAAATTAATGGGATATTTCATGTAAATTTAAGCCAGATAACGCCTGAATCTAGCCTGTTGTATTAAAGATTGCAAACATTGTTGTATGGCGCATGAAAGATTGCAAACAATTTCGTTGTTTACGCCTCCTTTGGCTTGGTTTTAAATGAGGGGAAATTTTACGCGCCCGTTAAAATTGATTATTTTTTTCTGTGTACTCTAAGGAGGTACTAGAATGGCATGCTGCAAACAATGCTAATTTCGTCGCCAAGAGATTAATCATCCGAATTGCCCTGATCGATCGAAAAATATTCGGCAATTGTGAAGCGAAAACTTCGAGGATGCGGTAAAGAAGTGACAAATGCACAACAAATGCGTTTAAAGTGGAATAAGTTTGCCGGTACAGTGTCACCAACAATCAATGTGCAACTAGCGATTTGAAATTGGTTCACTGTTGTAGAACACCTAGTTCCGAGGTACACCTTGCTGTCTGTTCCTTTGTATGCTCTGTGCGCTTTTTAGTATTTTTTGGTGTATTTGTTTTTTTTTTTTTTTTTTTTTGTTTTGTTATTTTGTAATAGTGTGTTTGTGGGGGTTGTGGTGGGCAAGGGGTGAGTCGCTTAGAACAGTGTGCCAGGCACGCTGTAGAAGAAAATCGTACACCATACCGGAACATGTGTGGCACTCTGTGGCACACTTCTGACATTTGTAGTTTTCGAAGATGTAACCTGGCAGCCCTGGAAAATTGACGTCGTATGTTGTTGTGGTGTTGTTTTAATTTGTTTGTTTCGTCACGCAACAGATATAAGTTATAGAAAAAAATGATTATTAGTGAATTTTCGAGCTACCTGTTTGTTTAGGCAAAATCTTGAGTGGAACAATGGATGAGGTAAGCGATTAAATTAATAAGTTGTGACATGATACCATTTAGCAGCTATAATTAAAGGCACATTTTTGGAGCAAATTGGAGGTGGAATATGGAACCATCAACCTCCATTACCTGCAGTCGTTGGCTCAGCTAACCATCGAGATGATCCAAAAGATTGAAGAGGACATGCGGATAATAATTGAGAGCTTTTGTGAAGAAGCTGGTGGAACTCCGTTGAGGAAAAATCGAAGAAAGGAAACTGGCACATTTACAGCCTGACCAGGCATAGTAGTAATGTTCATTTCCGAATACCAGAATGTTCATCAAGGAAATGACGTCAAACATATTCGGACATATCGACACAATCATCGATATTAAATGTAATTAGACACTCTCATGCTGCAGTGCAGTTCGTAAGCCTCAGCAAAGCCGTCGGAGGAACATCGTTAGAGTTAACTACTAGTTCTTCACACAACGACTCAGATATCATATCTTGTGATCCATTGAGTGGTCCAGAGAATTATATCCCAAATAGTTCGAGCGGATTAGATACCATGCAAGAAGAAAGGATTGAAGAATGATGGAATGTGTGAAATACACATAACATTAAACGATTACAATTAACAACTTAATATAATTACAAATGAATTGAATAGTTAACATTATTACAGGGGAATCTCGCTTGGAAGATACGGCTTGATACATTTTGTTATAACGCCGGGTGAATCTGCTATCAAAGGGTGGAGTTGCGTCTCGTTCAATGTTATCGCAAGCGTACGTGAGCTGTTTAGAAAGAGGATAAACCAATAATAAATTATACAACAGTTTACAGGAATTCTCTCACTTATTTCCAGCGCTTAGCTTTTTGAGTTTTTATTCTTTATCACTGAAATTCGATTGCAAAAACGCAGTTTCCACCTTAACCGAGACTCAAATCACCAGGAAAATGTTTCCAAATCCAATCGTCGGGTTGCCTATTGGCACCCATGGTAACGCTTCGAGGCACAATGAATGTGCTGAGCGACTCACCCTTGGTTACGGTCTTAGGGGCGAATCATTATTTGGGGGCGGGGGGGGGGGCGTGGTGGTGTTCTTCCTGAGCCAAAAATTTTTTTGGTTTTCTTCAATTTCCCCCCGGTGGTGTCAGAGGCGGCGGTGCGATCATGATGGCTCGATAAGAAGTAAGGGAGGCGTTTGTTCGAAGAGGTGAATATAATATTTTTATAGGGTAACGGGATGTAATGTTAGCCTAGCTCCTTCATTCGGCCTATGTACCAAATATGTTATTAATTCAGCCATAATCAACAAAATCATGTTGCCATCGGGAGTACCGATTAATTCCAAAGCAATTGAGGCATTATTAATCAATATATAGTTATGCACATCCGTGCAATGTTCGATTTCCGTAACTATTTAGACACCATGACTTCGCTGGTTAAGCTGAACAGATTATCTGCATGATCTTCGAATGATCTAAATTTGGCTAAATTGAACCGATTTACCAAGTAATGCAGCCTAGATGTACAAAAAATAGTCACACGTTATTAGCTATCTGTTCACATCAATAAAATAACAATAATTTAACAAGAAAACCTTAGACCCAATGTTAGGGACATATTACTTTCTATGTACCCAACTATGGCCTGTCGGATTAATAACGTGCCGTAGTAAAAATGTTGTTATTGGTAAAATTTTCAATGGTAATGTATATTTTTTCGTTTGTATATTTTTCAATTGGCTCAACCAAAACAACTATAAAAACAAAATCTGTGTAGAGTAAATCATAATGTTTTTATTATCGAATGACCAGTGAATCATATGTGTAAATCACTGAAATGTTTCAAAGTAATTTTAGTTTAGTTTGTTTGTGTAATTATGTGTTTGGTAGAGCGAATACAGCTGGCAATGCTTTTAATCAGAAAATCAGGAAAAAAAAAACCGTACGAAGACAGCATTTAATATTAAATCTCTCGAATGGTACGAAGTTGCATCCATGAATAGACCCAATTAGGTGTCTATGGACCGACATTACATCCACATCCCTCGAAAGTTTCTGGCTTAATAAAATGAGTTGTGTAACTTCTTGTGATACATACTACCAAACATCTTATTAAACGTACCTAAGCAAGTGTAAATCTAGTTCAATATCGCTCACAGCTACCATACTTCATGAGTTATGATAAAAAATGTAATCGATTGTTGCATATTAGGCTGAGGCATACCCTATATCGTTTGAAAGCTAAATAAATACCCTACTGTTTGACGTTTTGATGAACCGTGTATGTTGTTTAATGCTTGAGTTATGATCACTTGAATGCGTCCAAATTTACTTTGAATCGCGCTTTGAAAGGCGGTGTCCAATCAAGCACACAATCCTTTGCCAAGTTACCCCAGTGCGGGGTAGGCAAGGGAGGGGAAGGGACCCCCTTGACTGGCAAAACATGTGACAGAAATCAATATCAATCACACGGAAAGAAATGACGGGGGATGGAAATAACAATCTCGATAGTTGATAACTACAATAAACATATTTTTGGTTCAGCCACTAAATATGTTTAGCTCAGAGCAATTTTTAAATTGAATCAACCGTACTTCATAGTTAATAGAGCCATCATTTTTACACATCTGTCATAAGGTTAAATCAAAACAAAAATGTTATAATTCCAACCAGTGTGTATTCTTGAAGCAACTATACAAAACTATAGAAACCTGGTGGTTTTCAGTTCGCTTTCAAGTTCACCGTGGCGTCCGCAGAGGAAAAATATTCGGAGGAAGTTATTACTGAGTTTGTGGTAGATGAGAAATCAGTTCAGCTATTGAAATCATTTCAGGTAACAGCACCAGCAATTGAGATTTTCATAAGTGAGAATTACCAAGAAGTTTTTTTTTTCTATTTTCAGAAAATTGCTACGATGTTTCAGCATCACAGAGCGTGAATAAGTAGACGCTCTTCCACCCTCGCCATTATTAGCTGACAGAACGAGGTGCATTGATGGCCTAAACAAGTGGCACTGTTCAATGGTAACGAAAACTGCAGGTTATATAATAAACCAGTTCAAAAACTAAATTCCTACAGGGTGTACGTCCGGTTACAACTCCTTTGAAAAACATAAATTCACCAACAACGAGCATTCTAGAGCCTTCAAAAACCGCTCTGAGGAAACAACCACGAAGTCGTTGGACATCGCTATTACTAATTAATCGATCCAAAAGAGGAAGATTTATAGTGGAAAATTTCAACCAAAATCCTCTCTAGGAAAGACCGCACCTTCATTACTCAGCTCATCATCGATGAATTTGTAGAAGAATTTGGAAAATTGATGAATTAAAGCAGCGATCGGAGGAGTTAAAAAAATATTTTTCCTACAGTGGAAGAGGTAATTCTTTGATATAGGACCGTTAAACACAATGAAAACATCAAATTTAGCATCCGAAAGTCTCATTAAAAAATGAAAAAATGAACAACTATTGCTATTCAGTTGGTTCAACTATAATCATGGTTGATTTTACTAGCACTGAAAGCCAACATTCAAAATATCACCAATATTTTTTTTCGACGTAACCATCATATAGTTAAATCAACCATTTTTTTCTGTAGTTGATTCAAGCATACAATAGTTAAATCAACTTGAAATGTATGATTGTTACAATCATGCACGTGGGTTATGGAAAAATCAATGCAAATATACAGTTGATTTTAGATGAAATATTATTGATTTAATTATACTTTTTTCTCCGTGCAGAGGTTTTGAAAACACAACTACTAATTTTAAACTTCATTTTATTTACTCCTGAATCTGCACAACTAATATTTATTACTGAATCTGCACAACTAATAATTACTACTGAATCTGCACAATTGCCAGAAAGCGGTAGAAAAAAAATGCAAAAATGTTTTAAATTCCCTATTGGGTTAATTTGTGTAACTAATGACTTAATTCCTTTGACAGTGTATTTGTTTAGGCTTACTTTCAAGTGCTGCATCCGAACATCGGAATTATTTTATTGAAAATTTATGAAATTGTACGCCAAAGAAGTGATTCCGAGATTGCTGCTCCCACAGAAGACGCCGAAGAAGATTGCCAAGGAGTTGGGACGCTATTTTGCCACAGTTGATCGCATGAAAAAGTCTCTACATCATGATACTAAGCAGCGGAAGCGGAAAGTGGAGGTCCGCAGTTCACACGTACGTCGAACGAGATCAAACCGGTCCAATATTCGAATATTCTCGCAACGTTCCAGCAGAA
The DNA here is from genome assembly GCA_024533555.2 of Aedes koreicus. NCBI lineage: Eukaryota > Metazoa > Arthropoda > Insecta > Diptera > Culicidae > Aedes > Aedes koreicus. The sequence goes on from JAHHFK020003642.1 coordinate 237,893, forward strand.
AACGTGCCAAGGAAGTCAACATTTCTAAAAAATGCATGAGATGAATCATCAAAGAAGACCTTCTCGCATTTTCCAGAGCGAGAGTGAAACGCCACTTGATTACGAAGCGGATAAATGAACTACGAGTGACTCTTTCGAAACAATTGCTTTCTGTGTTGATAAAGGAAAAATGATAATCCTGTTCTCCGACGAAAAGCTGTTCAGCATCGATGCTGCGTCCAACAGGCGCAGAGATCGGTTCATCCAAACATCCGGCTGATGTCATGATGTTTGACTAGTTGGCGACCAACGGTTTGAAAAGGCCGCCTATTTTCATTGATGCTGGAAATAAAATTAATACCGGAGTGTACACTACCAGTCAATAGTATCGTCTCGCTTCAAAAAGTATTGCAACACACACTTGAATATTGTATCACCCCGAAAAATGATCGACTCACCTAGAACACTAGAATTTATGATACTATATCTTGAAAGCTTTATTACCTGCAAACATGTTGACTTGATCAAAGTTGTTCAGAAGGTTAAGAGCTCCCGGAAGGTAGAGAGTATAGTTCGGAATTCGGTCACTATGTGGCGCAGGTTTTCATCTAAAAGAGTGCATTTTTAACGAGCTTATAGCGTGACCATCTGGAAAGCTCGAACTTTCAGCAAAGTTGTTCAAAAGATTACAGGGCTTCCGGAAGGAAGAGAGTATGGTTCGGTCACTACACACTTAGAAAATTTTACAGTATTCGGTAATTTTTTACCGAACTTTCGACAGCTGAACGCTCGGTAATCCGATTTCACAGATTTCGGTAAAATTTGACAAGTTCCGGTAATTTTTTTACCGGAATACTATAAAATTTCACCAAAATCCGGTAAATCGGATTACCGAACGTTCAGCTGTTGAAAGTTCGGTAAAAAATTACCGAATACTGTAAAATTTTCTAAGTGTGTACGTGGCGCTAGTGGCCATGTTAAAGAGGGCATCTTTGAACGAGTTTATATTGTGATCTCGAGCTTCTAGAAAGTAGAACAACGTTCAGCCAAGTTGTTCAGAAAGTTAAGGGCTTCCGGAAGATGGAGAGTATGGTTGGAAAAACGGTCATTACGTGGCGCTAGTGGCTAGGTAAAAGAGAGTATTTTTCAACGAGTTCCCGACCACCTAGTAAGTTCGAACCTTAAAAAGTTGTTCAAAAGGTCAAGAACTTTTGGAAGATGGAGAGAATGGTTCGGAATTTGGTCAATACGTGCCGCTAGTAGGTTTGTAAAAAAGAGCATTTTTGAACCATACTCTCCACCTCCCGAAAGTCCTTGACTTTCTGAACAACTGTACTATTCAAGTTGTACTATTCTAAGTGGTCGGGATCAATATACAACCTCGACCAAAAGTTCTTTCTTTTCCATGCCCACTAGCGCCACGTAGTGACCGAATCCCGAACCATATTCTCCAACTTCCGGACCTTCTGAACAATTTCTGAACAATGCCCAAGTCAACATTTTTGCAGGTGATCAAAGTTTCAAGATATAGTATCATTAACTCTATTGTTCTAGGTGAGTTGATACTTTTTGGGGGTGATGCAATATTTAGGTTAATTTAACAATGCTTTCCGAAGTGAGTCGATGTGAATCGATACTGGTAGTGTATATCGGTATTTTGAAGGACAAAATGCTTCCCTGGGTGAAGGCCAACTTCTTTAGGATCAATGCGTTGTCTTACAACAGGATAGAGCGCCATGTCATACGTCAAATCGGACCAAACGATGGCTGATAAAGAACATGAAGATTTGTGGCTTAACCCGTTGTATTATTCGATTTGGGCGATTGTTGATGTACAAGCCTGCAAAACTTCTCACCCTAGTGCACACATGGTAGTAGATGTCGGAGGACTACGTTCAAAAGGCGTGTTCAAGCTTGCAGCGTTGTCTTGAGGATGCCATTGATAAAAATAGAGGACACATCGAGTAAATTTGTTTGAAAAGAGCTGAAGATAACTGAACTCGAAAAGGTTGATAGTATTGCTTAAAATAGTAAAATAGGTAGATAGTATAGATGAAAATGGGATTTGAAAGAAATATTTCAAATTTTTACATTTTTGCCTGACACGCCCTGCACTTTGAACGAAAGCGTTTTTTTTTTCATCAGGTTGTGTGACAAGAGATGCAATCAGTAAAGCAGAATATTTTTTTAAATGATGTGCAGATGTCCAGATTCCAGTATACGGACTCCGGACCACAGCAGCATACTCCAGAACGGATCGCACCAACGAGTAGTACAACGCACGTAAACAGTATGTATCTTTGAATTCATGGGCAATTCTGAAGATAAATCCCAAGTTTCTGTTATTTCTAGCGATAAATGAGTAATGCTCTCTAAAGGAGACTTTCCTGTCTAGATGAACTCCACGGTCTTTGATCACGAACATTCTCTCCACATTTTCACCGCTAATGTTGTATTTTGGTGTAGCTTTCATCCGTTGTATGTTCGCCAGAAGCAGGGCATGATCAACACAATCGAAAGCAGCTTTCAAATGTATGTAGTGTCTATTTGAGCCCCATTCTCCATATTTCGTATGCAGTATGAAGTAAGTTCTGTGAGGTTAGCAACCGTTGACCTCCCTGCAAAAAATCCTGCGAAAATAACGTTTTAATAATAAGTTTCCATCAACATAGAGCCTGCACATAAAGATATAATACCGTGATAGTTTGGTGCGTTTCCGCGAACATTTTCTTTGAAGACAGGAAACAGAAAAGATTCCTTACATCCATCTGGGAAAGTTGATTGAGCGATAGATTGATTGCAAATGGCTGTTAGGGGAGCGCATAGTGCAATTGCACAATTTTTGAACACAATAAGCGGAATACCATCCGGTCCTGGCTGACACGAACACTTTAGTTTATTGATAGTATCATTGATGTCTGCTTTTGAAAATACTATATTCTGTATTTCTAGTACACCTTCTGGAAAATTATTGAGGGCAGTGCTAATGTATTGCGGAGAAGCAATTTCTAATTTGAAGAATCTTGAAAAATGGCACGCAAATAGTCTGCATATGTTAGCGTAAGAGGCGGCTGTGTCTGTACCATAAGACATAATAGACGGAGGCCATTTTACTTACGTTATTCGTTTACGCTCGTTTCGCTTTTGCCGCACATACAGTGGTTATTGAGATGACATCGGAACAAGCGCAGATTCGCCAAAAAGTTATGTACGCCGTGGAAAATCCGAGTGCGTCCCACTGATGGATCGGAAAACACGTGGGATTCCTCATACAACAGTGTCCCGAATCGTGAAGTCATTGAAGAAGACGCAGATGACCCAGCGAAGGTCAGGCAGCAGCAGAAAACCGAAGACAGCTGATCCGGTGAAAGCAAGGAAGGTGTTAAGCGTCGACCAAGCCTTTCGATCCGCGATTTTACGAAAAAGGCAGAGATTTCAATCTGGTTTGTCGAAAAAACTATGAAACGTGTCGGCCTTCACGTCTACAAGGTTAGGGAGGCATCAAACCGAAACGATAAAAATAACATGGTAGCCAAAACCCGCGCCAGTTAGCTGTATTGAGAGTGGCTGACGAAACCGAGGTGCGTCGTGATGGACGACGAGACTTACAGGGTGCGGCAGAAAATAATGCGAAAATGTTCAAACTTGAGTATTGGGTTAATTCGTGTAGCTAGTGACTAATTTCTGTCGAAAGTGTATTTGTTTATGTTTACTTTCAAGTGCTGTATCCAAACATTCTATTTGTTTTATTGCAAATTCGTCAAAATGTTCGCGAAAAAAGTGATCACCAGTTTGTTGCTCGCCCAGAAGAAGCCGAAAGAGATTGCCAACGTGGTAGGGTGCCATTCCGCGCTTTGCACGCACGCCGAACGTGATCAAATCGGTCTGTGCAAAAATTGCTCGCAACCCGGTGCGTTCCATAAGAAAACTTGCAAAGGAAGTCAATATTTCGGAGAAATCCATGAATCATCAAAGAAGACCTGCATGCATCTTCCAGAGCCAGAGTGAAACGCCACTTGATTACGGACCGGGTCAAGGAACTACGAGTGACTCGTTCCAAGAGATTGCTTTCCTTGTTGAAGAAGGAAAAAAATGATAATCCTGTTCTCCGATGAAAAGCTTTTCAGCATCGATGCTGTGGCCAACAGCCGCACGGACCGGTTCATTTCACCGCAGAAAATGGAGAACGTTCCGGTAAAAGTGAAATTCAAATTTCAAACCAAACATCCGGCTGGTGTCATGATGTTTGGCTTGGTGGCGTCCAACGGTTTGAAAATGCCGCCTGTTTTCATTGATGCTGGAGTTAAAATCAATACCGAAGTGTATATCGGTATTTTAAAGGACCAAGTGCTTCCCTGGGTGAAGGCCAACTTCTCCGAGGACCAAAACGTTGTCCTACAGCAGGATGGAGCGCCGTGTCACACGTCCAATCGAACCCAACAATGGTTGAACGATAACATGAAGTTTTGGCCGAAGGATTTGTGGGCCCCTAGCAGTCCAGATCTTAATTCGTTGGATTATTCGATTTGGGCATATGTTGAAGCACGAGCCTGCAAAACATCACACTCTAGTGTGAAAACCCTGAAGTCAACCATAACACGCGCATGGCAGTCAATGTCGGAGGACTAAGTCCGAAAGGCATGCTCTGGCTTCCGGCGTCGGCTCGAGGATGTTATTAATAAAACTGGAGGACACATTGAATAAATTTGTTTAAAAGGACTTTATAACTGCACTCGAAAATGTTGATATTATTGCTTGATGTAGTTGAAAATGGGATTTGAAAGAAATAGAACAAATTTTCGCATTATTTTCTGCCGCACCCTGTACATCAAGACGGACACAAAGCAATTGCCGGGGCAGGAGTTTTACGTTGCCAGATTACGGTTGGTCTGGAAGAGGTAAAGAAGAAGAAGGTGCACAAATTCGCCAAAAAGCTTTTGGTTTGGCAGACCATCTGTGGGTGTGAAGAGATGAGCCAACCATACATCACGACGGGTACAATGAATGGGAAAATCTATTGAAAAGAGTCCATCCAGAAGCGTCTGCTGCCCTTCCTGTGGTCTCACGGAGGCGAGACGCTATTTTGGACGGATTTGGCATCCTGTCACTACGCGCAGCCGATGTTGGACTATGTTGTTTTTGTACCAAAATACTTCAACCAACCGAACTCGCCGGAACTTCGTCCGATTGGGGCCAACAATTCGTAACACACTTAATGTATTCGAGAACGAGCTGGATTTGAAGAAACAGTGGCTAGAAGTATCAAAACAAGGCAATAACGACTGTTCCAGAAAGTATAAGCACACCTTATTTTAACGGTCACTTTGAATATAATGAAATATTCCAACATGTTTTGGCTGCGTCCTTTTGTTTGCACATTTCTGAATGACATAGCATCAAAAAAGTGCTCAGTTTTGTGTTACCTATCAAAATGTGCGGTCTTACTACGGAACAACGAAAAACTATCGTGCACAAATGTTGCACTGTGAGCGGACTCTCCTTGAGAAAATTCGCCAAGGAACAGGGTTTAAGCGTCGGAGCGGTACAATCTGCGATTCGAAAATATAGAGAACAGTGTACGTTTGAAGATGCGCCGAAGAGTGGTCGGAAGTCCGATCCTGTTAGTCCGGATATCGATAAAAAGATCAGGGATGCCTACAAGCGAAAACCAGCGACTTCCGTTCGGGATGTTGCGAAAAAACTAGGGACCTCGTCGAGTCACGTCATGCGTGCCAAAGAAAGACTTGGGCTAAAAACATACCGGAAGCAGAAAAAAACCCAAAAGGAACCCAAAACAGGCCACGTCGGTGAAACCACGAGCCCGCAAACTCTACGATTCGTTATTGTGTAGAAATTCTGGGTGTATAATAATGGACGATGAAACGTATGTGAAACTAGATTACAAAACGCTTCCCGGACCACAATTCTATACTGTAAGCGAAGACAAAGACATCCCCGAAACGGAGAAGGCAATTTTTACCGAAAAATTCGGTAAGAAGGTTATGGTTTGGCAGGCAATATGCGAGTGTGGTAAAACATCTAGTCCGTACATCACAACGGAGACAATGAACACTCAGAAATACGTTAAAGAATGTCTCCAGAAGCGATTATTGCCGATGATCAGGCAGCACGAAGGTCAAGTAGTGTTTTGGCCTGATTTGGCGTCATGTCATTACGCAGGACACTTTAGAATGGTACAAAAGTCAAAATGTATGTTTCGTGCCGAAAGACTTGAATCCGCCGAACTGCCCGGAGGCACGGCCAATCGACACTTTTTGGGCTTAAACCAAAGCAAAGCTTCGAAAATTCATAAAACCAGCGGACGACATCCAAAAATTTAAAAAACATTGGCCAAAAGTGGTCAAAATGGTGTGAAGTACCACTGTGCAGAAACTAATGGGTCATGTTCGAGGAAAAGTTAAGAGTCTTGGCAATGATAAAATATTTTGATTAAGCGAGAGTAAAATATCATATAAAACACAAATACAAATATGATTTGCCAAATAAAATTATTAAAACTAAAAATAACATGACTTTTTTGTTATTTTGAAAGTGTGCTTATACTTTCTGGAACAGTCTATAGTGGGGCCCAAAATCTTATGAGTGATGTCAAGGGCAAAGTGAGGGTATTCTGTCATAAAGAGGAGATCCAATTAACCCAATGAAGTAAACAATCTAACCGTAATGTTGTTATTTTTTCCCTGAGTAGTTTATTCCCTGAAAGTTTGAATAAAATCTGACTTAAAATGAATTTTTGGCGACCATTTTTGTGTGTCTCATTTTTTTCGAGTACAGTCTTTGTACAATTATTTTCAGAGCGCTAAACGATATCAATGTTACGCACTTTATCAAAGATGTAGGCCATAGAAGATTGTACACAGCACCAAAAGTATGCACTGCAACCGCCACGAAAAGTGTAAAGTTGGAAAGAAACATTTTAACATAAATTTGAAAAACATAAGGGTGATCGGAATTAAGAACACAAATGAAAGGAACTAGGAATAAGTAGATTTTTTTTCGATTGGAATTAGGAACAAAACTTACAGAAGGTTATCGACCATTTAGGGAAGTGCGAGTGGGTCAATACACCTTTGTAGGAACAAATTGAAGCTCGCTGCGTTATTTAGGTAGTCAAATGTAATTACATCGTAGTTTTAGGACCTCTGTGGCGTGAATAAATATCAAGAACGATACTTCAACAGAGCGGACTTCAGACCGGCTATCAATATATTTTCCTCTACGTTGATTGATTGCAAAACAAAACACATGTTTATCTGTTTACATTTTAACATTCTCTCCCGCACATCCTTGAAACGTTAGCATTATCTTTGAAACAGAGAGAATAAATTCCATCGTTCTCGGACTGAAAATGCAAGGGACTTATCAATAATTAACATTGTACTAAGGCTTTGCGGAACACTAAAGTTAATTAGAAACGGATTCACGTCAGGCAGCGATTATCACCAAGGCTAGCTTTGATCGATGTTGGAGCTTAACGCGTTAGAGGTTAACTTGAATAATATGTCATTGAAAAATTGTCTTACAAGAGATAAGATCGAAATGCAAAGGGTACTAATCTTTGTTTTTAGTCGGAAAAGTTTCATCTTTTTTGGTAAATAACATTGCAACATATCCACGGATCTCAGTCTCAACATTGTTGGTATAAGCACGTCGATAACATTAAAAACTCCTTCCATCATTAATCTAAGGAAGGGCCTGATGTTCAATCTCAACCTCTTTGCACCTGTCAACTTGGACTTATTGTTGTTGATCGTTTGAAACCAGTTTCAGCCAAAGTGATTGGAGTTCAACGAAATGGAAACTTTTTTGCCGGAATGATTTATGATAAGCGTGATATCTCAAGACCTAATGCCGCGCTCTGAGTCCACCCTATAAATAACTCGCCTGCTGTTCCTAAATTATCGCAAAAACCCACATGACATTCATTGCTAATAACAATAATCCTTTTTTTTGTTTCAATTTCGTATCGGAGAAGGTGGATTCAGTTGCAGTCTGATAAGAATTTGCAACACATCTTTTGTTACAGAACACACACACACTTCCAAGGAGAAAGTGAGTTGCAAACAAAGATTCCGGAGAAAATCAATGAATGACATCGTCGTGAACGATGAAAACATTGAATGATTATTTTTGCCATTGCCAAAAATAGATTCGGTGGCCTTCCACTAATGTCTGGAGATCTAGGCATCTCCGGGATGTATTTGATTGACGTCGATGGCAGTGGTGCCATCACAAACGTATGCTGTTTTGGCAAAGTTATGGCCATTCGAATGTCGGATGATGTTTCTCAAATGAACTTTTAATTTTTTTTCATATATATACACACTACAATGTCATGTAAATTTCTGTCCCCTGGCACCGACACATGTAACCGTCCTTTAGCACATAAGAATAGAAAGAGAAGAGAAAAAAAATTCAATCAAACACATCCTTTGTCGAATTGCGTTTGTGTCAGTTTCAGGAGACATAATTTTACACAAAATCTTTCTTTACGTTCCCCGATTTTTCACAAACATGAATTATAATACGTTTCGTGTAAACTTTATAATATCTACACACTACCAAAATTTCATGTAAATTTCTGTCTCCTGAGACCGACACATGCAAGCGTCCTTTAACACATAAGAATGAATAGAAAGAGATGAGAAAATAAATTCAATCAAACACATCTTTTGTCGAATTGCGTATGTGTCAGTTTGAGGAGATATCATTTTACACGAAATCTTATTTTACGTTCCCCGACTTTTTACAAACATGAATTACGTCTCGTGTAAAATTCATAAATTCTAAGTGTGTAAGTGTGTATATATATCGAGAAGAGTACATATAATATTACACATGTGACGTAAACGTCACATCATATTTTTAGCGTAGGAAACTTCTGTTAATCTGGCATCACTCCATACAAGGTCTTATCAAAATTTAGCCTATGATTTCCATCAAATGGTGAATATTTACAACAGGGTGAATTTCAAATAAACTGATTTGACATGAGCGAGCATGAAATAACAAGCATGACGGATATATGTAGCACAGGCCAAAATGTCAAAAATCTATTTACCACAACACAATCCTCGCGCCACCAATCGTCAGCCGCGTCCAAACTCCCGCTACACCAGTCAGGAATCGCTCGACCAATGAAGTCACTATCGAACGGCGCACAATTAGAGCCACAATGACTGCTGGCATAGAATCCATAGGCTCCCATCATCCGTCCCTTCAGTTTGAGCTTCTGCCGTCGACGTACTTGCTGGTGTTGTCTACCGGAATTAACAACATAGGTCTGCCGATTTCGCAGATGCCGTCTTAATCTTCCCCCGTGATTCTTCATCTCCCACATCGAGGGAAACTCGCACTCCAGCACTGTTCCTTCACAATCTCTAAAATCGTACGAATTCCCACACTTGCCCAGCGCCTGTAAGGTCGCCGCACTTCGCGTCCGTTCACTACTGCTTGCTATGAGCATACTTCTGTTCGTGATGATCTAAATCTCACACGCACCTAACACACAATCCATCCAATCAATACGATTATGCGTTTGTGCTTTTGCATCTATTTGTACGCTCAGTTCACTGGATTATCGCACTTGCACTGACCCAAGCTAGGGGAAAACAATTATCATAAAACAAATCAAAACAATGATCGCGATACGGATTAAGGGTTGCACAATCTCCCTATTCGGTTTCGTAGCAATCGATTTACAAACAGTTCCGAAGCGCTGTCGGAAAACAACTGACCAATGCTGGGTGAGTGGGTGCGATTTTGGACACCCGGCTTCACCGGTTATCTGCTTTGCCCCTTATCGCCGAGGGTACAAGTTGTTGAATGGAACAAGAGTGGATGATAAATTAGAGTTCGCTTGTAGGTAGCTCGCTTTTCACATCATTTTTGGCAAACGTTCGGCATTGATAACATGCGCCAGGGACAGTGAATGGGGGACTTTTTCTCAGTGAGGCTTAATTCGAAGAATTTTTCGACTATAGCTTGTAAATGGGGATGGTTGTACATACAGCGGTTTGATGGATTTCTATTCGACTGAAGTCGTTTGTAAAATATCAATGCGTAATGGTTATGTCAGCGGTGAAAGCGTTTATCAATTTTCCTGGTAGGTGCCTGTGGTTGTTTTTAGACGCTGGATCAAAACACAGTGATTAACATGATTTTGTAGGAGTAGGTCGGATATGGTCAAATATAGAAAACGGAACGGCATTGGCATTCTAGAGCAGTTCCCATCGCATTGGGCTGACGGTGATGAGAAATTTGTGAAATCTAGAATTGCTTTAGGATTTCGGCTTGCGTATACTAACAACCTTCTTAAAGTTCCGTAATACTGCCTCAAGTTAGAGGACTGCCAAATAGTTCAAAAAACTAGAAAAAGTATCTGCGATTGTCTTACTTTGAAGAGAATCTCCATCTATTGAGTATCAGCCACCTTATTCTGAGAAAAAGGAACTGATAAGAACATTAGTTCTCAGAAAATAATTTTATTGCAGAGTTTTCAAGGTTTAAAGACTGTATTCGATGAAATTTGGACACACAAAATAGGTCACCAAAAATTTTCCTTGAGCCCGATTCTTTTCAAACTTTCTGGAAATAAAGTACTACTAAATGGTTAAGTTTTGACATCATTGGTCTATTGAACCTCTTCTCCCAACCCAAATGCCCGCACCTTTGCCTTGACCCCTTTCATACAATTTTGGGCAATGATAGGACCGACTTGCTTACTTACTTTTAACCACACTTTCTTTAGTTCAAGTTCATTTTCTATCAGTTTTGGAGTTTTAACGAGCTTTGCCTTCATGATTGCCCAAAATTTTTCAATTGGGCGAAGTTCCGGAGTGTTTGGAGGGTTGACTTCTTTTGGTACAAAAACTACATTATTATCTTTGTACCAGTCTAAGACGGGCCGGGCATAGTGGCAAGATGCCAAATCCGGCCAAAACCGTGTCGGGCCATCGTGAGATCTCAAGAAGGGCAGAAGTCGTTTTTGGAGGCATTCGTCCTTGTAGATTTGTCCGTTGACGGTCCCAGAGGTGATGAAGGGCTGACTCATTTTGCCACATCCGCCGATCGCTTGCCAGACAAGGAATTTTTTGGCGAATTTCGACAGTTTCTTCTTCCGTACACTCTCCGGAACGGCCAACTTAGAGGTGGCGACGTAGTGTTCCTGTCCTGGCATTTGTTTGGTGTCGGCTTTAATGTAGGTCTCATCGTCCATCACAATGCAGAACGGTTTTGTGAGCCACTCCCTGTACAGTTTTCTTGCGCGAGTTTTGGCCACCGAGTTCTGTTTATCGCTCCGGTTCGGTGCCTTCTGGACCTTGTACACATGTAATCCAGAACGTTTCATTGTTTTCTGCACAAAACAAACTGAAACTTTCGCCTTTGTCGCAACATCCCTGATCGTAATGTTGGGATAACGCTTAAATTGGTTCAATACCATCCTGGCCTTCTCCGGATTTGATGTGCCACGTTTTTTGCCACTACCATTTTTCCGCTTGGTTGTCTTACGGTCCTTGATCACATGAGATACGGTTAAATGTGCGATTCCGAGCTGTTTTCCGATCCATCGATGAGAAGCGTTTGGGTTTTCGAAGTAAGTACCTAAAATTTGTTGGCGCACTATTTCTTCATTCGAAGCCATCACTGAAATCACTCGACCGATTTTCACGAAACTCATTACACAATTGACACAACACAATGAAATAATTAGTTAAAATTAAAAAAAAGGGTGTTTTTGGGGGGGGGGTACACACTTCGATTTTTTTACAGAATTATGTAAACAAAATCACCGAAATCGATCTGTAAAATGAAAATTACAGAATTTTCGGTAAAAGAGTAAAATTTTGTTGTTGACACATCGTAAAACTACCGATAAACTGTAAATGAAAAAAAATACCGAAAATTTGTAAAAAAAAGTACCAAAAAATCTGTAACGTCATTTAACCATAAATCGATGTTTTTTCACCGAACTTCTGTAAACACCTTGAGCAGCCATCTTGTCAAATCAGAAGAAAATAGTTCGGAAGTGGTTGACGCGCAAGAAGGAAAGTGGGGAAAAAATCGAGTAAAAATAGTGCTAAAATGGACAGTTTCCTAAATAAATTGAATGAACACGATGAAAGGATAATCATTATCTTCCGTAAGTAAAATAAATCACATTATATTTAGTCATGAATTTTTGTTGCAGCCTGAAATAATCTGTTTTTTTGCCATGTCAAAGTGCCCGGTTACGTTGCCGGCTTACACCGCCGTGTTAACAGGCATTTAAAAAATAAAAACTTCCGCTCAACTGTTACGTGTTACGATTGCACATTTTCCGCAATGTAATGAATTTGTTATTGAAAGCTATGCGCAAAAGTAAAAAAAAAACTCGAAATCCGAATTTTGGCAAACATATATGCCAGCACTGTTGTGCTTCGATCTGTACTAAAGAATCCCTCGAATGTTTTATAATGGTGCTGTAATAAATGAAAGAGAGCGTGACTGGAGAGAATCTCTCATTGTTAGATTCGCCCTATTGAAAAAAGTTCCTAGATTT
>JAHHFK020003643.1:0-65927 GCA_024533555.2 Aedes koreicus
AAGGAAACTTCGATCCACACGATTATCTCGCTCGAAAGCCACAATTAATAGACCTGAAACATGCAACTTGGCTCACGTGGTGCTTTAAAACGAAAAGGAGTGCAATTACGTGAGATGGCAAACCAGGAAAGTTCGATTTTCGTCGCAGCCGGGGATCCGATTTTTCCTTTACTCACTTTTAAATCGAATATTCATTACTTCTGCTTCCATTTGCTAGCCTACTTTTGTGTATCTTTTGAGCTACTTGCATGGAGCGATGTCTGTCAGAGTCATGGCCGACTCCTTCTTGCGTACAGCTGCAACAGGGCTAGTTCCTTGCAAACGGATTCTATTTCACCAAGAAATTGTAGTAGGTGCAATTATCAGGAATCCCATCCTGCTGTCAGGATTTTTCACCGATCGAAACCACGACACACAAACTACGGAGGCCACGAATGGACTACGGTATGAGCTCAATTCTTCTGCTCAACGCTGCTCCCTCATTCGGTCCGTATTCGCTGTCTGTGTGTGCACCTTTTTTGTGTGTCTCACTACTCACTCTCCCTTTGCTGTGCTGTGCCACTGTTGCTGCTCCTTCTTGACGCTTCAGCTGCTGTAAAGGTGAGCATCCAAGGGAGAGAGCGGGTTTCCAATTACATAGGAATTGTGTGACGCTAGAGTGCCCTATCGTCGAAATCAAACTCTGCAGTCTAGATACGTGCCTAAAACAGAAACTCTTCTCCACATATTCCAAAGCAGAAAATTTTCAACACATCGCTCTTCCTCCCTCTCACTAATTTTCCGATTTCCTCCTTGTGAGCTGCTTCACCACCGCCGCTAGTTCGTGGGTTCGCTCCCTCCTTCCCTACCTGTCCACACTGATTTGAAGCTAGAAAATGTCAGCAAAATTTTAAGACACTTTTTCACGCTGCTGCCCACACCGGCTTCGATCGATCCCGAAACGAGTTGAAATCGTTACGCCCGATACGGAACTTCCGAACGACAAACACCAAACCTACCTAGGTGGACCCCATAGTGGAAGCGAACGCGACGCGACGCGACGCGATGCGACGCGATCCTAATCGAAGCGATTTTCAACGCGATTTGATACCCATAGTGAACGCGATTAGAAGCGATATCATGTAAATGAGATGTAAATAGGTGATGCCAATCGAATTTGTCGTCCTTTTTGCTCCCCCGCTGTTTAAATAGACGACGGAGCTTGACGTCAAACTCCTTTAATCATTTACACAGTGAAAGAACGAAAAAGACGACACAAAACGCGTGTTCTGTTCAACTACTTCAAGCCAAACATTGCATTAGATACTATGTAACATTTGTGTCAAATCACAAAAAGTAGGATTAAAAACGTTTGAGACCATATAGGGTTAGCAACAATCAATTTAAAACTAGCGATTTGAAATTGGTTCTCTGTTGTAGAACCAGCGGCTGGATAATCCCTTGCTCCAAAGAACACCTTGCAGCCTGCACCTTGCAATTCTTGCGCTTTATGGTAATAGAAGCTTCGTTTTTGTTTTGATTCACTGTGTTATTTTGACAGAATATTAGAGGGTTTGTTCGTGTAAGTTATGTTATTAGGAGCGAATCATCAAGCTTGGGACCGATGTGCTGGTACTTCCTGAGCCAAAAACTATATCCATTTTCTTTACTATCCAGCCGCTGGGGTTAGTGTACAAACTGTATGACCTGATAGTTTAAGTGTTGATTTTAGATCCACAAATAAAAGTTCCTGGTTAACATATTACGCAAATCATTCTTTGTATACTTAATTTACTTACTTAAGTCTCCTGGGGGATCTCCTAAAAGTGGGTGCATAGGACTGATAATTTGTAATTCACCTAGCAAATAGGTTTGAAAAGCAAAGTAAAATTAGAATATCAGATCCGTTGGTCCTTTAATTATTGAGATTTGTGCCGATATGTAAGATTTCCGATTGATTGAATATGTAGCCAGTTGTTGGGGTTCTCAAATATGATGGGCTGCGTTTTAATTGAATGTTTGCTTATTGCAAGGAATAAGTGGTACAACAATGACAACTAATAGGGACACAATTTGAACATTATTTTTTATTAGGGTTTACCGCAATCAAAATAGTCAAATGTACATTCTCACTTGGCAAAAGACTAATCTAACAGGTCCAATCTACAAATGCAAATGTAATAGGTCCTAAGTAACAAATGTATCAATTACACGCAGAATCATCATAATCCTCAAGAACAACATTTTATTTGTGATCCTGACGACGTTTTACGTTGAAAACCATTCAAAAATTTCATATTACACGATTGAGTTGCAATTACAATTAAAATAAAAAATAAAAAATTCAAAACCCTCGTATTTTTCTCAATTTGACACAAATGTTTCATTGGACCTAATGCAATGTTCGGCTTGAAATCGCGCGAAAACCGAGCGACGAACCAGTGCATGCAGTGGTTGGTCGCATGATAATCGCTCATCGCGTCGCATCGCGTCGCGTTCTCTATGGTATGTTAGCTATATTTTTGCTTTGTTTAAATGTACGGAGGTTGGTCGCGCGACTTCGCGCGACTTGTCAAACTTCGCATCGCGTCGCGAGTCGCGTCCACCCTGGGGGCTCTAGACACTATGACCAGGCTAAGTTTCTAGGGAAAGATGATTCCTTATTGACGGAGCATTTTATGTCCTTGAAACTGGTATCGGAAAGTGGTCATGAAATCTAAGTAAATCCAAATCCCAAATCCGACATGTTTTGTCGCGTTCGGTCTATGCACTGGACAAAGGAAACGGATGGAATCACATTAAAGCTTTTCGACCAGTTTTTTAAGGAGGGGGATGAACTGAATGCCTCACCCATCATCTTCGACGCTGGAAACGTGACTTTGCGAGTGAAGATCAGAGCAGTCTATTCGATGATAGATGGTGTTATGGCATACGCCATTGTAGGAAACCGAAACACTACAGCATGTCCACTATGTCTGAAAGATGATGAACGAATCGGACCATCTTTCTTTCATTCAAGATTGAACTTGGTAGAAGGCCTCATTACGAAATTCCGCAGTTTTTTTTTTTTTGGGGGGGGGGGGGGGGGGAGTAACTGGCCCCATATTAATCTCATTGTTCCTTTATTCATCCTACAATGAATCAAACAATTGGGCAGTTGAAGGATCGTGTTCGTTTTCTAATAATGTTTGCTTACGTTAAATAACTACAACAAACATTACTAACTAATCCTGTAACGTGTATATCGTTTTATTTCAAGTAGGATGAATTGCAAAGTGATGAGATTAATATAGATACATCTTCCCTATTTGTATCTGCATAAATATGAGCATCTATCGGAAATGATTGAACGTTTGGTAAATTTTATCAAAAAAATAAGGTATGCGAAAGTATATAATGCTAATAAATGTTTTGATATTTCTAGCCATTTACGATGAACTTCGTCGACGAGCAGGCTGGAGAAACAAGTCACAAGCGGCACAAGTTTTCCAGATTGCACTTTGCACGGAAAACTTCTGCGGAGGATAACCTTACTGATATGATGAGAGAAGCTTTGACTTGGTCTGATCCCAAAATGACGTATCTATCGGTCAAATCAAGCGGCAAAAAATCATTCTGGATGCATGATCTAGAGTTCGAAGTGCAGATACTACAGTTCTGTGTATCTGACGAACAAGAACACGAAAACATTTCCCAATCTAGCGAAACCGATGACGAATACAGTGAAGATGAGCGACAACTTTGAGTGAAGATGAATTATCTGATGGTTATGGATAATATACTGTTTTGTGGAAAGGTCCCAGTTAACTTGTTTTATTCCAAAGACATCTGAAAAGCGTATGGATAAATGGGCAATATTCCGAAAATATGGGGAAATGGGGTAAAATCAGCAATATCTTCGTTCGCCGACCGTGCGGTGGTCGCAACCACCTTCATTCGATTTCTCGGAAAATTTACATAAGAATAGGCCTATTTTGACTACCGCAGGCCCCTCCGATTATAGATTATTCTGCAATATTCAAAAACACGGAGAATCGGGGCAAAATAAGCCCAATATCTCTGTTTCTCGACCCGTCGATGGCTGCAACCACCTTCATTCGATTCCTAGGAAAATTATTCAACAGAATAGGCTTATTTTGACTACCGAAGACCCCTCCGACCATAGATTAATGAACAATATTCGAAAACATGGGAGAAGTGGGGTAAAATCAGCAATATCTCCGTTACCCGACCCGTGCGGTGGCTGCAATTTACTTTTTGAATGATTACTGGGCATTATTCGAAAATACGGGGGAATTGGGGAAAATAAGCCCAATATATCCGTCCAAATTTTCACATAAAAAATGCTATTGTTCACTAACCTTGTGCTACTTGGAGCTGAATTAAAGACTGTATTCGATGAAATTTGGACACACGTAATTGTTCGTAACTTTTCAGCGTGTGGGTAAAAATTATTGAAATTTTAACTGAATGTATTTCATTGTGTTGTGTCAATTGTGTAATGAGTTTCGTGAAAATCGGTCGAGTGATTTCAGTGATGGCTTCGAATGAAGAAATAGTGCGCCAACAAATTTTGGGTACTCACTTCGAAAACCCAAACGCTTCTCATCGATGGATCGGAAAACAGCTCGGAATCGCACATTCAACCGTATCTCATGTGATCAAAACGTTCAAGGACCGTAAGACAACCAAGCGGAAAAATGGGAGTAGCAAAAAACGTGGCACATCAAATCCGGAGAAGGCCAGCATGGTATTGAACCAATTTAAGCGTTATCCCAACATTTCGATCAGGGATGTTGCGAAAAAGGCGAAAGTTTCAGTTTGTTTTGTGCAGAAAACAATGAAACGTTCTGGATTACATGTATACAAGGTCCAGAAGGCACCGAACCGGAGCGATAAACAGAACTCGGTGGCCAAAACTCGTGCAAGAAAACTGTACAGGGAGTGGCTCACAAAACCGTTCTGCATTGTGATGGACGATGAGACCTACATTAAAGCCGACACCAAACAAATGCCAGGACAGGAACACTACGTCGCCACCTCTAAGTTGGCCGTTCTGGAGAGTGTACGGAAGAAGAAACTGTCGAAATTCGCCAAAAAATTCCTTGTCTGGCAAGCGATCTGCGGATGTGGCAAAATGAGTCAGCCCTTCATCACCTCTGGGACCGTCAACGGACAAATCTGCAAGGACGAATGCCTCCAAAAACGACTTCTGCCCTTCTTGAGATCTCACGATGGCCCGACACTGTTTTGGCCGGATTTTGGCATCTTGCCACTATGCCCGGCCCGTCTTAGACTGGTACAAAGATAATAAGGTCTGTATCCACATTAATCCGGACACCTTCAAATCATTGTAACTTTTGAAATATTGCACGTAGGAATGAAAAATTTCCCTGTGGTATAGCTGAGAGTCTATGATGAAAAAGACTATGATTGATGTTTACATTTCATGTTTAGTATTCAAGATGGCGACGAAAGAAAAACAAGTACGCGAGCGAATTTTGTACGGGCGTACGGCAAATCCTGACTTGTCAATACGGAACCTTGCAAAAACATTGGATTTGCCTAAATCCACTGTTCACGATGTGCTCAAATCATTTTCGGAACGTTTGACGGTGGAGAGGAAACCGAGAAGTGACAAAAACATTGGACGCGCTGATCCTGTCATGGACCGAAAGGTGAAAAGGATATTAACGAAAAACCCAAATCTCTCCATTCGAACGGTGGCTCGTAAAATAGGGATGTCGCCTGGTTTTGTCCAAAAATCAAAACAACGTTTGGGACTTAAGTCGTATAAAGTAAAAACAGTTCAAAATCGCAACGACAAACAGAACTTGGCAGCAAAATCACGGGCTCGACGTTTGTACTGCGAATATTTGACGAAGTTTTCATGCGTTGTTATGGACGATGAAACTTATGTTCTGGAGGATTTCAAGCAGCTTCCAGGGCTGGCTTTTTATTCTGCTATGGCCAGAAATGTTACAGCTGAGCATTTCAGAACGAAGAAGGCATCGAAATTTCCCAAAAAATACCTTGTGTGGCAAGCAATTTGCACGTGTGGCAAAAAGAGTAAATCTTTCATCACTACAGGCACAATCAACAAGGAGATCTATCAGAAAGAGTGTCTGCAGAAGCGATTGCTACCCTTCACCAAAAGTTACAAAGAAAAACCTTTGTTCTGGCCCGATTTGGCATCATGCCACTATGCTAAAACTGTGATGGAGTTGTACCAAGCAAATCAAGTGAACATTGTACCAAAAACCTCAAACCCGCCAAATTGCCCAGAGCTACGACCAATCGAGAGATATTGGGCTCTGATGAAGCGGAAGCTTTCTGGAAAGAAGCAAGGAATCAAAGACATCAAACACTTCCAGCAAATTTGGACAAAGACGGCTTCTACGATTTCTGAAGAGTCTGTTCAAACCCTAATGGACGGAGTTAAGCGCAAAGTTCGAAAATTTTATGCAAATACCGAATAACTATGTTTTGTCTTCATGAATTGTTAAAACACATCCCATGAATCTGAAATAAACAACTACGATGGAAATATAATGCGAAATTTATGTTTTATTCATGTTTTAAGGTGTCCGGATTATTGCGGATACAGACCTTGAGAAATCCAAATCGAATGTCAAGGATTGTGGTGTGGCGTCTGATATGCTCGACGCAGTGATGAGAAATCACCAAGTTTTCTGGTTCTATCCGTCGTGCACAACGCTAATGAAGTGTATGCGCTTCCGTAATACTACGCGTGCTGCTTATGAGGCTGGTCAGGAACAAGCACTCAACTCCCATAGCATTTCCATGATGAAATTGAAGTCTGAAATCATGGACGAATTAAAAGCCGAGATCCGGACAAATTTTGCAAAATTGATCAACTCTAGCTCGTGTACTCCAAAATCATCCAAACGCGTTGATAGCGACCTGAGATTAACTAGAAGTCGGATGTTGTTTAGCACGGTTGCTAATTCAATCCCAAATAAGTACCCAAGCAACAAATGCGACAACTTTGAACAATATATATGTTTTTCATGTTGCTAAGAAAACTCTCAATAGGCACATGAAACATTAACTGTTGCACCAAAGTAAATGTAATGTTACGATGGGTACCGCAAATTGCATTCACGTTGCAAATTACTTATATTTGAATCATGCATCAACAACGCAACATGAGGAAAGAGGTGGTGTTTAATTGTTTCAAGTAAATTCCTCTTTTGCTATGCTTACCTTTTTGTAGCAAGGAATTATAATGCAACATAGGTTTCAAGATGCAATATTGTTTCATTGTAGTGTTCTGAACCTAGAAATTTCCACAATTATTTTTCATGCAATTGTAACTGTTGTTTACCTTATTTTGGTACCGATTTGCAACTATATAAAAACTAACATGAATTCTATAATACATGCCGCAATTATGGTGCAAATCACAGGTGGGTAGCTCGTGATATAAGTTTACAAATTTTAGAGCACAGGAAACGTAAGATGGTGAGAAGAGATCTTTTTCGATGATTTAAATTGATTTAAAAAAACGCTCTCTACAAAATTTCAAGACATTAGAACATTCTTTTCATTTGTACTTATGATGAAATAAAAAAGTAAGCTTTACATTTTTTTCAGTAGGCATTCTTTCGAAGATTTACGCTTTTTGTGAAGATGAATTTACATTGCATTGCAGACGTTGACACCAACCCAATTATCAACCTGAATTGAAAATTATCATTATAATTGCTACTCGTACAACTCTACAATCATCATGTAACAGTTTGCTCTGTTATTTTATTATAGTTCTAAATTTGAGAAAAAGACGTATACATTGCTTGAATATATTGGTAATTTGATTATTCGATCAGCCTTAAGATAAAATACATGACTATTATTCAGTTTATGTTTAATTATATTCACATTTTAATACAATATCCAGACTGCGTTTGAGTCCTACTTGCTCCTTATTACAGTGAAGCTTATTTCAAGATAAACACTTGATGTGCCAAAAAATTAACTCTGGTGGAGATAATCATGCTGAGATCAATAAACTGCAATTGATGAACGAATTACCACGACTGGTGATGATCTTTTAAAAACAAATATCACCATGGAAGGATTAAGTACGGCGAAGAAAGATTCATGGCATTGATACGCTTAGCGATAAAACTAGTCCAAACGATAACCTCGCAATTATTTGTAAAGATACCTCCTATATAAAACATTTCGCGTGAACAATTGCAACTCAGGCTGCTCAACAAAATGAAAAATTGATTGAAATCGGAAGATTTTCAGACTAAAATTCAAGACTTTTCCTAATCGTTCTAAAAGAGTACTCTTATCTCGTGCTTTACTGTTGACAAGTGACATTTTACACACCCTTCTACAGACACTCACGACATGCTATTGATATTCAAATCATTCATTTGCAACATGTTTACAACATATTTGATGAACGAAAATTATCATCTATGAGTAGAAGCATATATGTGTTGATAAAACGTTGCAGTGATAAAGCAGTTCAATGAGAAATGAATGAGCTTGTGATGAACCAATTTGCAACGTAATAGATACAGTAGTAATTTTGCTTATGTGTCATGAAATAAAGCTACTTTTTTGCAACGTACAATCCCATATTTGCGTAACTGTGCAGTGAGTCAAATGTCATATCAGTCATGGCCACATAGAAACAGTATACTGCCGGCTAAATTATTGTTTACATTCAGTTCAAAAATGCACAATTGAATTATATATATAATAATGATAGAGGATTTGCCGTAAAAGACAGACCATTTTCAATGGATCAATGATGGGATTCAAAAGCAATCCAAACGAATTGTTTAGTAAAATTCTTACAAGCAGCTTAAGAGTTAACGATAATAACTCCAATCATGTCAAGTTCGGTATTTATCATGCGGATCAAATAAAATAATTGATCATAATAAATGCAAGACAGTATACTGAAATAAAGGGTGTCCACGATGAAATTGCCACACACAAAATTGATTAGCAAAATTCGAGTTTTTATCCGATTGCCATCAAATTTTCAGGGATTGAGAAATAACTATTAAACTTCATTTTACCATTTTACTCGTATTTTATTTACAGTCCATACGCAAATGCCCGCACCTTGGCCTTAACCCCGGCCATAAGATTCTGCACAACCTGTGAATCAACCGTTTTTTGCATGTAAACCCATACTTTCTTCAGTTCCTCGACTGTCTTCACTACCTTAGGTCGTTTAAGAAGGTGCTGCTTCATAATCGCCCAGTACTTCTCGATGGGGCGGAGCTCCGGAGTGTTGGGAGGGTTGAACATTTTCGGCAGGAAATTGACCTTATTGTCCGCATACCACTTCAGCACGTCCTTGGAGTAGTGGCATGAGGCCAAATCCGGCCAGAAGATTGTTGGGACGTTGTGGGCCTTCAGGAGAGGAAGCAGCCGCTTCTGGAGGCACTCTTTTATGTACACCTGTTCGTTCATCGTGTCCTGGGTCACGAAAGGTGCACTCCGCTTCCCGCACGTGCAGATGGCTTGCCAAACCAGGAATTTCTTCGCAAATTTGGACATTTTCTGAGTGCGGACATGCTCCGGAACGCTGAACTTATCCTTGGCCGTGAAAAACAGGTTGCCGGGGATCTGTTTGAAGTCGGCCTTCACATATGTTTCGTCGTCCATGATGCAGCATTCAACTTTCGTCAGCATGTTGAGGTACAACTTCCTGGCACGGGTTTTGGTGGACTTGTTCTGCTTCTCGTCGCGATTAGGGGCCTTTTGTACCTTGAACGTTCGAAGCCCAGCCTTAGTTTTGGCCTTCTGGACAAAACTTCGGCTTAGGTGCAGCTTCTTAGCCACATCCCGAACGGAGGCGTTCGGATCTCGGTTGAAGGCCCCAACTACGCGGTTGTGATTTTTGGTGTTGTACGGAATACTTTTTCCTTCACTTCTGGGCTTCCGATCAGTGGTCAACCGTTCCTCGAACCGCTTAATCACTCGCGACACCGTGGAATTCGCGATTCCCAACGTTTTAGCGATGGAACGATGCGAGAGATCCTTGTTCTCGTAATGAATGCGCAAGATTTTATCACGCACGAGCTGTTCTTTCGACTCCATTTCCGCGAGTTTTGATCACAGGACTTTAAAACTTGCAAATAATGCACTATGAACTAAATCCACCCAAATTTTCATTAAATTCTACCCAACGGTTAAAAAGTTGGGGAATTTTCTTGTGGGGGCATTTTCTTGGGGACACCCTTTTTAAAAAAAACCTCTTCTGGGGGGTTTTTAAATTTTTATTTTTTGTTTGGTTTTTTTTTTTTTTTCCCATGGACGGGAGGTTATAATTTTTGTTGGTGAATGGTGCTGTTTTTTATTAACCCAAAGAGTATAATATTATATTTTATTTTTTTTTCTTTTTTTCCCAAGTAACAATTTAAGTTTTATTCTAGCCGTATAGCATTCCTCCCGGCTTTGTTGATAAAACTACATTCAAAACTGTTTTGTCTACCAACACCTCCTCTATGCTTCTTTAAAGCCAAAATTTGTACAAAGTGGCCCACTCTATAGACGGTTGTGAAAACAATTTAATAAAACCTTTATAAGACCATAAAGATTTTGAAAATATTCTAGTGATAGATGCTATGACCACTTGAGAACCTTCATAAAACCTATTGGCTGCATTGAAAACCAGCATGCGGCCAAATGGCCACAGCTGTCAAACTTAACTGTGATATCGTGGTTGGTTTTTGTTGTTCTGCTTTGTTCGATTCTCTGCTCTTCTGATTCATTTAGCAGTAAATAATATCTGAGAAAAAAAGTCTGCGGGAAATTTTGTTTCATTGCAAAATATCCAAAACAAATTCAGTTTTTTACAGCGTAGCATGCTCCAAATCAGATGCGCATTGAATTTTATGGTGAATATTGGCACGATAAGAGCCGAAAATTAATGCGCCTCGGAAATTATGCGCGTTTACAACAACAAACACAAAATAAAAACAAATATATTCGATAAATTAAACATGAATTTCTTGAAAATTGATGAAATTCAATAAAGTTATCTAAAAGAATGTAGAAATTGGTCTCCGATATACAGTTCATTTGCATTACATTTAAAATTTGGTGCATTTATTTCTCCACATTTCTATTATTTCTAATATTTCAATATGGCGATTGGAAAAAAAAATCACAATTCTGCCATAAAGCCAAGTTATCTTCGCAATGACTACTTTAAAACTATTTGGTTCTTTGGTGGCTTTCCTCAATGCCAATTTGCCGCCTCATGCATTTACTGGAGGCAAAATGGTTTTAAAATGCTTTTTCAACTGACCATAATAAGATAATATGAATGAGTCCTAAAACGGCATTTCAAAACAGCATATTATGAGTTCATAAAGTCGAAATAAAACCTTTGATAGGAGTAAAAGGAATTTGAGAAAACGAGGTTTTAAGATCGTTTTAAACAAGCTGTGTAGGTTCTCATAAACCTGACTAAAATATGAAACCTATTGGCACCTCTTGGTGTCATAATAAAACCAAATTGATTTCTAGTGGCTTTGATAAAACCTTAATAAAACTTAATAAAGCTGGATGGTTTTGGCAATGTTACTTGGGATTCAGGTAATTACATCGCGAGTCAATTTTTATGATTAAAATTAATAAAATTTGTACTCTTCACTGCATTTGAACACATGGCACAAACAATTACAATCTTTAAAACAAATAGACGCATTTCCACTGCATTTTGTTGACTTCTAGGAAATAAGAAGATGTAAGTAATTAGAAAATTCGTTGAGCGCATAACTTTTTTCCGAACTAAAAAAGTGTATTTCACCGTGAATCTGAGAGGGTTGGAAAAAAATCTTTTATAATGAAGTCTAAAATGTATACATTTAGTTTATCAAGGAACAGAACTTCAGTTGAAAAAATATGTCTAAAATGCAATTGTACCTCATCCGCAACATAGCATAAACTGAAAAATATCCAAACGGTTGAGCATAGGTCCATGTTTTTTTCTTTTTAAATTTATGAAACGTAAAATAAACTTTTTGAGAAACCTAGGATCTCTCAGTTTACTGTATCAGCAATAGCCCGGGCAAAGAGTGAAACTTAGATAACATGTTGCAAATAGACTCCACCTTTTGCGCTTTTGTGGTTGCATTACATTAAATCTTAGAGCAGCGATTACACAATAATTCAAACAAATTTTGTTTCATCGTAGCTTATGTTGCTTTTTTGCAGTAATCCGTGTTACTTGGGTAACCGTCTTTGTTACTCGGAACAGGCAGTACGCCCACCCCTTCAATCGCTATTGTTACTGTCGGGCCAGCCCAACCAAAGCTATGACTTTATCTGTCTCGAATAGCGAAAGAAGTTCCAGCTGAACAGCATTAGTATTAGCAAAGAAACGCCTTGGTGCGTAGCATTAGCATTAGCAAAGAAAGTGCCTTGGACGGAAGTAGTCCGGCTGGTGGCCAGAGGCAGAGACGAAAGTACATTATCTTTCGTGTCTTTCAAAATTGGATTGAGCATGGCCTTGAAATCCAAAGCGCTGGCTACCTTAACATGGCCGAAGGGTATTATTTACCGGGAGTTCTCCGATAAAAGAACGAATGAAATTTTTTGGTGACCTCTACCTGCTGCCACGTCCAAAGATCCACTTAGCCTCTCAGTGGAAGAGATTGTAAAGAATGTGCACACCAAAAAGTAGTCGTCGGAAATGCCCTAATGCAGTCTTCTCCGTGTACGCTTTGCTAATCCGATCACTACTACATGAATATTAATGTATGTGTGCTATGATGAAGACGTCGTTTGGCTACAGTAACCTTTATTCAGTAAAATGGCGTCGAATCAAGAACGCGTGCGCGAAGCAATTTTGCACAAAAGAGTGGAAAATCCAGATATGTCGCACGGCGATATTGCCAAGTCATTAAAAATCGCAAAATCGACGGTTACTAAAGTGCTAAAAACTTCAGCAGCGCTTAACTTCAAAGAGAAAACTCGGTTCCGGAGGTAACCATGATTCTCGTTTCGTCGCGGAGAGGAAGAAAGTGATTAAAGAACTTAAGAAGAAACCGAATATCTCCGTTCGTGATGTGGCGAAAAAAGTGAAAATGTCTCCATCGTTCGTCCAGAAAGTGAAGAAAAGTGCAGGCTTGAAATCATTCAAAGTAGGTGTTGCTCCAAATCGTAACGACAGCCAGAACAAGAGCGCAAAATCTCGATCAAGAAAATTATATGACACTATACCTGAAGTAATACGACTGCATAATATTGGACGACGAAACATATTGCAAAGCTGACTTTAAGCAGATACCGGGACTACAGTTTTATACCTCGTTGCAAAGAAGAAATGTTGCTGATCGTTTTAAGCAAAAAAAATTGTCGAAGTTCCCAAAAAAATACCTCGTATGGCAGGCAATATGTGGATGCGGTCTTAGAAGCGACATCTTCATCACGACTGGCACTCTAAATGGACAAATTTACGTAAAAGAGTGTCTGAATAAACGACTGTTGCCGTTCATTCGGGAACACAACGGTTCGGTGCTGTTCTGGCCTGACCTGGCATCTTGCCACTATGGAAAACTGGCTAAGGATCGGTACATTGCTAATGGTGTAAATATTGTCCCAAATTATTGCAATCCGCCAAATTCGCCAGAACTCCGTCCGATCGAAAAGTATTGGGCTCTGGTCAAGAGGAATCTTCGAAAAACGAATAGCGTAGCAATTGATGAGAAAAGCTTCAGGCGTAACTGGCAGAAAGCTGCAAAATTGGTGACGGATGACACTGTGCAAAAACAGATGGAAGGTGTCAAACGAAAGGTGCGGGCATTTGGATATAACAGGTTAAATTGACTTAACTGTATATGTTTTATATTTGTATTTTTATGAAGTCTTAAATAACTGATTTACTTTTGATTTTCTCATATTTTCCATTTAATACCACTAATTTCCCGTTGACTACTTTTTGGTGTGCACATTCTTTATCAATGGAGTAAACGACCATAAACCCTGCGTTTGGTTAAGGCCGAAACGCACACCTGACACAAGCCTCAACGAAGCTCGTAATCCTCTCCTTGGCCTTCCTCTACATTCTTCGAAGTTTGTACGCGCTACTTCTACAATTTGGACTCCGGGACGCCCACTTGCCGCAATCTCTAAGGAAGCCCCTATTCCTCTTATCGCAGTCGAGCCTTCGCTGTCAGCGACCAGCAGCAGTCCCGGTCCTGTGTTTGAGTTGGAAGATGGGGTCATCCAAACACCGATTCCAGGCAAGTATGCTGTAAATCCGAACATTTCGTGCGCTGATCAATTTGCTGTTTTCAGTCAAGCTTCGTTACACCACGGACTTTTGGGTCCATGGTTACACCACGTTCAGTCATCTTCTGCAATTTGGATACCGGTTCAAATTATATCATAACAATGCAAACATGCAAGATATGTACTTCAAGTGACAGGAGAAATCGTATATAATATTATAACATTTGACAAATTGACAAACATCATATTTTCACCGAAACTCTTAATCAAACAAATTTTTGTTATTCACATCATTATTGGTTCGACGTGAAAAGGTTGCTGATGAACTGGACCTGCGTTTCTGGACCAATTAATTTTTTCAACATGTTGCTGTGGAAATTAAGTAACAGTCACCGCCTCGAGTAAGTTGAAGTCTACGCACATCACAAATTTAATCTTTGTTGTACACGCAACACAGCATACAACACACAAGACGACAACTACCTATATATTTCTTTTGTTAGCAAAAATCAGGTTTATACACCGGATTTAAAGTCTACCGTCAAGTCCACAATCACAAACTTTAGTCCACTTTGCTTACGGATGGCGTATGATGGCTGAAAGAGAAATTCAACTTCAATAAACTTAAATGAAAGAAGACTTTTCATTACACGATCATGTAAATACGTATCCCAAGCAACACAGCTTGTAATAAACAAGTTAAAAGTACTGTTAACTGACAAATACAGGTAATCCATATTAGTGTATAATACTTTATTTCATACTTTAACACGACGTAAAATGCGCAAAAAGTGAAGCCTTATAAAACATAAAATGGAAAAAAAATCATTCTCATACAAAAATATAACACCACCAAGTGCGGGATTTGAACACTAGTCTTTGGCGTGATAGGTTTGTAGCTTCTTTGCTAAGCCAACTCCGATTGTTGAAAAGTCAACTCTGAGAATCTATGATATGCTTCCCGTTGGCAGTAAAACCACAATCATGTACAACTCATTCATCTCTATGGAAAAAAAAAACACGTTTTGCAATACATGGTTGGTGTGATGTAATTTCAACAGTATTTAGAACTACCCATAAATTCTTGTCCTGTTCATGTTTTATAAATGTATGGAACAATGTTTTTAAATACAATGATAAAGTATAAATCAATTCCAGCAGTGAAAAAAGTATTTTTAGCACAATCCTTATAAATAGAATACGAGAGATCCAACCCAATCCAAACTAGGCATGTTTTGCAAAACATTTATAAAACATTTATAAAACAAACAATTATTGATCATTGTGAAAAGATGTTTTGTGTGTTACTTGGGATGGTAATGCATTAAAAAACGTGTGAATTGTGATTTATTATTCTTGCAACGTATACTAATGTACTTTTCAATAAATTAGCACTTATTTTTGAACGTTTTTGAATGCTCTAGTTTTGTCGTACACACTACCAAAATGTCATGTAAATTTCTGTCTTGCGTATTTGTCAGTTTCAGGAGACATAATTTTACACGAAATCTTTCTTTACGTTCCCCGACTTTTTACAAACATGAATTACGTCTCGTGTAAAGTTCATAATTTCTAAGTGTGTAGTTTTCAATTTAAAATTGAGTAAAAGGAATTGATACTATTCATGTATTTTCGATGTTCAACATCCGTAAAATTTGATAATTCAGCAATTCCATACAAATCGAAACATTTCACAATATTTGGTAAGATTGTTCCTTTGCGAAAAATACATGATTCCAATTTTACATTTTGTCATTCAGGCTACCCATTTTGAGATAAAGTGGTCCGAAAAACGAAATCTTGGAAAATATATATTTTTCGAATAGTTGTAACATTTGAACCGACGAAGCGATTTAATTTTTTAAATGGTGAAAGAAAATGAATAATAATGAGTTGTAGTATTAAGAAAATGTATGAATATAAAAAATTAAATCTTATTATAAAAATCAAGCATAGAAATGTCCAGTTTTTATTATTTTGGTAGCGAGTACAATTTTCATGTAAATTTCATTCAAGAAAATTCAGACGATTTTACATTAAGTCATTATAATGATTGTAATGATCTATGCAAAAATTGTGCATTCATCTATTTTACCCCTCTAACAAAAGAAGGGTATTCAAATCGCTTGGAAAATCGACTTTTTATCCGAGGCTCGAAGGACCGAGTGTTATATACCATTCAACTCAGCTTATCAAGATCGCATTTTTCGGGTTCTAAATAACAGCTTCTGGAAGATAAACGGATCAAAACTTCATCAGCAATCTCTCTGCGACCCAAAAAAAAAATGGTGAAATGAATTTTAAATGAATTTGAAATGACAACAATATCTGAGATATATCACTTCAAAAATACGAAGTGCCAATGCATGTTTCCAAGAAGCCAGAACGTAGAATCGATTCGTCTTAGGCATCTCGGGCCTTGAATCAGCAGTCGGTTTCCCAAGCAATCTATATTTTTTCTTTGTCAAAATATATGGTAAAACTCACGTCGCTCTTAATGAAAGTGATAAACAACACTTCAGATATTCTGGATGATCTGGAGGATCATGCAGTGACTAGTCGAAATCGCAAAAGGAGTAACTACAGTGAATTCGTTCTCACATTACATGTACATTTATATCAAAATAATAGGAATACGAACCCGAATGAGGGCATTGAAGTCCTGGAAACTTGATAACATTAACATTGCACTTATTTTTGACTTCTCATGTTATTTGATGAGTCGCATGATAGGTTTTTGATACAAATCCGAATCTGGCCACTTTCCCGGGAGTAGCCGGAACATTAACCCGGATGTTATCAATGTGAACTAATTTTTGTATTCTCATGTAATTTTAGGTGTCACATGATGGATTTTGATCTAAATCAGAAATTAGCCACTTCCCTTTGGGTAGGGGAATTGAGGGCATAATGAACACCTTAAGGGAAAATACATTTTATGAGGGTAAAATACTCGTAATTGTCGGAGATAAATAGTCAAACCTCAAATAATTTCCATATACTATACACTCCAATCGTTTTCAGCAATAAAATAGTGAATTTAAGTCTGTAAATACAATTTGAAAACTTCTTTGTTAACCGGGTTGTAGGATGGGGTACGGGGCGAAATGAACACCCTTATTGGGAATAATGGTTACCTTGCTAAAAACTGGATTAGACTCAGAAATTGACTCTATAACCTATGTACATACCTACGCGAACATGTCCCCATCCCTCCCACATACATACAGCCCTCACACACACACATACATATATACAAAAACGACAAATAGGGGAGACATTTCTTAAGCTTTACTTCGTATAGGTCAATAAGCAACTCCAAAAGAGTATGTAGAATAGGTTCAATTGGTATAGGGGGTCTAATGGAAAATGCTCATAATTAACTACCTTAACGAGAGGTGCTTACATACCGAAATGTGCCCTGGAAAGTAAGTAGTTATTGAATCACGGCAATTGATTGACATGATGAGAGCCCGATTCTAAAACTATTATTGAAACTATGATTGACAGTGGGGTCAGTTTAGTAAGTTTTTAAGTTAAACTAATCAGATTTCTACCAAAACAGTAACAGATTTTTATTTATTTCAATTCAATTTCATTGGCGAACACACCTCTGATGATGTTACCGAAATAAAGAAAATAAAACCAATTCATGAACAATCACATAATGAAGATTAGCTACAAATTGATGCCTTATTGAAAGGCACACGAAGGGCAGCGAGAGTCCTGGCAGTCATGGAACCACAAGCAGCACTTGCAACATTTGATCCAATCCTGTCCTTTGTCAGAAGAACTGAAACAATAGCCACATACTTCGCAGAGCGTATCTTGAGCAAGCACCGTTTTAGTTTGATTGCTCTTTCCTTTCGGACGTCCTCGTTTGCGTTTGGGTGTTTCGGCATCACTGTTATAAATGTGTCTTGTTTCAGCTTTGATCACCTTTTTTTTTTTTTTTTTTTTTAACTCTTTATTTATTTCAAATTTTTACATTATTTTACATTCATATATTAACCTAGGTGATCCTGCTAAGTAATAAACATTTCAACCTTATATGCTATCATTTATATCTAATTGTGTTAATATTATTTTTTACCTAGTCTATTCAGTATTTTTAACAGGGTTCCTTTTGCCTGCGTGTAAGAATAATTATTGATTTCTTAAAACTAGTTCTTATCTATAGAGAGAATTGATCATTGCAATTGAAGACTGCAATGATTTTTGTCTAAAATTATGAATTATTTTGTTGGACATTTCTTCTAGAGTCTCAACGTTTGAAATTCTATGTAATTCAATAGTACTGAACCAGGGTGGCAGCTTCAAAATCATTTTCAGAACTTTGTTCTGAATCCTTTGAAGTGCTTTTTTCCTAGTAGCACAACAACTAGACCATATTGGCACAGCATAAAGCATGGCCGGTCTAAAGATTTGTTTGAATATTAGAAGTTTGTTCTTCAAACAAAGTTTGGATTTTCTGTTTATAAGAGGATATAAACATTTTATATATTTATTACATTTGGCTTGAATGCCCTCAATGTGATCTTTAAAAGTTAATTTTTGATCAAGTATCAGTCCAAGATATTTTACTTGATTTGACCAAGAAATTGGAACTCCGTTCATAGTGACCATATGACTATTACTTGGTTTCAAAAATGCAGCTCTAGGCTTGTGTGGGAATATTATAAGTTGAGTTTTGGAAGCATTAGGAGAAATCTTCCATTTTTGAAAATAATCTGTAAAAATGTCCAAGCTTTTTTGTAGCCTACTGGATATAACACGAAGACTTTTTCCTTTAGCGGAAATGCCTGTGTCATCAGCAAAGCAAGATTTTTGACAGCCCTGAGGTAAATCAGGGAGATCTGAAGTGAAAATGTTGCTTTGATCACCTTGTTTCAGCTTCAATGCCTGCGATGACTTCAACTCATTTCGGCTGGGGCTTGACGTTTTGTTTCGAGCTTTCTCCCTCTTTCGTCCACCGCCAACTTTTCTGGTAACTGTTTTCGGTAGCGGTAGGATTTCCGCAGAAGACACTTTGAAGATGCTTCGGACAGACAAACCGGCTGGAACATTCGAATCCAACGGCGCCAATGTGGCTTTCGGAGTCCGCATGTTGTTAGCATCCACTTTTACAATCCCTTTTTGGAGCGATATTTTCCTTTTCGTTTGACAGTGAATCGTTGATATCTCCTACCTCATTGTGCATTCGCGAAGGTCCTGCTTCAGTATCGGCTGCGTTGGATTCAAGAGCTTCGTCACCAAGTTCATTGTTTAAACGATCGGTTTCTGGGTCTGCTGGAAGAACGTCCGTTACGTCAGCCGGTGCAAAATCATTATCGTTGAAGATAAGCCGGTTCAGCGGAAAAAATCCTGCCTTACGGAATCCGTTGATACCAGGAGCCGCGTTAGAAGTCTTCCTGAAAGCTGAACCGAAAAGCCGGCTGATTTCGTTCAGGGTGACAACCCTACCAGGATTGCATTTGAGGAAACTCTCCACTTCCTTCGAGAAAGCCGTCTTGAGCGGCCCCATGTAGCTTATGTCGAGAGGCTGTAGTTTGTGGCTGCAATGGGGGAGCAATCTTTCAATAAAGCCAAGGTTCTTCGTATACGAAGAATGACCGTCCAAAATCAAAAGAACCGGGTTATCAGCTGTTGGACGCGTGTGCTTTAGAAAATGCTCGAACCAGGTGTTGAATTCTTTCCCAGTCATCCCTTCCAGTTGCTGAAAAATACCGTGTCTGGCGGAGCACCTTCCATAAGACTGGTAGTCAAACGGGCCCCAGGGAATATCATCATAGGTGGCAGTATTTGTCCCGTTGCTGACATGCAAAAGCTTGCAGTGGAAAGTAGCCCTCTTTCCGCCGATGTCACAGCTCCTACCTGTCGTCGGCCTTTCAAGGCAAACACTTTGGAACGTTTCGTTTGCACCTAAGAATACAAAATGAGTCAAAACATGCATTTTATTTGAAAATGTGTCTAACTTCCGGTGAGCACAGAGGTTTCATCAACGTTGAAAATCCTGCTGGCACTGAATTTGCCACCGTCCATTTCACGATGCAGCACATCGAAGAAGTTGTCGACCGCTATCTTGTTGAATGCTTGCAACCTTGCAGCTGAGGTAGCCTCAGGGGTACGGAGCGAGAGTTTAGGATGGCGCTTCCGAAAACCGTGTAGCCAATCCCAACCAGCCAGCTGTGTCTTCGTATTGAAAACATGTGCTTTCCCGTTGCGTTCGGCCAGCTGGAAGGCAAGGCTCCGGATGTCACGGGTGGTAATTCCGTAGCATCGAACCTCAAAATCCAAAATGTGGGCCATAAAAACAGCTTCCTCGGCAGGTGTGAAAACTGTTTTGAATGAGCCGATTTGCTTCACCTCCTGGCCCAGTACTTCTGCAGTTATCAGATAGCGGATCAGCGTAGGTCTTGGAATTCCATGGCTGCTCGTTTGATGGACGTTCCACTCCGGCGGACAGAATCTATGGCCGCTTCCATGGCCGTTTTGGACCACTGCTGCCTTCCCGATTGTCTTTTGTACGTTCGCACCATCACTGCCACCAAAACACTGCGTAGGTAAACAATGTAAACAAGTCAACAAAGTGGGCGTTGAGGTTAGATTCCAGAAACAAGTGGTGTTCATTTTGCCCCTACTAGAGGTGTTCGTTTCGCCCCTAATCGACTATATTAATTTGAATGCATTTTTTGTTTTAAATAAATTATTGCAAAAAACAATATTGAGATTAATGTC
Source organism: Aedes koreicus (assembly GCA_024533555.2). Taxonomy (NCBI): domain Eukaryota; kingdom Metazoa; phylum Arthropoda; class Insecta; order Diptera; family Culicidae; genus Aedes; species Aedes koreicus. The sequence goes on from JAHHFK020003643.1 coordinate 20,956, forward strand.
AACGTTCAGCAGCGATACAAAAAATGTGTTGGGGACAAATAATTGATAATAAATATTCTGAAACGTTTGTAAAGCCTTATTATGCTCTGGTTAGAAATTATAATACGTCAAACCCTTGGGTTATGATTTCTTATTTTTCATATATATTTCGGTGGTTAAAAAAGGATATCTACAACTTATATTTCCGTTTAAATTTAAAAGATTTTGTTATTTTGAGGGTGTCCATTTCGCCCCGTTTGTTCATTATGCTACAAACCCCCTATCTCCAAAATCAGTCAACCAATTTTAATAATAAACGTATGGGACCACAGTACCTTTCATTTGGCGGTTGTTTCATTCAAATCGGTTCAGAAGTTGCTTGGGAAACTGAGTTAGAAATTTCGTTCCTCACATACATAACACACACACACACACACACACACACACACACACACACACACACACACACACACACACACACACACACACACACACACACACACACACACATATGTTCAGTTCATTGAGCTGGGTTCGTTGTTTATAACACTCGGCGTCCGTCAGGCTTTGGATCAAAAGTTGGTTTTCTAAGATATATGTATTTACACTTCTTTGTAAGAAGGGAAAAAACCTTGGTGATCTAGTGCGAGATTTATGTATTTACCGATCTTACGGGGTTTCCAGACATTCCAGGACTCTGGCCTCCCGGAACCATACTTGCGCAAGTTTGCGCAAGATGAAACTCATATTTTCGGAACATTGACAAAAAAATCTTTAAACTAAGCCTATTGTGGTATATGTGCGCATGTGTGCTGGTATATGTGGTATATGTGCGCATGTGTGCTCACATTTGAAAACATAGTTTAAGTTTTTTTTTTCCGAATCTCCATACATTTTATATGGGAGTAAAAACCCACGACCATGTAGGACCCCCACTTTTTAAATATGGTAGAGAGCACAATTTTCATACAGTCTTTCTAAAATTTTGGAAAATGAAATTTCAAATAGGTAGTGTAAAGAATTCTCGGAAACTTTTTCAAACAGACGTATGTCATTTTGTAAACAAAGAGGGGAAGTAAGATTCAAAAGTAAATTTCTCAAAATTCTCAGTACCCTCACATAAAGTAGCATCACAATCATGTAAAGCAATGTTATTCCTTGTGTTGGTGGCCCAAGTTTGCATGAAAGTGCTAAGGGTTTCGAGAAATTTACGTTTGAATCTTACTTCCCCTCTTTGTTTACAAAATGACATACGTCTGTTTGAAAAAGTACCCGAGAATTAAAAAAAAAAATTTATTGTGAAAGGAGGGAATTGATTTTTTCCGCCTTGGAATCACTGTGCGACGTAACGCACTTGGCGGATGTAACGTGATAACTTCCCGAACGACTTATAATGTGGTCAAATTTTCCCTAGCTGAAGTTAAAAGACTTAAAATTGAATTCATTGAAAAAATCGATTTGGTATTCAACTGAATGGAAATCTTCATTGATGCAAAGCTAAACTTTGCTTAACTTTGTTGGTGCCACATATTTGCTTCACATATTATGGCTTGGTTCAAAAATAGGAATTGAAACTAATTTCCAAAACTTCTACATTGATTTTCTTGATGATAGCAATATGTTACTTAAGACCTATTGAAAATTTGCTCTAGACTTAACCCCTCTGCTTGAGGATGAATGCCAATACACGCTTTTTCAGGCATTCTTCAATACAAACTTGGGATGTGATCGTCGAGGAAGTGGCGAATGCCTTCGTTTTCTGGCCACAACTGCAAATCGCTTACCAATTCAGAGCCTTCTTCACGAACTTGTCGGTAAACACGAATTTGAATCTTCCCAGTCCAGTCGCAATGCAAAACTTTTGACCGGGAAGCTGCTTAAAATCGAGTTTCACGTATGTTTCGTCATCGATCAAAGTGCAGCTCTTGTGTTTCGTCAAAACACGGTCGTACAAGAGCCTTGCACGCTTTTTGGCCACGGAATTCTGCTTCATGTGCCGGTTCGGATGTTTAATGGCTTTGTACGACCTGTATCCTACCCTGGCAATGATGTTCCGAACCGTTTGAAAGTTGGCGTTGTACCTTCTGGCCACATCTCGGATCGAAAGACCAGTGTTGGCTTCAACGCACCTCAACGCTTTGCTGCGTAGCTGACGATCCCTGGTTCCAGTTTTTTCGTAGGTCCGCTGATTCCTTTCCACACTCAGGGTTTCTTTGTAGATTTTTAGCACTTGACAAACTGTTGTTTTTGGCATCTTCAGCACTTTAGCCAGCCAGACTTAAGGAACCAAACCACTCCGGATTTTCCAGGTGTTTGTACACAATATTTTTCTTCTTTCGAGTTCCATTTGACGTTATTTCTGAACGCGATCGACTACTTTGATCAAACTTGCACCAGTTGCTCTGTGTGGAAGTGTAAACAAACCACTGTCAAAGATTTTTGATTGAGAACACTAGAAGCGCGCTAGCAGCGTGCGAGGGGCGTACCAATTTACTTTTAGTCACTCTTTAATACTTGCACTGAAATCTGCCACGCAAAGCAACAAAAAAATCACTATTTATTTAAATTTAAAGGCTGTTCCATTTCCTCTACGCTCTAGATGCCCTTTACAAAAAATCCTCTATTTTATCTTTTGCGACTTCCCCTCAGGAAGACAAAGGTCAGATTCATAAAAAAATAAAAAGTGTTAATGGGAGATGAAAGCGCTTCCATGTTCCGCCTCCTGCTAATGGAGTCCGTCGGACTGTTTCTGACTGTTTCTGTTCTCTTTTACGTCCGATTCGCTTTAATTTGCATATTGCACAGTACTATCCAAATCAACCACCCATTCTTCAATTTAAACCATGGAGAGGTTCGTTGGTTCTGATCTACTTTGTTTCTCACTCCCATTTACTGTCTATTATATGACTTGGGTTTCGGCCAAACTGAACTTCAGAATTTCAGCAACACAATTTACCCCATCTGCCGGGTATTCTGCTAACGAACAATCGGAGCGCTGTTTAATTGACTTCGGTTAATGTAATTAACCCTGACGTATTTTACACGATTTCACCACACTTCCTTCGAATTGATCAAACGTTCCAGCGTCTATGATACATTGAGACTTTAAGAACCCAAACCTCTTAAGTGAATTCCCACAGTCCCGGTTCGTCGACTTTGAAATTGAGTCCGAACTGAATCAATATGCAGCACCCAGCAGAAGGGAAATAATGGAAAAACTGTTTTCTTTCTCGCAGCAGCAAAATAAAATAAAATTTATCGTCCAATGAAATTTGCCATCTTCCTTCTGCTGATGCGCTGTTGCTGCTGCTGCTGCTGTCCATTGCCGGGTCCATGGGATTCCATTCCGTCGAAACCCCGAGCGGGCGAGCTTAATGTAATAAATTAAATTCAATTCCTTATTTTCCATGTCTCTTATTTCTCTTGCATTTTTTTTTCTTTTTCACTCTCGATTGCAGCACCACTTCATCTGGCGGAGGCAGTCCAGGGAATGACCGGCAAGCTGGAATGTAACATCACGCCGCCCATCGCCGGCGACCGGGCGATTTTGGTCATCTGGTACAAGGGCGGCCAAACCATACCGCTGTACACGTAAGTATCGTGGTTTGTTTGTTTGGGATGGGTTGGCTGGGCGGGGAGGAGACTGGGACTTTTTCTCCTCCTTCTTGATTGCCGGTTCGGGCGAGCGAAGGTATAAATTCGAGTGTTAAGTACCGATAATTGAGGGTTTGTCATGGGAAGATCTATTGCACGCAAAAAGGTCCACGTGGAATCGGACAAATTGACGGAGACCGCAAAATGTAATTGCAGTTCATTTTAAACGGCACATCAATGTCCTTTTTATGTGGGGACCATTCAATGTTGTAAAATTATCATCATTGTAATCGGAGTCAATCTTTCGAAAAATCATATTTAATTGTTTTTAAATTCAAATAATCGAGTTCTTGGGTAAACATTAAGCCACAACAGATGTAAAGCGCAATAAAATGTTTTTTTTATTCGAAACCAGAATGTTCAGTATTGTATCTATAGCAACTCTAACGCATAGCATTATTTAAATTTATTTTATTTTATTATCATTTTAAAATTTGATATTCATCCCATTCGTACACAATTGTTTCCCATCCCTCTTAAGAACATTTATGCTTTCTGCAATAATAAGTATCCCTTTCAAGAAAAGCATCACGTTACACAGTGGTCGGAAAAGCCTTTTTTCACGGCGAAATTAATAACTTCTAAAGGTTACGTTTCCGAGTCATGGTGTCTTCTACAAAGTTGTATTTAAAAAACATTTCCATCTTGTGGTTATATTTTTGTAGTTCCAAACTTTACCGCTAGGGCGCTGTTACTAACTTTTTAACAATGCACAATAGAACGGTGATGTCAAACACAAGTTTGTAGGGCATTCAATTTCAATCAAACTTTGCTCAAGACATCATTTTTCTAGCTCTTTATTTGACCATGATAGAACTAATTTTCTGCTTTAACTCAGGGTGTCTCTACAAAAATGAGTTTTTTTATTCTAACTTTTTTGTTTCTCATTTTAAGAAAAGGTAATGTCCAAACTAAATATAGACACGCTACAAGCTGCTCATTCACGACTGGAGCGTTCGGCGCTTGCGTACTGCTTTGTTCGGAGCTATTTTGCTGGTTTAGATTAGGGTGTCCCTTAAAATTCAGTTTTTTTCATTCTAACTTTTTAGTTTAAAATGTTAGTCACAAATACTCTACAAAAACATTGTTGAGCAAATTATGATGCATGTTTTTGCTGAAATAAGTGTTTGCGTATATTTTATTTTTCAAAAGATAGGGGTGATTTTAACGAAAAACATGTCCGATTCTAAGCAGTCCCCGCTCGTGTGCCCCAGGAGTACCCGGGCTAATTTATATAGCATTATGTTCCTTAATATGCATTAAAACAAGAATTTGATGGTTTTCTGGCCAATTCTCGCCTAAAAAATCATAAGGTCGAAAAGAAAAAACGCATTAAAATTACCCCTAACTTTTGAATGATAAGTTGTATTTAAAAAATTTGTTCAGCAAAAATGCGCGCTGTAATGTTCTCTATATTTTAATGGACATGTTTTTTTAAATACAACTTTGTAGAAGACACCATGACTCGGAAATGTAACCTTTAGAAGTTATTAATTTTGCCGAGTAAAAAGCATTTTCGGCCACCGGGGGGTTAAACGGTTGGCCCCCCCCCTTTTTTTTTTTAGGCATAGTTCGAGGTTCGGCCCCCCCCATTTTTTTTTTATTATTATATGGGTTTTGGCCCCCTTTTTTTTTTTTTTTTTTTTTTTTTTTTTCTTCCGCCGATTAAAAAAATTGGGGGGTGGTGGGTGGGTTTTTTTTTTTTTTTAATTTTTTTTTTCTTTTAAAAAAAAAAAAAAAAATTATTTTTTTATTTTTTTTTGTGTGTTTTTTTTTTTTTTTTTGTGTGAGAGGAGAATAGTAAAAAAATAAATAAATTCTAAAGACTGGACTCGGAAAAAATGAGACACACAAAAATGATCACCAAAAATTCATTTTAAATCGGATACTTCTCAAATTTTCAGGGATCAAATAACTATATATTAACTATGTTTTGGCATAATTTATTTATTGAATTTCCTTCTCCAAGCTGAATGCTCGTACATTTCTCTTAACACTGCTCATGAGATCTTGGGCGAGGCTTTGTCCATCTTCCTTACACAATTTCTCCCAGTTTTTATTCAAAGCTTCATCGGTTTTGAATGTTTTTCCGCTTTTCTTCCAGTTCTTCTTCATTATCGCCCAAAACTTTTCGATCGGACGAAGTTCTGGTGTATTTGGCGGGTTCGCCTCCTTCGGGACCACATTAACGCCCTTCGCTTCGTTCCAATCCATCGATAAATCTGCCCGTTTATGGTGCCGGTTGTAACGAACGGCTTGCTGTACCGTCCGCACTCGCAGATCGCCTGCCACAACCGGTACTTCTTCGCGGATTTGTCCATCTTTCTCTTCCGGAACTTTTCCGGAACCTCCATGCGGGACGTGCCGACAAAAAACTCGAGACCGGGGATATGTTTGGTGTCCGCCTTGATATATGTCTCGTCATCCATGACGAGACAGCCTGGCTTGACCAGCCACTCACGGTACAGCTTCCGCGCACGCAATTTGGCCACCGTGTTTTGCTTGTCAGTTCGGTTTGACGCCTTCCTGACCTTAAAAACACGTAGCCCTGCCCACTTCATGGTCTGTTGGACGAACCACTTCGACGAATTGACCTTTTTGGCCACGTCTCGAGTGGAAAGGTTCGTGTTATTCTTGAAGTACTGCCTTATCTTCCGCGCCTTCTCTGGGTATTCCGTTTTCGGTTTTCGGCCGCTTCCAGCACGCCGCTCGATGGTCTTCGTCTCCTGAAACATCTTCACAACGCGGGACACGGTGAAATGGGTGATTCCAAGCCTTTTGCCGATCCATCTGTGCGACTGACCAGGATTATCGATCACCGCGCCCAAGATTTGCTGGCGTAGCTCTTCTTGTTTCGAATGCATCTTGAAAACTTCTTGACATGATCGCGGTAAAATTTTGCACACATAAACATAACACTCTAAACTAGTATTACCCAAAATTTCATTAATTTTTACCTACGCGATAAAAAGTTATACCTAAAACAAAGTGTTGCATTTTTTCGAGTCCAATCTTTGCTCGACCTACAGGGGATAGACAAAATGATCGGAACAGGCAAATTTTTGATCAACTTTGTAGTGCTCTAACTTCATGAAATATTGTCGGATATAATTTCTCTAAAAAACTTTTGAGTTTAAATAATTTTTTTTTTTTTATGGGTGATAAATTACCCCCCCCCCCCCCCCCCCTCGGGGGGTTGGGGGGGGGTTTGGGGGGGGTGTATGGTGGGAAAGAGGTGGGAGTTGTTTAGAATTGTTTTGTTGGTTGTGGTGTGTTTTGTTTTGTTTGGTTGTGTGTGAGTTTTGTGATTTTTTTTTGTTTTTTTTTTTTTTTTTTTTTTTGTTTTTTGTTTTTTGGTGTGGGGGTGGTGGTTTTTTTTTTTTTTTTTTATTTTTTGTGGGTGGGTGGAGACCCACCTGGTACCTCACAGCAAGATGCTTAGAGGCGGACCGGATTTGATGAGCCCACATCCGCGTGTGGAAGTAGTTCGCCTCCCCGCGGTGCACACTGGAAACGTTAAGCTCGCGGGATACGGCGCGGGATCCGGCAGGAAGCCGTAAGCAGTCGTCACATGGGGAACAGGGACGATCAGAGGTAATACCGCACTCCCAGACATTCCAACCACAGTCTTGGCCCTGGCTTTCTCGATCGGAGGAAGGACCATACGACGCGAGGTTCGCCAGGTACCGTAAGTGGTCGGGTAGGGATATCGCGGACGATCTGGACGAACCACCAGACGTTCCGAACCCCGCTTGGATCCAGGAGCTTCTCGATCGAATCAGCGTCAGGTCGGCGAAGCAAACTACTAAAGACCTATGAATTTAGACATAGTGGGTGCGTAAAGCACACTAGCCCCCTCCCTGAAGTAAAACCGAAAGGTGGTTCCGGGGAGGGCCGGGGCTCGAGGCATGGGTGGGTTTTAAGTGGGTCGAGGTGTTGGCGTCTCATCCTCTCACCCTGAGTTCTTCAGGAGTCTGTTTGCAGATTTTCCATCCATCGCCCCAAATCTCCTTTACTCCATTTATACTGCCAGTTAATGAGTGATCTCTGGCGAAAAATTGAGAAAAAATCGTTGAAGGCGATTTGTCGATCATAAATATGGCCTTCCATAGCGCCCACCTTTGCAAGCGAGTCCGCTTTCTCATTGCCCGGAATAGAACAATGAGATGGGACCCATACAAAGGTGATGATAAAATAACGCGAAGATAAAGCACTTAGAAGCTCCTGTATTTTCATGAGAAAATACGAGGAGTGCTTTACCGGCCTCAATGAGCGAATAGCCTCTATAGAACTGAGACTATCCGTGAAAATGAAGTACTGATCCGGTGTAAGTGAGGCAACAATTTGTAGCGTAAAATGTATTGCCTCTAATTCAGCGACACATACGGAACAAGGAGCATGAAGTTTACGACTGGCGCTATAAATTTCATTGTATATACCAAAGACAGCGAAATCCTCTATCAAAGGCCCGTCAGTGAAAAACGTCTTAGCGGAATCAACTTGGCCAAACTTTGCAGCAAATATTACCGGAGCAATCATAGGACGACGATGCTCTGGGATTCCATGAAGCTCCTGCTTCATGGATCAATCAAAAAGAACCGAACTGCTGAAGTCGGAGAAGCAAACACGATTGGGAATATTCGGCGAAGGGCTGACAACCGGTGTTATGTACAAATGGTACAAAGTCATGAAGCGAGTTTGAGGATTCAACTCGAGAAGCTTTTCAAAGTTTTCGATCACTTGGGGGTTCATAACTTCACACCTGGTGAGGAGCCGGAGAGATAATTCTGAAAACCGATCCGAGAGTGGCAACATGCCAGCCAGCACTTCAAGACTCATGGTATGAGTCGAGTGCATGCAACCTAACGCGATACTTATTTATTTATTGATTTGTCGTCAATCAATAGAAGACCGTTTTGTTACAATAGTGCTTACATTTTATGTTTCACTTATATATACAGTAAGCCTTAGAAAACTAACACATCAGATTTGCTTTTTTAATGTTTTGAATCGTTCGTCATTATCTAATTGAATTGAAGTATTGTTTAAGTTTTGTTTTGGTCATAGTAAAGTCTACATTTTCTCCATGCTTATTGTAAGTTGCCATTATCTGATTCTGATACAAATTTGGCGTAATTTGTACGATGATGGCTTGTAATTTCTATTTCGTAGTTGCCGCGACGGTATGTAAAAATTAAGTTTTGACAGAAGTTCTCGATTTTGACAAAAGATACAAAGACACCGATACTGAATACGTTCCAGTTTGATAATGAGTGACCGAGCCGCCGACTGAAAGCAAAAACTACCGTATTCTATAACCGACAAAATCGTTGTCCAGTGCAACGTTCGAAGATTTTGCGGATGTGCTCCCCACCAGGTTCTGGTTAAATATTGTGCAGAGAAAGTTGATCCTTTGCTGGCATTTTCGCTTCAGATCTTCGTTGTGGGATCTGCAAGTGCACTTTGAATCGAATCAGACCCCAAGATATTTAAAGGACATAGAATGAGTTATCGGTTTACCCGAAATTTGAAGCCTCGGTTGTGCTGGGTTATGCTTCCATGAAAAATCTACCAACTCAGTTTTCTCCGTAGAGAATTCGATACCTAGCTCTAAAGCCCAAGTAGACAAATTGTCTAAGGTATCCTGTAAGGGTCCTTGCAGATCAACCCCATTGGGCCCCTTGACAGACACTACGCCGTCATCTGCAAGTTGTCAAAACGTACAGTTGTCAATTAGACAACCGTCAATGTCTTTGACATAAAAATTATACAAAAGGGGGCTTAAACATGATCCATCGGGGAGACCCATCTAGCTAGATCGAGAAGCTGTAGTGGTTCCATGAGAAAAGCTCATATGTTTCTCTGACAGAAAATTGTACAAAAAATTCTTCATTAATGGAGAAAAGCCACAAGCGTGGAGTTTATCTGAAAGAACTTTAACAGATACTGAATCAAAAGCCTCCCTTGATATCCAAGAATACAGAAGCCATTTGCTCTTTTTTAGCAAAAGCTAACTGAATATCTGTGGAAAGCAACGCGAGACAGTCGTTCGTTCCTTTACCCCTACGGAAACCATATTGAGTATCTGAAAGCAGGTTGTTCGTCTCAACCCATTTGTCCAGACGGAAGAGGATCATTTTCTCCAACAACTTTCGAATACAAGATAACATCGCGATGGGTCGATAGGAGTTGTGGTCGGACGCGGGCTTACCAGATTTTTTAATGGCAATAACTCTCACCCGTCTCCAATCATCCGGTACAATGTTGAGTTCCAGAAACTGATTAAACAAGTGCAACATGCGCCTCTTAGCGACGTCTGGAAGGTTCTTAAGCAAGTTGAACTTGATTCGATCAGTCCCTGGAGCCGTATTGCCTCAGGAAAGGAGTGCGAGAGAGAGTTCTACCACTGAAAAGGGTTGGTTAATCTCATCTATCGAAATTATGGTTTTGATAGACTTGAGAAAGCCATTGACTACCTCGGCCATTCCCGGAACATATTTAGGGGAACTTGTAGTAAAGATCAATAACGATTTTACCACAAAATATGGACTATAAGACTCACTGTCTAGCCTGATCCAGGTTTCTGGTACCTCTTAGGATCAATTTATTTAGCTTTGGTTCGGATTAGCAAGCAATAATTCGATTGAGTATAGGAAAGAGTAGGTTTAATATTTTATCCTGGCAGGGAGTTGGTCCAATTGTCGTCGTAAAAGGCAAAATGTGCACTGAGCACTGAGTGCTGAGCGCTGAGTGGAAATGGCCATATCTCAGTAAATTAAAGGCCGATTTTTTTAATCGACATGTCATATTTTCTCTTTGCGTGTGTTTACTAAAAAAAAAAACTGTTTGACAACGGTATCTTGTACAAAATCTCATGACAAATTCAACATGTGAGATAGCCTCTCGGAAACCCGGAACAACTCCGGTATCCGGGGGTCATGTTACCAAGATTAACACCATTAATTTTCCAGTCGAATGCTTTTTAGCGAAATCAAATCGAATAATATTTCATGAAGTTAGAGCACTACAAAGTTGATAAAAATTTGCCTGTCCCGATCATTTTGTTCATCCCCTGTACATTCATATAACCGTCTTTCCATTTGTTTTTAAAACAGCGTTACGTACAGTTGACCAATAAAAAAAAACCTTTTCGGTCATGCTTTCAAAATAACCTGTTCTGTTATGCTTGCGCAGTAATCCGGCAATTACTACAGGGTGTTCAATAAGTTCGAATACAAATTTTCATCGTTGTGTAGGTGCGCACCATGTGCATTCTGTGCATTAGTATTGGTGTCAGCTTTTCATATATTACGTGATAAACAACAACGTCTGATTGTGTTAGTGTACCTTTTGGAAATGTGGTAGTGTGGTTTGGACGAAAACATAACAAACAGCTGTCAAAAAGATCTTTTCTCTCGCGAACCGCAATGAAAACTTTTAGGTTATCTGTGAGAAAACAAACAATTTTTTCACGACAATAGTCTGCGTGCGTTAGATGTCACTAAGATAGGCTAACCGACGCGCATGGTGTCGACTTGCTGTCGTAAAGTTTTTTGCGAGAGGTGAGCGACCCGGTGACATATTCCGGAATTTCATCTATACCCCCCTCCGTCGGTACCGAAAGACAGACTCGGCCAAGGACCATGCGAGATCTGGGCGGCCGCGTTTGGTGAGGACGCCAACAGCCATCAAGGTGGTGAGGGAGCGGGTTCGTCGAAAAATGAACCGCTCGATCCGCTGCTGACCTGGATGTGTCGATCGGGACTGCCCACACCATCATGACAAAGGACCTGGGATACAAGCCGTACAAAAAACGCAAAGTTCACGGGTTAACGGAGGCTACAACGAAGAAGAATCTGAACAGAGCCAAACTGATACTTTCGCGGCACGCAGGTCAGGAGTTCGTGTTTTTTTTTCTGATGGGAAACTCAACAGCCGCAATGTCAAAATGATCGGCTGTGGGTGCCAACGTTGGCCAGCATCCCTCCGTCCCACATCAACATCCCGCGGTTCCAAAGCGTCGCGTCGGTGATGGTTGAAGGGGCCGTATCCAGGCGTGGGAAGCTCCCACTGGTGTTTATAGAGAAAAACGTGAAAATCAACACCGCGTACTATAAGACCGAGGTTCTGTAGAAGGTTGTGAACCCGGCACTTCGGGACCTCTACGGGAACTTCGCCCAATAGAAAAATTGGGGATCATGAAGGGAAACAGGGAATGTCTTCAAAATCGACAAGGATTAGAAGAAAGAGTGGATGAAAGTGTGAGAGAAAGATGGCGCAAGTATTGCACAGGATGTGATGGGTAGCGTTGAGTCCAAAGTGCGGATATTTTGCCTGGAGGAGGTTGAATGGAGGTGTTTATTTATTCCACGAGAGTTTCAAAAATATGCGACTTAAAATGAATTTTTGGTGATCATGTTTGTCTGTTCCATTTTTTTTCGAGTACAATCTTTAGCAATCAATGGTTGATTGTTTTCGAGAGCAGATGGGTAAAACGAAGTGGCGCGTTGAGAAAAATGAGTTAGCAGAAAAGCGCGAATTAGCCGATTTCATTTTGCCTTCCCACGCATGCACGGAATCGTACTCATACAGTACTGGATTATGTACGGATTTTTGTGCTGGAAAACACATTTTCATGATCGGAAAGCAATTCACATGCTTTTAATAAGTGCCTGCATCAGGGAGTTATATTCCATGGCTCTGAATGTTTCTAATGCTCGTTTCTGAAGGTAGGTCCCGATAGATAAGAAGTAAGCAGAGGGATTGACGCCTGAATATTGGAAATTCTATAAATTGATCACAAACAGCTTCATACTGCTTAAAACCCGTTCCGTAGCCTATAAAATTTTAAGTTTGTGTAGTAAAATTTGGGCTGTAATTTTGAATCTTTTTCATGCTCCAATTGTGTGCATGGAAATCAAATAAACTGGCTTTAAAAAATACGTCAAATTTTAACTTTGACAACTTTTTTCTCCTTTTAACCTGAATTTACTCTACAGTCACAGCAGGCTCTGACCTCGTCATGTACGAATATTTTTAAACAGACAGTTAACAATCACCAGGTTTCTGTCTCAAAACATGAAAATGCATTCAAAAGCCATTAAATTTGCAATGATAATAGCTCACAAAACAAAAGATTCAGAGCCTTAAACCCATAATAACATAATAAATACGATTTCAAGTTCCATGTACAGTCAATATCAAAATTTAGCGTACACCCATGACGAGAAAAACTATTCAATTTTGAATTATGGAGAGTGTGAGCTGTTTAGTGGAATACCTGTAACTAGAAAATAAGAAGAATGATTAGTAATTTCCATTTAATTCCAACTACCTTTATTGCTTATCTTGACAGATACGCGTATTTCGTCTACAATGTGCAGACTTCTTCAGTGTCGTGTACTAATACTCGAGTATTAGTACACGACACTGAAGAAGTCTGCACATTGTAGACGAAATACGCGTATCTGTCAAGATAAGCAATAAAGGTAGTTGGAATTAAATGGAAATTACTAATCATTCTTCTTATTTTCTAGTATTCAATTTTTTTTTGAGGATATGATCGTTGAAAAACAAAAAAAAACATTTTCTGATGGAATTCAATTCTATAATTGATCAGCTTGCAAAGTATGCTCTTCAATAATTATAACGTTTTCAAATTTTTTTTTACTTTAGTAAAATGTCAGAAATGACTTATTTTTGATGTTGCGAAATTGAGAATACTTGTTCTTTCTTCTCTTAGCATTTCAAGCTTTTTATTTGCCCTCAAATTAGTGTTCTAAATGACTTTCCACAGTTATTAATTGATGCCAGGTACCATTTTTACATTAGTACGCATAAGTACAATCATACCCTATGCCCAGGGAGTCGAGAAATTTTTCTTAACGAAAAATTCCTAGACCAGACCGGGAATTGAAACCAGTCACCTCCAGCATGGTATGGCTTTGTATCTGCGCCCTTACCGACTGAGCTAAGGAAGGACCCATTGAGAGTACACCTTCAGTATTTCCGAACCAATTCGTTTTATGAACACAATAATTATTCTGGATCTCCACTGGACACATCTGTTCCATTTCCCATCCATGGCACAAAACACAAACGCACAAACAGATTTCACCCTTGAATGATCCGATCAGCCTCCGGTCAATTCATAACCTACAAAAACTAAATAAATAACTCATGAAAGGCTCCGACAGCACGAATCCTTCGCTGCCACCTCAGCGCTCGTTCGAACCCTCTGGTCATGCAGGAAGCCCTTTGTGTGTGTGTGCGTGTGTATGTGTGTATGTGCTCACCGATCGTGTAACGAGAAATATTATCGGAATTTATTTATTTATTATTGTTTGGTCCGGTGCTTTTGCTTTCGCTTCTGCCGGGCCTCAGCTGAAAGGGCACAGGAAATAGCCGACTACTATATTAGTGTGCAGCTTCCGAACGGTGCGTGTGCGTGTGTTTGTGTAGTGAAAGATGATTCAATAAAATGATGATGAAAGCGAAAGAAAAGTGAGAACGGGAATCGGATCCTTTGGAGGTTTCGAAATTGTGTCAAAACATAACTGGAAGCGATGAAGCAAAAGTGTCTTTTCATCGGCATTTCACTCCCGTGGATGACCTTAATCGAAAAGAGTCAACGATGTCGTTCGATTTTGCGGAACGAAATCGGATATTGCTTTATTTAGAAGGCTTTATTGTTCGTTTGAGGGGCAGAGAGATGAAGATAATGTTTCAAAAATTCAATAAAAGTTTTTCCGTTACTTAGTGAGCGAGGGAGATATGGTTTTTGATTTCCTGGCTTGATAACTGCTTTCTGAAAAACGTTCTATCAACGTAGAACCAGGGGCTGGATAGTCAATAATGGATTAAGTTTTTGGCTCAGCAAGTACCAGCACATCACCCCTCAAAACAACTCACATCGTACAACACCTTAAATATTCCTTCAGAATAACACATTGAATCAAAACAAAAACAAAGATTTTAGTACCGAAAAGCGCAAGAATGTAATGCAAGGTGCAAGGTTGTTTATATTTTTATTCCAAATCATCGTAATTTAATTGAACGTACATGCGTTACAACACTTCCGCCATCTTATGAGTTAACTCTAGGGTTTTTTTTTCAATAGGGCGAATCTACAATTGAGAGATTCTCTTCGGGCTCGCTCTCTTTCATTCATTACAGCGCCGTTATAAAACTTTCGAGGGATTCTTTAGTACAGATCGAAACACAACAGTGCTGGCTAGCATACTCTACAAATAGTAGAATGAAAAACGTAACCCAGTAAGAAAAATGTTAGAGTTAGACGTGGTTAGACATTTGTTCGACGTTACCAACATAAAACTTTAACTACCAGTTGCATGCTTTTAGGAGGAATTTGTTACGCTTTGCTATGATTCTCTTTTCAGCGTGCTTTCCCAACATAAGTCGAGATGCACACCGATGAGACGGAAGTTTGACATCACATATCATTTTAAAACATCGAGTCAAAGTCTTACGGCGTGAGGAATATCCCGACAAGATGTTTTGGAGTACATACAGATGTTACTTCAGTGGGCGCCCGGCCTAAAGCTTCATGATCTGACTAGGTGGATTTCAGCGTTGCCAGAGCATCTGTTTATGTTTTATTTAATTGAATTACAAAAGTAATTGATTTACGGTAGTAATGATACTAATTTTGAAAATCACTTTGACAAATTTACTGAGCAATTACAATATATCTGAACATTTACGCACCTAATCTTAATTTTTTTTGCCTTATATACAGCATTCCTGATAAATTTGATTGATTATTCATTCTTATCGCTTTCAAGAGCTTGAATTTCGAACACACTTTCTAGAGCAGATCTTGAACTTTGTGTAGTTGAATATTTTAACGTATACATATGACTGTAAATTTAAATGAATTTCAAATGGTGAGTTGACAACCGGAGGGAGGGTGCGACCGACCTCCTGTCAACACAAGTTCCTATCTACGAGTCACATGATCAGCTAACCAGTCTGCGAGTGACGCTGGTTGACGTAGCCTGAACAATGTTGTCAATTTGGCTATAGTGAAGGGAGGGGGTTGTTGTGGCTGAAAATGGTGTACCACTAAATCACATTGTATATTTTCCATTTTCTTTAATTTATAGTTGCAGCACACTTTGGGGTCATTTTTGCATTCCAAAACCATTTATCTTGGGGGCATAAAGAAGCATGATAAGCATAAAAGGGTCAATTCGTTTTTTTTTTTCAGAATTTCAGCATTTTGTATTTACTTCTGAACCTCAACTATTTCCTGGCGTGTGCTTATAAGCAGTATTTGAGTATATTCTGATTAACTCTTCCATTGTTTTTCCAATATCATCTGAACAGAGTCTTCGATAACTCAAATTGCCATCCATGAAATGTAACTAAAACGGTATAAATGAGTTGGAATGCCCACTTTCCGTTATTAATAATTTGTAAATAAAGCGGGTTTCTCGCTTGATTAGGGCATCCTCTTGTTGGTTAGCTCGTATTTTTGATCAATTGTACAATCTTGTTGTTGGATTTAGTTGTTACGGTTTCACAGGCCGCTACAAAGAAACACCATGCTGGAGGTGACTGGGTTCCATTCCCGTTCTACTCTAGGAATTTTTCGTCAAGGAAAATTTCTCGACTCCCTGGGCATAGGGTATGATTATACTTGCCACACAACCATACTAATGCGTAAATGGTACCTGGCATCGAAAGGTCTCAATTAATAACTTTGGAAGTGCATTTGGAACACTAAGTTGAGAGCCAGCAATAAGCTGAAATTTGACCATTGATGACATTTCGCCTAATGCAAACCTTTTTCAGTATTGCGAATTGGGTTATTCGACTTGTTGGATCGTTTTGTTGCAAGGAGACTCTTATGTTTTCGCGGGTTTCGTGTAAGTGTTTCTGTTTACGGGTCGACTCCTTCGTTTTTGGAACTTCCCAGAGCGTACACAGAACTGTGAACTCAGACCGATAATTCAAATTGATTTTGCTGGTCAGTGGAGCTGCATGCAAGACAAGGTCTTAGAAAGGATGGTGGCTCATAAAGATGATTTTTTTTATGAGTTTCTATTGATATAGTAACTGCGTTAATTTTCAATCACTTTAGCGGTTAATTTAGTGGTGGGTCATTAGGCTAAATGCCATTAGATCTAACGCCAATAGGCCGCGTATTATTAGTTCGAAAGGCCAAAGGGATTGCTAGGCTGGAAGAGAGTAAAATACAGTCATACCACAAATAAAGTAAAACGAACAACGTAACTAGAATTAACATAACTTTAACCTCAATATAAGGATACTTATATACATAATCTTTCACATCAGAAAGAAACCTTATAAATAATTATTTTATTTCGAATCAAAATTTATGGCTCGACTTATTTTTGGCGATGTTAATTCAATTTATCAAAATTTATTAAATGCTATCAAAAACCTATTTTATAGAGTAAAGTTTAGTTAAGGTTGCGCTAAGATTTGTGAATTATCACTTAAACTTGAGATTTCGAAAATAAATTAAAATGATCGATCAAAATATCACGTACGATGTTGTTGAGTTTTACTATCATCAAGCATTATTAATGATTATTATTGATCTTAAATTGGTCTCACAATGTATTGTTCTAACTTTAAAATCTAAGACGGAAGACTAAGAGCATTATTTGAAATTGTTTATTTCTATCTACCAATTAGGGCAATGCACTGTTATATTCCGTCAACAATACAACTATATTACTTGATATAGCTTTACTTTATATCAACATTTATGCATCTAGTTTTTACTGAAAATAATATGCTTGACATTTGAGTTCAAGATACTCAATATCACGTAATGTAGCTTTTTGTCTTGATGGGGTATTACATAATGTTGTAAAATGTGTCAAGATCTACAATTTGATCGTACTTCACATTGATAAATTTAGCTTTTGAAACAAGTTATCAGTAAGTTCATCCAAATGAATGGTAATGACTATTTACAGCACTGCTTATGGTTGTAACATTAAGGTTATCTGGTTATAAAATATTCCTGTGAAATATGTAAAGGCATTAAAATAAATTTCAGGCTTACGATTTCAAACAAATTTATCAAAAAAAAAACTCATTCTTTCCCGCTTTGCTTTGCTTGCATGGCAAGTCCCGCTTTGCTTGTGATGGGTTGAAGCACAGAGAACAGACGTTCATCTTCGGTCTGCTACTTGTGTAAAACTTTAAACCGACATTTCAAATGTATGTCGTTATGCACCTGGTAGGCGGCGCTGCAGTTGCGTGATAACTGTCATGTCAATGATCGTCAATAAAAAGCCAAGCACATAACCTGAACATTTTGTTTGTTTTTCTCTACACTTGCTTCTCATACTGGCTGCCCCCCTATACTCTTACACACGTTTTTCAAGAAAAGGTATATGGACATCCATGTCTGTTCTCTGTGGTTGAAGCGCCAACGTATGATTGCCCCCATGCTACGCAATCCAAGTGGTGAATTTGAAGCTGTCAAATGAAAATCGGCCCTGATAACCGTCGCCCAAAGCAGTGAGGGGTGTCCCCAAGCGCAAAGTTGCAGCCGTTGCCGGAGGCTTGGCCGAGGCCGAAACGCTGGTTGCCCTCAAGGATCTGTTGAACCGTTTGGGATCGGAAACTTTGTGCACTTTGTACACATATCAACACATCAAGAATTATAAGAAGGTACCTTTTATTTACAAATAAAGATGTATCATTAATTTAAATATTCTAAAAAATATACCCATCTTCCTAAAAACAATAAACATGAAAGTGAAAATTTTTTTTAGAAATCAATTTTAAAATGCATAACGGACACGTTCAGTTATCATAATCAACAATAATGTGTTTCATAAGGCTGTGTTATGAAACTCTTGTAGTTATCATATTTAAAACATAGCTGGTAATGAAGACAAAAAACATCGCATCCGCATTCATAAGGTACTGAAATTCAAATCGATTCCTTGTGGCTAAATTTCATAAGGTTTTTGAATGAACTTCTTAAGTTCCTTTGTTCAGTGTAGGACAAATTGAAAAAAATATTTTAACACTATGTGAAGTAATAGAACATAGGCATTTAATTTTAGTATAAGGAAGTATCCATGTAAGAATTATCCATGTAACAAAACGGTCTACTATTGTTTAACGTCTAATAAATAAATATTTAACCAGTCTTGTTCATATTTGAGCAGGAGGTACATATGAAATCTGATTTCTTTTGACGCAATATAAAGTTAATTGAAAATAATTATGGCAACGCTGGCAGATAGAGCTCGAATGAATTACGTCGCAGATGTTGTTCTTTATTGTTCCAGTAATTTGCCTCAGTCGGCAAACTTGGCGGTGTTTGAAGCTGCAAACAAGAGGAGCGGGATATGACGATTTAAGCTGCCCAAAAATAGGTGAGTAATCAAAGTTTTTTGGTCGTTTGTTGTCACTCTGCTAGTATTGGGAAAGGGGCAAGTTTGGGTGAAGAGAGGGCAAGAAAACACCAATAATACAGTGCAAGCTAAACTAACCGAGCGGGCCCACCGGAGGGAAGAAATATAGCCAATTAATGAATCAACCAACGACGGGGTGGGTAGTGTAACAGTAACGGGTAAGAGTAAGGGGGGGGGGGCGGCAGCAGGCGAAAAATAGAAGAAAGAAAGACGAAAAGATGGACGAAAAGTAGAGCATGTGCGAGAATGATAGATGAACGATAGACGGGGGATAGGTGCTGGGGAGGGGGGGAGGGGAGGGAGAGAGAGAGAGAGCGCGGGGAGAGCACCTCCGCAGTAGTGGCCCCCCGAAAAAAAAAAAAAAACAACAGCACGTGGGGGGAGAAAGGGAGGGGGGAGGGCAAGAAGACGTAAAACTTGGTGCAAACCAATCAGGGAACCAGATCAATCTAGTGGAGAGAAAAATAGGGGGAAGGAGAAGAGAGGGCCCAGTAAGAAAGGTTAGTCTAACATTAGTCTAACGTTAGTCGAACATGTTAGACTGTTCGTCGAACATTTTGTTTAACTTTCGTCTAATGTTAGACGTCTGTTAGACGCAACTGACACATAATGTTGGACGTTACTGTGTTAAAAAGCTTGCACGTTTGTCAACCGATAGACTAAATTTAGGCGTAATTTAATATGGGTGGATAGACCCCGTCAGACTCGGTTCAGCAATCAAAGTGTTATGGTCGTTTATTGACACTCTTCTACTTAAACACAAAACTTTGTACTTTTAGAATGCTACCAGAGTGTAAAGAAACAACCATAAAACATTGATTACTCACCTATTTTCAAGCAGCATCCATCAAATTGTCAACCCGCAGGTTCAAACACTGTCGAGTTTGCCGACTGAGGCAAATGACAGGAACAAAAAAAGCTTTAGCTGCCAGCGTTGCCATAATTATTTTTCTATTATCAATATATTTTGTGAAAAGAAATCTGATTATTATTATTTCAATTTGATCAATTATATCGGATTAGGTATTTCAATTTTTGTATTCCTAATTTCGTTCGTCTTGGTCTGGGCAGATTGAATAAAAAACGGACTATACAAAATTTACCGAGTCATCTTGTGATACGATATTATACGTTGCGCGATAAATTATCACGAAAGTTCTGTGCAAACGCAAATAGAAATGCGCGTTTACGTTATATCGTTTTGAAAAACGCATAAAAAAATAATCACTTATAATTCTCGATGGTTGAGATATCAGATCAATAGTTCATCTTCTTAATTTTCTTAACATGAAATATCAGCAAGAATAGTTTTTTATCGCGAGCTTTTTGAACACCTGCTAATAGCAGTCCTTCTTCTAATGGTTCTTGTGAATAAACGATTGCCCGCCTAACGAAAAATAATTTGTTATATAGTCACAAATATATTTCTAATGTACAATATATTATCCCATTTTATGTTATTGTTATCAAATAGTTTAATCTTATTTTCACCAAATAACATCTAGCCTCTAGCCTCTGGCCTTTTACCATTTGATATATTGTTAAAACTATGTAGGAGATTGTTAGTTTAAAGTGGTGAATAATGAGGGTAAATGTCGTAACAATTACGGAAACGGTCGTCAAATACAAGGGAAATGGTTCAGGAATGGTTTGCGGGTGTTCTCATGTTAAAAATATCTATTTGATTATTAGAAAAAGTTTTAAGAAGAAACTAAGTGGTTTGGAAACGATAAATAGTTCAAATTCTCAATATTTGTTGGTTTGATTTCGTTGAAAAAACAATGTCAAAACACACTGTACTATTTGATTTTTTTTGGATATTCCTACGTTGTTGCAAAATGTATACACAAGTGGGTATAATCATTCAACTTATCAACATCATTTCCAATGAATGAGTTTGAAATATGATTAACTTCATCAAATTGTATGTAACTTCTTAAATAATTTTAAATCAAAACCAAAAGACAGTGCAAATTCAACTAAGTAATATCCTAGTTTTTTGAAAATTTTAGATTGTCTTTATATTTGAATTGTTCAAACATTTAAACCATCATGGAGAAAAAATAGTCCCGTTTGAAACAACAAACTTATTTGTTGACATCCAAAATAAAAAACTAGTTGTTTATAACAAATTCGTATTGTTGTTTACACCTAAGATTTTGTTTTGAAACAAATAGGATAGTTGATTGTTTCTACCTAAATATATTACCACAATACAACACAAATTCTTTATATATATATATATATATATATATATATATATATATATATATATATATATATATATATATATATATATATATATATATATATATATATATATATATATATATATATATATATATATATATATATATATATATATATATATATATATATATATATATATATATATATATATATATATATATATATATATATATATATATATATATATATATATATATATATATATATATATATATATACAGCAATTCCATGAAAAAAAGTTATACGATCTCTCAGAATTTTATAATATTCGGTAGGATTGTTCAACATCGAAAAATATTAGACCCGTATTTTTTTATTTCGTTATTAGACTGGACCTTTCTGCGTTAGACTGGTCCAAAAAATCGTGATTTTTCAAAATCTTCAATTTTCAAAAATTTATAACTCCTAAACCGTTTAACCGATTTTAGTCATTTTTGGCCATTGTATTGGTATTTTTTTGAATTTCCAAGCAAAAATACGAAACCTTTGAATATATCAATTTTTGTATGAAAAAAATACAAAACAAATAGTTTTTCTTGAATTTGACTGCGAGGGGCCTCAACGACTCCTTGTTTTAGTATTTTTAAATGAAAGAGCATTCAATTTTACATAACATATCAAAAAATTGGAGATGTTCTGCGTGTCGTTTTGGAGATACAATTTTTTAAATAATAAATCATTACTCTTCATTTTATACATCACCCGCCTGTAGAAACGATGAAGATGCATGGTAGATTACCATGCGTCTCCATCCAATCAAACCTATGACTAATGAAATCTATGAGTTACTTACAAACTTAGTATAACATTCGAATCAGTCTTTAAGGCTTTCCGTTAACCACACAGACCAATTGCTATTTTTTGACGATTACCTTTTCAAATAAATAAGGCTTTAAAATTTCAAATATTTTTGCTTAGTGTAAGTTCCAAGAAAAAAACACTTTAAAGCCGCGCGACATGATGAACATGTTAAAAAATAAGAAAAACACTTTTATACATTTATTTTTATTTATTAAGTTTTTTCATAACAATTTTATACATTTTTCTTCCGTTGAAAATGAATTTTGTTTCACAATAATATACTCTTCGTTTTGAGGCTTAAAACTATGGAATGACTGAGTCCCTGAAATTTGCTTCACACGTGTGTAACGATTTTTTAATTTTCTTTCCATTTTATTATAGTCGGATTCCGAAAAAAATTGATAGTGTATTTTCGAGTCTGGCTTAGAAATAGCCCATGAATAAAGTTCTTCGGCCGTTGTTATGTGATGATCTTGCAAACTGGCTTTCGCAGCATTTCGTTTCAATACGCCTCCCAAAGCATCACAAGGGCCCTTTCCATGACAAGTAGCGAAAAAATTCCACTCGGCATCTATGCCAAAATCTTTTTGCATGTTGCACAAATTAAAAGCGGTCATTTTATTTTATTTTATTTTATTTTTTTTTTCCATATTTAAAAATACTCATCCTGATATTAAGATTGGATTTTCGATGTTCGCCAGTAACCGTCCAAAACACTGCATTTTGGCAGGAACAAGTGGCACGCATACGGTGTGCGTTTGCATTTACCACCAAAACGTTAAATTGATTTTTAAAACACTCCAAAGTAAACAATTACTTCCAGATGGTGTTCAGTCCTACCATGATATGTTTTCAAAAATAATTTGTCAAAATCCAAATGAGCATTGCTGGCAGCAATGTTGCGAAAATTGTCCGGGAATGCAAATTTTGGCGGTAGAACTTATGACCATTCTTAATAACGGTCACGTTGAATCATTACAATTTAAACAATGGCGTCAAGCAGAAAGATGCAGTTTGGACTTAGTTGAAATGGACACACAAGAATTTATTGATACTTTTTTAGAAAAATTACTCAATTTATTGCCACATAACTTTACAGCTGAGCGACAGGCAAACTATTTAAAACACGTGAAAAACAATTTAAAAGCTACTGAGTGTATCATAATCTGTGATTTTTCGGAGAATTATTCATTCGTTGTGCAGGATGCAGTTCAAGGCTTTCATTGGGCAAACGCTCAATGTACTATTCACCCTTGTGCTATTTATTTTAAAGATGAAGAATCAAATGATTTGAAGTTTACCAGTTTTATTGCAATTGCTGATTTCACTAAACATAATCATGTCGCAGTGCGTCTTTTTTTGACTCAATGCATAGCGTTCATAAAAAGTAAGTTATCAGGTTTAGAGAAAATTTATTTCTTCTCAGATGGATCTGGAAGCCAATACAAAAATAAAATGACCGCTTTTAATTTGTGCAACATGCAAAAAGATTTTGGCATAGATGCCGAGTGGAATTTTTTCGCTACTTGTCATGGAAAGGGCCCTTGTGATGCTTTGGGAGGCGTATTGAAACGAAATGCTGCGAAAGCCAGTTTGCAAGATCATCACATAACAACGGCCGAAGAACTTTATTCATGGGCTATTTCTAAGCCAGACTCGAAAATACACTATCAATTTTTTTTCGGAATCCGACTATAATAAAATGGAAAGAAAATTAAAAAATCGTTACACACGTGTGAAGCAAATTTCAGGGACTCAGTCATTCCATAGTTTTAAGCCTCAAAACGAAGAGTATATTATTGTGAAACAAAATTCATTTTCAACGGAAGAAAAATGTATAAAATTGTTATGAAAAAACTTAATAAATAAAAATAAATGTATAAAAGTGTTTTTCTTATTTTTTAACATGTTCATCATGTCGCGCGGCTTTAAAGTGTTTTTTTCTTGGAACTTACACTAAGCAAAAATATTTGAAATTTTAAAGCCTTATTTATTTGAAAAGGTAATCGTCAAAAAATAGCAATTGGTCTGTGTGGTTAACGGAAAGCCTTAAAGACTGATTCGAATGTTATACTAAGTTTGTAAGTAACTCATAGATTTCATTAGTCATAGGTTTGATTGGATGGAGACGCATGGTAATCTACCATGCATCTTCATCGTTTCTACAGGCGGGTGATGTATAAAATGAAGAGTAATGATTTATTATTTAAAAAATTGTATCTCCAAAACGACACGCAGAACATCTCCAATTTTTTGATATGTTATGTAAAATTGAATGCTCTTTCATTTAAAAATACTAAAACAAGGAGTCGTTGAGGCCCCTCGCAGTCAAATTCAAGAAAAACTATTTGTTTTGTATTTTTTTCATACAAAAATTGATATATTCAAAGGTTTCGTATTTTTGCTTGGAAATTCAAAAAAATACCAATACAATGGCCAAAAATGACTAAAATCGGTTAAACGGTTTAGGAGTTATAAATTTTTGAAAATTGAAGATTTTGAAAAATCACGATTTTTTGGACCAGTCTAACGCAGAAAGGTCCAGTCTAATAACGAAATAAAAAAATACGGGTCTAATATTTTTCGATGTTGAACAATCCTACCGAATATTATAAAATTCTGAGAGATCGTATAACTTTTTTTCATGGAATTGCTGTATATATATATATATATATATATATATATATATATATATATATATATATATATATATATATATATATATATATATATATATATATATATATATATATATATATATATATATATATATATATATATATATATATATATATATATATATATATATATATATATATATATATATATATATATATATATATATATATATATATATATATATATATATATAAAAATAAAAATAAATAATATATAAAATAAAAAAATATAAATTATAATATGTTTAAATTAAAGAAATTTTTTTTTTTTTTTTTTTGACTTCAAGTTAAGTTACTAATATTCTTTATACCGTCACTAAAATTTTTGTTTTGGTTTGGGTTCGCTGTGTTATTCTGACAGAATATTTGAGGGATTGTTCGTTGTGAGTTATGTTTTTAGGGGTTATTTATTAAGTTTGATCCAATGTGCTGGTACTTCCTGACCCAAAAACTATATCCATTTTTGTTTCTGGACTATCCAGCCCCTGGGGATACCCTGATATTATATCATTCGATTTAAGCTAATTCGAGACCGTGATAATTCAAAATATGGATATTTTTTTTAAATTGATTAGTAAATATTCTTATGCATTACATGAAAATTTCTTGCAACAGTAGTTCGAAAAGCTTGTTGAAATGCTCCTTTACGTTGAATCGTCTTGGTTTTGATACAGCTTGTGTGACAAATTTTCGAACAATACGCTATATGGTTTCCAACATTTGAAACCAACGTACCGATAACTGCAGGGCAGTCTATGATAAAAAAAAAACTTTGAAAAGGGCTTGGAATTATGGAGCAAATGTTCGGGTTTTTATGCAGCAGGTCTAGCACCCCGTTTGCACTACAACCTATATTACGTGATATAGAGTATCTTGATATCAAATGCCATGCTTGTTACTTCCAGTGAAAACTAGATGTATAGATGCTGATATCAAGATACTCTATATCAAGGAACATAAGTTGTAGTATGAACGGGGTGTAAGATAAATTCACCAAGTTGAAAGAATGAGTTTTTTTTTTGATAAAGTTGCCTGAAATCTTAAGCATGAAATAATATTTGAATGTCGCCTCGCCTTTTTCTTATATCTAACCTAATTATTGTGTCGGCTTTGTTGTCGTTTAGGTATAAGGTTGAAGAGCCATGTAACGGGTACACATGGCTCTTAAACTTAACACTTAAACAACAACAAAGCCGACACAATAATTAGGTTAGGTATAAGGAAAGGGTGAGGTAGATATTAAACATAATATTTGTTTTTGACTGTATATTAGGCATATGCTGGCATATTAGGCAAAGGAATTTGTAGATCACTAATATTTTGTGCGTAGATGTACAGATACATTGTAATTGCTCAGTAATCTTGTCAAAGTGATTTTCAAAACATTACCAGAGGATTTGCGTCTCAAGCTATTAAATAGCTTTGTTGAAATTCAGATTTTTTTTGTTGAAAAATAAAAGGATTCATAGAATGATAATTTTTATTGGAAGTATTGCCCTGGGTTAGTTTTTTTTTTAAAGAAACCTGTATATCATTCTCTGTAATGGGGCAATTAATCAATTCAAACAAATTGCTATTCATAAAGCATATCTTAAAACATATGTCTTGGAGAAAATTTCTACAAAAATCTAGTTCTGAAAATATTAAACACCGAAGCAACCGAATTTATCAGACCTATAAAACATATAAAACATACTTTAGGAGTGTTAGTATAACAAAATTAGTATTATTACTACCGTAAATTAATTACTATTGAAATTCAATTAAATAAAACATGAACAGATTCTCTGGCATCGCTGAAATCCACCTAGTCAGATCATGAAGCTTTAGGCCGGGCGCCCACTGAAGTGACGGAGAAGTAACATCTGTATGTACTTTAAAACATCTTGTCGACAATTTCTTCAAGCCGTAAGACTTCGACTTGATGGTTTGAAACGATTTGTGATGTCAAACTTCCACCTCATCAGTGGGCATCTCGACTTATGTTGGTAATGCACGCTGGAAAGAAAATGACGACAAAGCGGTAAAAATTCCTCCTAAAAGCATGCAACTGGTGGTTAAAGCTTTATGTTGGTAACGTCGAACAAATGTCTAACCACGTCTAACTCTAACATTTTTCTTGCTGTAAGCCAGATATCGATGAAATCAGGTCTGTTGTATGGAATATTGGAGACAATTACGTCGTTTACGCTTTCGTTGGCTTGCAATGAAACGAGGGGAAATTTTTTTAAAAAGTCATTATTTTTTTCTGTGTATATATTCTTTTGACAATATTTGAATTTAAATGTTCGTCAAGTCAGCTTTATGTAAAAATTGTGCATTTGGGCAAAAATTTTCGATACGTCGCTGACATATTGGCAACTTTGCCTACGTCCAATGCGAATATATTTTTTTCAAATGCAAGATTCTCGCAACACTGCTCCTAGCAAAGCAAAACAACAACAACCAGGAACGCGCGCTGTTAAAAAATCGGTTCTCGTCGGAAATATTGCATTAAGTGAATTTATCTATTTCCTACGCAATATATTCCATTGATTAATACCTGATTTATTTACTTCAATCAGAGAAAATGAGGGATATGAAAATTTTGAGAAACTCGGCTGCTTCGAAACAAGTGAAGCAAATAGAACCGGCGAAGAGGGTAACAACATTGTAGCTGATCCATTTCACGAAGGAAAAGACTCAATGAACGACTACTTATTTTCTTTCACGGGATCTTCCTCCAAAGGTTCTACCGAACCCAGTTGCGATCAAAGGAATGGACCAGGAAGCTCGTTTACGGATACACAGTGACTGATATTGTCGATTTTCTGTGGAAAATAGCAATAGCCTAAATTTTTAGGCATGTGCTTTTTGACGATGACATTCCGCGTTGATCGGAAAATGCTAGCCCTCAATGAATGATGCCAACGAGTTCCTAACATAAATTAGTTTGTTGTTTTTGTTTATCCGAAAATTTTACTTTATTCTACATTAAAAAAACACATTTGGCCGTCTCGTTTTTTACCTAGTTTTAATATTCAGACCCAAATTTTACACATCTTACTGAAGCCCTATTTTTGGTAGATTGTGCAAGAATAAACTCGGAACCGATTTATTACAAACATCGGGTAGAATCGGATTGCCTTCGCGATGTTCTTTTTTAAGATTTTTTTTAATGAGGCCAAATATAACGTTAATAGGGTTGAAGAAAGGGCAATATGCGGGTAAAAAAATAGGGATTATTCCAATCGATCGTAGGTATCGTTTTATGTTTGCAACACAATTGATTCTGGCACCGTCCAGGATCCACACAGAGTGCACTCCCGGATACCTTCACATCTCTCTGTTCTTCAAGGCAGCATTCGAAGAACTTCTTCCGGTTGAAGGTTCCTTCGGTTCAGAAACTGTCCAACATTCCACCCGCACCGCAAAAGCCGTGGCTTCCTGCAAAACTCCCTACGGTACAGATTTTGTTTGCCAACCATTCCGTATCCCTTCTTGAGCAACATGTCGCGGTTGTCAAAACTAACTTCATCGAAATTGCTCAAATCTCAAGAAATGGCCAGCAAGTCCCTGACGTATCTCGTTACTTCATGTTCCTTGATTTGAATTGCTCTCCATTCGATGCAGACTGTAGAATCCGGCATATGGATGACACGTTGATGGATGTGAAGAATTGTTGCTGGAATCTTTGCCTTGCTTCCTCGAGAAAAAGAATCGGTTCACGATGGTAAAGATCCACAAGCCACTTTCTCATGGTGATCGTGAACTTTTTGTATGCCTGTATTAGCTATTTCCGCAGATATATTCCGTTTCCCTCATACTTGAAGATCATGTACCCTAAAGTCGATGCAGTTTTCCGTAAATCCGAGCCAACTCCGCTCTGGGAATTCCCATGAAGTAGTACCCATAAAGCGCATGGTACACTGTGTTTGATCAGGCATGCTTATGTCGCACTGTGTGAATGATTGAGTTCGACATTATTTTAGATGATTATTGTAAAATCTTTGCAAAAAGCATTTGTTTTGATATTTATTGGACGAAAAGTATCAAATCGTTGGATTACCTTCTTGTTCTTGATACACCAAACAATAAATTGAAATGACATATCTGTCAAATTTCAGACTGACATGTATGTCGGAAGAAAGTTCGGAAGTCGGAAGTCAGGACTTCCGTAGTTCAATTCAGTGCCAGCGACACAATATTGTTCGAAAATATTTGTGTTACGCGGATTGCTTACCGAGGAGAAGCATGCTGAATTTGAAATGGCGGTTTTGATGAATTGTATTTTGATGGAAGGAAAGATAAAAGGGCCTTGCCGGCTCTTGACGGATGCTGAAGTAATTTTGATCCCGAGGAGTGAAAATTTGTGACCATGCCGTTTTACGCCCCGCAAACTGGCGTCTCGTTATAGTTCCACGTAGGCTGAAGCTAAAACAGCCTAGTGAGTGTGTCTCTAAAGGTGTACAACAGCTGAATCGTCACAAGATAAAACACCGGACAAGTTAAGGCTATTTTACAGAACTGTGAACGATCGCACCACATCGGGTAGTGAAAGACACGCCCGCAAAAGTTCGTGCTAGCCGAGTTAGGTCTTCTTAGTTCAAATCGTACGTTAAGTTACCAAGCGAGTGTGGTAAAAAAAAGACTGCAGTGTGTGATTGGCCATAAGTGGCAGGTTAGCTTCGTTCCGGTGCTCGGAAAGCCTAGTGACGATTAGAAAAGACTGTTTCCGGCCAGTAGAAGTGTCGTGACTCGCTTGGACTTGCTTCGTTGTCAAAATGATCACATGTCAGGAATGAACATAGTCATTTGAGCCATTTCTTGGAACCTACCTATCTTCGAACAACCATTACCACGAAAGATAAGATTCTAGAAGATTATAGATTGAATAAATTCCTTTAATGCTCGTAATTTAGTTACATTGTCCACAATTTGTATAGCTTTCTAAGTATGTAAGTAATTATGTCTTTTAGGAAATTCAATGATTCGCTCCTTCGAAATTATTTGGTGAAAAAGGTTCTGTGAAATATTATTAAACTTTGCTATGGGTATAGGGGAAATAGTGAATTCCGCCTTCAGTACTTGCACTATGTCAAGTTGGTGAACCCACTTGATTTCATTTCCTACCTCGAGTTGAAGGCCCTCCTCCAGCGTCCCAACCAGTAGTTGGCAATGCACTACCTCTGGCTGCTTTCAGTTTCACCCTATAACCACGAGCTCGCTCGGCATCGGTACATGGTCGTTTCGGAGGTTTTCCAGTATGTTCGAAACTTATTTCTTCCTAGAAGTAAAACTCAATCCAACGTTAACACAACCGAATAACTTTTCATAACAGTACCAATAGGAATGTACAGAGAATGTTAATTCGGAATGTCAGTTTCGAAAATCAAAACATTGTCAGTGATAGGGAATTTCTTGATGCCGGAACGCAACATTGTTTAAAATTGTCCACATTTTTTTAAATTTGTACACAAGATAAATAAAAAATGGCAGTCGTTAAAACCTCTAGTTGATTATACGAAAAATCTAAAAAATCTAAATGTGACAGTATCCATTTTTTTAATTCCAATTTACCATGCTACTCTTGGCGTATGCTTGCTTTATATCTGCGCATCGGAATAATGTAGCGACCATTTAAATTTCCAAGCCTTCGATTATTTTTTTTTAGAAATTCTTCAAAACGCTTAAGGTATGCTACGAAGGGAAAGTTGAAACTATTTTAGCCACTGCTGGCTACCAATTGACAAGAATTCGGAGAAGAATGTTAGATAAATTCCAATCAAACTAGGGAAATTGGGGTCGTCGTCCTGAAAAGGACGGTTTTTAAATGGTCCACATTTGAATTAAAACATTGTCGGTCTTTTTAAGAAGCAGGTTATTTCATCCGTTGCACGTTGCGCCTTACCAAAAGATGGCTCCAACATCCAACAGGATCACACACAAGCACTTTATTCGCTACTCGTGGTTGCGCCCACCGGCTGTCTACAAATACACTACTAGCTTGGTTAACCGACAGCCTAACACAGCAACAGCCAACGGCTTGCTCGCAACAGCCTGCTGAACCATTCGCTACCTGATCTATATTTGCCCGCCTGTGTACCCTCCAGGGTACTTGCCATCGCCAGCTGCCAATCCAATAGTGGCTCCCCGCCGCTCCGCACAGCTTCAATAATGCCGAACAAACGTTATATATCGTTCACTGCTGCATATGAGACTTCCCTTGCTCCCTGTGCATTTAGTAAATTTAGCCTGCAAAACAGAATTATAAGACATCACCTTTTATTTGCGTTATTTTCAATAGTTTACAATTGTTAAAGGATCATTTTTGATAATTGAATTGATTCACGGGAAAATTTCCAACCTCGATCGGTAAACAATGTAAACATCCTGGAAATCTTGCGAGCATTAATTAAGTTATAAGCCTTTAATTTGTATACCTATGTTTATATTGTATGACTATATTTCGTGGCGGTCGCTATTTTCGGATTTTCATTTGACACCCTACCCTTGCCGTAAGACGTAGTCTACATCAAAAGTTCATCATTATTTTCATAGTGTTGCAATTATTTCCACAGCATTAAAATACCTCGTACTCAGGACGTTGTGCGAACCTTCACATTTCACCATTGATTTTACCATGTGAGCAATGCTACCAGTCTCACTCTGAGTGGTCTGTAAAGCGATTAATCAGAATTTAACCATTCGAGAAAGCTTCACTTTTAACGAAACCAAGTCGCCTTTAGTCATTCTTGAGTTACTTTAAACGAGCATAATAAGTAGCGCAACGTGCATGCAACTTTTTGGCTGCGGTCTGGTTAGCAAAGACACAAACCATTTTCATTGGATTCGCATTGCTTTCAATGAGTATATTGCACGTCAAGGTAAGATTTCCTAGATTTGGGTAAATCTGGTTTACCCAAAATTGATTTATCTTCCGATAACTTACCAGATACACTGAGAATAATTCCATGCCTGTACCAACAATTCAATGAGCCTGTGCACGCTATAAAAGAAATAACTTTTAGTATGAGCAATGTTTTCAAGCGTCCTGTGAGAGTGAGTGAGACAACACCAAAACACGGCGCACAGTGAAAGTCAAAGAGACAAAAGATTTGCGTCCACAGGCTCATCATGACCAACACGCTTAGTTCAGTTTGCCCAAATATGGGTGGAGAATACTAAATCACTAAAAGTGATCAATAATCACTATAAAATCACTTAAAGTGGACATACTAAATCACTATAATCACTAAAAGTGCACATACCCATTTAAGGATACATTACTACCACCCGATTTGACCCACTATTTGAGTATTTTTTTCCATACGAATTTACTCAAATATGGGTATATATAAACTTTACCCATTTATGGGTATGTGCACTTTTTGCGGTAATGAGGAAACTGAACTTACTCTGAGAAAAATTTCATCGTTGTACCGACAATTAGGATGCCTATCGCATATAATGGTTTCAATAACCATGAAAATGGTCGAATTTACCACGTTCATGGCATGTTTGACTATGATCATGGTAACAAGGACTATTCCGACATTATGGAAAATGTTGCATCAACTATTGTTACCATGATCATAGTCGGTTCAAAATCACTATACTGCAATAGTCATCCTAACCCCCAATAATGGTAAAATTGACTATCAAATTCCTCTCTGTGTAGAGAGAAGGTGACGATTGCATGTAATGGTGACAATAACCATGAAAATTGTCGAACTCAACATGTTCATAATATTCTTGACTATGGTCATTCAACGACTGTTCAGACATTATAGTAAAATTTTAATCAACTATTTTTAATTGAATTATGGAGAGTGTGAGCTGTTTAGTGGAATACCTGTAACTAGAAAATAAGAAGAATGATTAGTAATTTCCATTTAATTCCAACTACCTTTATTGCTTATCTTGACAGATACGCGTATTTCGTCTACAATGTGCAGACTTCTTCAGTGTCGTGTACTAATACTCGACTGGGTATTAGTACACGACACTGAAGAAGTTTGCACATTGTAGACGAAATACGCGTATCTGTCAAGATAAGCAATAAAGGTAGTTGGAATTAAATGGAAATTACTAATCATTCTTCTTATTTTCTAGTATTTTTAATTGTCATTTTGACCATGATCATAGCTGATTCAATATCACTTTACTGCCGTACACTCAGCGAAATAAACGTTCGATATTCATAAGATTGCATTACGATTATTTGCTACAAGAAATCGTTATGAATTTCATCAATTTACCTTATGAAATATAATGATGTTGAAAAAACAAAAATATGGAGGAATCTGGATTCGAACCTTGAACGTTGAGGTTATGGGTCCAGTGACTTGCCACTAGTATATCAACACTTGTAAATAGGAAAGCTTAAAGGCGAACAATAACACCGTCGTGTAAAACAAAATCCATTCATAAGTCAACCTTATGAATTTAAAGCATCGTTCATAAGATGAACCTTATGAAGTTCTTAAAATTATTTGGCTGAGTGTAGTAGTCATCCTAACCCTACAATTGACTATCAAACTTTTTTCTGTGTGTGTACAGCCAGCCACAAGTCACACGCATACTCATTTAAGGTTACTCTAAACTGAGAAGAAAAAGACTCAGGCTGTAATAGCATGCATATATAGGGCAGATGTATTACATCTAGTGCATCATTGAAGTTGGATTAAAGCTGAAAAGGGCCCCACTAAGATCGAACATAAGACATTGCTAAAGTAGCATTATTGCATTGGTAATGCATCACTACATTCTTAAGCTAATCTAACGCTTCATTACTTGACAACTGTTGAATTGATGCGATCCCGCAATACCGATGTTGATTTTGGGTTGAATAAGTGCAATAATATAATGCTTGTGGTTACTTGGGATGTGCGGTAAAAAAAGTCATTTGTTGATGACATAGCAAAAATCCATGTGTCAGACACATAGATATTATCATTGCTTTTTTATCAGGGCTGATAGCGGAGCCTAGTACAATTCTCGAGTAATTCATGTTAAGGACCTCAAAGCCATTTGTAAACAATGACTTTAAATGTCGATTTCTCTTGAATCTTAAATCACTCTCGTGAAATGAAAGCAGCATCTGGTAGAAAAATTTTAGTTCTACCATATGGAGTAGCTGGATATAGTGGAATTCTCGTGATTCGTGAGGGATCAACGTTTAAAGCCATTGTTTACAAATGGCTTTTGGGCCCTAATCATGATTTACTCGAGAATTGTAGTACGACTGCAGTAGCCAAGTCCACTATCATACTTCAATCGTACTTCCCGTCCTAGGGCAATCGTACTACAATTGCACTTCAGGTACCGATTGACTTGAAATGTCAAAATAGCTAGCGGAAACGGACCTACGTTCAACGTTTTATTCAGAATCCTATTTTTAGTGAAATTAGCGGTAAATCTGAAGTATATTTTAAAATGGGATTGTATGTAGGAACTAGTCACTTTATGAAATGAAGATGAGATAAGAAACTCAGCGCCAATATCTCAAAACTTCGGATCTGTTTTTTTGTTTTGTTTTTGTAATCAACGACCATCCGTATCGATTTATCTCAAAAACCCGCACATGCAAATAAAATACACCGTAAGGGAGGAACATGTTTCTTCTTGCTGGGATTGATGATTTGCAGGATAAAGTTTACATTTCGGAGAAAGCGGGTTATAGTATCAATAGATATAGATCAATCTTAATGATCTAATCAGTGCCTCGTAGCTTGTCCATGATACTGGATTCAGGTTTGGCTTGCAAGAAACATTTTTTTTCGCCTATTTTCCGGCAAAGCCAGTCAACTAGAACAAATCGATACTTCGACAAAGATTTTTCATTGGGGCCTAACTGACAAACGTAAACAATGGCTTCTTCCTTAAATTTCTCGTGACACAAAGGCTACCCTTGTAAGCTTCCAATTCTATCGGATAGGTTAACTCTTTCTTTTCGAAATGACTCTGGTGGATTGATTAGGCGAATTTTCAATGACGATTAATTCGCGAGATCGAAAAAGAAATTTCTTTTGAGCTCGACACCGACCTTTCAAAAGAAATTTCTTTTTCTATCTCAAGCCCATGTTAAATTCGATTTACTGAAACGGAAAAGCAAAGAATCCGAAAGAAATTTCTGCAGCAGTATCCACCTGAAAAGAACGAAAAATAAAATTGGAATTTGTAAGGTTCCCACGCAAACTAACGGGCGCTGTCAATTTTACTTTCGGAAAAAAATTCCGCTCGATTATTCCGTAAGTGAAAGTGACGTTTCGTTTCATGCAAATCAATTGTCAAAATTCCGCTTGGTAATATTGAACAAAATTCGGTAACCTCTTTACTTTTTAAGTCGATATTGGCCTATAACCTTGTTTTTATGCATTTTTTCTATCACACTGGAATAAAAAAAGGAGTTCCCGCATAACCACAAACCATTCCTGGACCATTTCCTTTATTGTTGACGACCGTTTCCGTTATTGTTGCGACATTTACCCTTATAGTTGACAACTATAAATTAACAATCTCCTATATAGTTTTAACAATACGTCAGATGGTAAAAGAGCAAATAACAATATGGTGAATAGGCGGTTAAGTTAGGTTACCATAAAAAAATGGCAATTTTCACGAACAAAATTTTTGCTGTACCCTATGCCAAAAAGTTGGTATATAATCCAGACCGTGTGCAGACAATAAAAAACCTTTCAATGACAATATGACATACATTAACAATATGTGTTAATGTAGAGGTTGTATGGTGAAAATGAGATTAAACTATTTGATAACAATAATATAAAATGTGATAATATATCATACATTAGAAATTTAGTTTTGACTATATAGCAACAAGTTTCTCGTTATGCGGGTTAAAAGTATTCATTTTTTGGGATTAAAAAGTAGGCATTTTTTGACGTATGGAGGATGTTCATTGATATGCATAGAAAGTAGTCAAAAAATGACTACCTCAGAATAACCGTGTGCGTGTAAACAACAAACATAACAAGAATTAGGAAACAACAACAATCATCACTATCGCTCCCGTGTATCGTCGGTTTTGTCGTTTTATTTTCTGCTGCACCATCATTGTTATCAATTTTATCAGTGTGTTTCCGTGAGTTATCAAAATTCTCTGCGATCATGAATGTGTTAATCGGCGGTAAGCGCGATAACCGAACTACCAGCGTCGTCGAAATTCGACAGTATTAGTACCTGAGCGTACGACTCAGGCTGCTACCCTAATCTTGCATCACCCTCGAAACCAGTTCGGTAGTTGTGTAGTCACTATTAATCGTTATCTTATCATCACATCGTTAACCAAGCGAATCTCAAAATACGGTGGAAACCGTTGTATTTATTAGTCCTTAGTGAATATCGAATCAACAGTCCTCATCGAAGATGGTCTCCATCGTTCCATTCTATGCCAATGGCAAAAATAAACGGAAAGTGTTCCTCTCGGTTGGCCTGGTGCTGGCTATGGTGTACATCTTGTTCTCCATCGACTATCAACCACTACACGAGAACTGCTTTGCGCGAGAATTTCCCGACCCAATCCGGGTGTTGGAAAATGTGCAGAAATCACACAAACAACCTCAACATGGAAGGAACATTTTCTTCCACGAAACATCATGCTCCGCAGATGGAGTTATTAGGTTGAATGCTCGCCAAGCGTGTGCCGTTGAATCGGCCGCACGGATGAACCCCAGCTGGAATGCCTTCATACTATTCGCAGCCCCGGTGGGATTCCGCAATAAGAGTGCACTTCCTCTAATAGACGCTCTGCACGCATATCCCAACATCAATCTGCGTTTCGTGAACCTCTCGACCTACGCCCAGGATACCCCGCTAGAGGATTGGATGCACAGTGGAGAGATTTTCCGATCTAAATACATGAATTCGCACCTGTCGGACATCATGCGATATCTGACGCTATTCAAGTACGGCGGAACCTATTTGGACTTGGACGTCGTGGTGCTGAAGTCGTTCGACACGATGGAACCGAACTATGCCGGAGCGGAATCCGCTCGCTGGGTGGCAGCCGGAGTCATCAATTTCGAATCCGACGGACGCGGGCACGAGCTGGCGGAGATGTGTGTCAGGTAGGTTATTTGCGTCATTGCTAGATTTTTGATTTTGCATATTAGGAGCGAGGAGTTGTTTGGATAGCTTTCCGAACAGCTGAATGAAAATATTTATAATCTAGTTGAAATTAGTTAAAAAATTGCAAGAGAAACTGCTGATAAACTTTATTGGGCTTATTACGGGTTTCATTTCACTGTGGAAAAAAACTCACGTGCAAATCAAATGCGATTCACTGTCTTTATTTCAGGTGAAATGAGAACCGTAATAAGGCCCTATATTTATCATTAATCTGGGTGTTGTAGAGAAGTATCTTTTAATCAAAAATTCTGCAAACCAACCAATTAGAAAATCTAAATCATAATCAAATGTGGATCTATCGTTGAGCGTGCTTTCTCCTCCGGAGGTTCGATGACGTTTTCCGCCGATTTGGTGTTCGAGGTGTTGAAAAAACACCGGATGTTTTTAATGTTTCCACTTCACTACTTGAAAACCGTTCAATGTTTGTCGATGCCAGATCGAATACGGGAAGATCTCCATCGGAAATATCATCGGAGGCGTAAGAAACATTGATCATGTGTTACGAGGACATATTGAAAACAATTCGGAACAACGTTTACGCGTACTAAAAATAACATACTTCGAGCAATACAAGCAATTTTGACAGCTAAGCAAGAGGAAAACAAATCGTTAAGTTGGAATTACATTTTGCTAAATGTAAAGCTCCACTCATGATAGCGAAACCAGAACGGCAGAGACACGTTCCTAGTGAGACTTTTCGCCGGCCCTCTACTTAGTGTTCTAGATGTACTTCCCAGTTGTTAATTGAGACCATGTGGAGCATATGGCAGCGGCAATTATAGGCAACAATACCAAATCGCGTGTGATTAAAGCATCACTGAGCAACAGCAAGCAACAACTCTTATGATACCATTTAAAATGCTACAATTGCCGTAAAGTTGTATCAATCTAACTCTACTTAAAGAAAAACAATACTGGGACTGATATGCGATTATTTTACAATCGGACATACAGGATAATCGCATATCAGTCCCATTACTGTTTTTTTTTTCGGAGAAAATATAAGTTTGTACTTTTTTGAGACAAAAGGGCAGATATTGACAGCAGAGAAATTTCGTCCGATTACGTTTTCTTCCGTTGTGATCGTAATGCATTGACGAGTCAGCATTTGCTGTAAAAAGCACACTCAAATGTAACTCGGTTTGATGCTTAACTGCAATGAACTCGAACAAATCGCAGTTTGCATAAAGTTGCATTCTCGTTCGCTTTATATAGTTGCTATCTATCTCCCACCTAATTCGTGTACCGAGTTATATACTGCTCAGGCAAGTGCAGTACAACTTGTTGCAGATCGTTTGACAGAGAATGACATAATTTTGTCTGTCGGCGACTTTAATCTCCCTAACTTGCGATGGCATCTCGATAAGGACATCAATAGATACAGTCCTTCTAACGTCTCGACTGATACTGAGCTGGACTTTACAGAAGCAATGTTTACCAATGACTTGAGCCAGGTTAACAGTTTCGTCAATACAAATGGAAAACTTTTGGACCTGGTATTTACCAATTTTCCGGAATATCTTGATTTAATTGCACCATCGTCTCCTCTGTTGCCGATTGATAACCACCACGCACCAGTAGTTTTACTATTCCGCAAGCGATTTTGACTTGGTAAAATCCATTTTTGTGCACATTGATTGGGAACGATTATTGAACGACGGTTCCTTGGACCAGATGCTATCAGCTTTTTATGGATCACTATGATGTTATCATTCGCCATGTTCCTCGAAAAAAACCTGCTTCGATCTCAGTTTTCAACCAATCGTGGTGGACTCCCGATCTGTGTAACCGTCGCAACAATCTTCGTAAGATGCGTAACCGATATTTCACTACGGAAAACGAGTCCGACAGAGCTAGACTTCGCGAGCTTGAATCGGAGTATAAAGCCCTCCTTTAAGCAACGTCAAGCAAAACCCCTCTTGTTTCTGGGATTACATCAAGCAGCGGAAAGCTAGTCACGGCGTTCCCGGCTCAGTCAACTACAATGGAACTACTTCTCAATCTAGCTCAGAAGCAGCCAATCTCTTTGCCACATTCTTCGAAAGCGTGTTTAGTAAAGGTTCTCCCATACAACGTCGGAACCCCTTTGAACAGATACCGTCCTATGACATTA
The DNA here is from genome assembly GCA_024533555.2 of Aedes koreicus. Lineage (NCBI taxonomy): Eukaryota > Metazoa > Arthropoda > Insecta > Diptera > Culicidae > Aedes > Aedes koreicus. The sequence goes on from JAHHFK020003643.1 coordinate 59,994, forward strand.
GTTTGGCATGCATACAGTTTTCTACGAATGATCTTCGGAAAGCCCTTAAAGACCACGACTCAACGAAAGGACCCGGAACAGATAGCCTACCTCCTGTATTTTTGAAGAATTACGCCACTACTCTTGCAATGCCCATCGCTGCAGTTTTCAACCGCTCACTCCAGGACAGAACATTCCCAATTGCGTGGAAAACGGCGTCCATAGTACCGATCCATAAGTCCGGAAGTTACACTTGTGTCGAAAATTGTCGTGGAGTATCTATACTTTGCACTCTCAGTAAGGTTTTCGAAAAGCTAATCTACTCAGTATCATACAGAGCTGTTTCACCGATCATCTCCGTTGCTCAACATGGCTTTGGGAAGCACCGTTCTACAATATCGAACCTAATGTGCTACGTTTCGGCGATATCACGTGAACGGGAGTCAAAGCGGCAAGTGGACTCGGTTTATATCGACTTTGCGAAAGCGTTTGATGCAGTACCGCACAATCTCATCGTTGAAAAAAATTCAGTGCATTCCAGGACATTCAACATACCATCTGGAGTACCCCAGGCCAGTGTTCTAGGCCCTCTTATTTTTATTATTTATTTGAATGACTTGTGTGAACTGCTTCTATCCTCAAAACTTTCATTCGCCGATGATCTGAAATTTTTCGGAGTGATTATCTCTCCCGCCGATTGTGGCGAAGTTCAGGAGGATATGCACCGTTTGCTAAAAGTGCTGCAACAACGTTATTCTGCACCAGTATTATATGGGATCGGATTCTCTGGAACGTGTAAGTTCTCTCTGTGATCTGGGTGTTACAATTGATTCGAAGCTGAGGTTCAATGAGCACATGAGCATCGTTATTGCTAAAGCATACACTGTGCGTGATTTTATTCGTCGTCATGCATCAGGCTTCACTGACGTTTATTGCCTTAAGACGCATTTTGGCTCGCTAGTTCGCAGCATCTTAGAATACGCCTCACCGGTGTGGTCTCCATCTTACGTCACGCATACTCTTGCAATTGAGCGGGTTCAGAAAAGTTTCATGAGGTTTGCCTTGCGTCGGCTCCCATGGAATGATCCAGTCAACCTTCCCGCTTATCCCGACCGATGCAAGTTGAATTATTTTTGAAACCCCCTCAGCCAGGCGTATTAAACTGCAACGGCTGTTCATCTTCGACCTTATAATGGGCCATGTGGATTGTCCCGAACTCCTAGAATTATTTCCGTGGAACACTCCTCCTCGTCCGTTCCGAAACTCCTCATTACTGGCAATTCCGTTTCACAGAACGAACTTCGGATTCAATCATTGTTTTAACTTGTGTTTGCGAGCCTTTAATGCTGTAACGAATTTGATTTTAATTTGTCTAAAAATGTGTTTAGTGCTAGAATTAGAGGTTTAGATTAAGTTATTCTAAGTACTGATTACTTAGAATAACTTAATCTAAACCTCTAATTCTAGCACTAAACACATTTTTAGACAAATTAAAATCAAATTCGTTACAGCATTAAAGGATCGCAAACACAAGTTAAAACAATGATTGAATCCGAAGTTCGTTCTGTGAAACGGAATTGCCTGTACGACATAGTCGAAGATAGTGTACAATAAATAAATAAATAAATAATTCATATTGCAGGATGGAAAAACATACAGACATCATGCGAAACATAGTGTAATCCGAAAAACATCATCACAACTTCAATGGCTGTTTTCTCCATTCGATAATTTACCATATGGGACTGATATGCGTTTCACGGCAGTATACTGTCAATACAAGCATATCTGTCCCATTTGAAGAAACAGCAATTCGAGAAAAACTCTGTTGAAAATTTATTTCTCTGTAGGCTGTTACGAATGGGACAAACTAATTTTGGTATTTAAATGGTATTTTCTGAACATTACATGGTACATACTTTCAGTGCACAGTGCAAAATATCGGTGATGAACAATATATTCCAACGGGAAACACTAGAATCCATATGGTACAGTTATGCTTTTATGGGCATTATAAATATTGGGTGATTGATTGATTTCTTATTTAACGAGTCTTTCAGCCTGAGACAGGATCGTTTCTTAAAATATGAACATGGGTCAGTTATGCTTATAACGGCACTGTAATCAAGATCAGTATTTTACACTCGTCATAGTCGTACTTAGTCCATATTTGAAGAAGCTCGTAATCTCTCAAGTTATCTTATGATATGGCCACTCGATTTCGGTGACGAACTAGCCCAGGTGGCTAAAAGTCACCTTAATAAAGATTAAAAAAAAAATATGGCCACTCGAAGTGAATGGTTGTTCAGCATTCAGCATGCTTGAAATTTTCAAGAGGTTAGTGTCTGTATAAACGTAAGTGCTACTTTGTAATACTTAAGGGACGGCAATAAAATAGACGCCACCCCCCTCACCCCCTCCCCTCCTGGTCGTCGTGTTTTTTTTGGTATAGGCATCATATAATGTTTGCATAGATATTAAGTTTGTATACTTTATGTACGTTCCTGTTATCTGCGTCTTATAGGCCCACTTTAGCCGATCGATAACCACATGGCGACATTTTCTGAATTCGTAATGTGGTGATTAGCGCCCTCTTATGGTTTCAATTGGTAGCTTCGTTTGAAGAAGTACAATAAAATCAATCCCGGTTTGAAACTACCGCACTGCAATATTGACAAAGAACATATAAGCAGAAATAACAACAACAAAAATCGTTCAACAATGGAAGATCCAGAGTTTATAACAGATGAGCGACCTGATTCGATTGCCGCCCGTCAAATCCCGTCGTCAACCGTGACAGAGCGATCGGCTGCGGCCTGCTGGTAAGCGCGTTGGCGTATTTCGACTGCGTCGGTGCAACCAGGGGTTTTGTCGTCACATACCCCCGCCCGTAATCCTAGTTGTAGTTCCAAATCCCCCGGAGAATCCATAGGTTTGCGTAGTTTTCCGATGACCCAATACTGCTAGTACGTCACCATAGAACTCCACTCGCCGTTCTCACCAAAGCTGGGCGAACGCTTCAATCACGTCCGGCGATGACCTTGTCTACCTCTACCACGAATCCACCGGTTTCACCCCGTTCCATTCAATATAAGAACAAACTTCTAGTTCCTTGCATCGAGTTACGAGTTACCACCGGCAGGTACTCCCTTATCCACCTTTTGACAAACCTGACGAGGCGTTCTCGCACTCCGGCGGGTGGATTGTACTTCCAAGCCGTTTGAGCGTTCGTGAAGGTGGTTGCTAGGGTCTCGTTGCTTTCCGCGATCTCCTCCTGAGTGCCATCCTGAGGAGTAGAACACGGTTGGAGACCCACGGCGAATTAAGAATCGCCGGTTCATGGCTTGACTGGGAAATAATCTTTTACGATCGCGCATGTCCGAGGTGGCTGTCCGGAATGAAGGTAACTAAATCCGACTCGTGACAATTAAAAAAAATAAAACTATATTTAATGTATAAAACAAGACGGTACAAATAACGCGTGTTCGCGGTTCTTATTCCTTTTTCACTCTGGTCTGAATGACGTTTTTCGTTGGTCTGTCATGATGACAGGTTCACTGCCATCCGTGAGCCCAGTTGGAAAGTGAAACATTAGGGTGATCCAAGGTCCCAACACCTCCCCTCTCATACAGGAGGTACGGCTGAAATCGCTGAGGTTCTCTTCGAGCGCGCGAAGAGCGGTGAGGAGCCTGGGGTGCTGGTTCAAGTTCAATGGCAGGCTGGAAGTCCAAAGTGACTGAGCGTGCCGTAGACGCCGTGACTTGTGGAGAGCTTGACGAGAACGCAGATATGTACTATGGAGGCATCGGTGACACTACCGGCACGCACCCAGCTGTTGGGCGTCGCAGACGGCAAAGATACTGGTTTTTCTTGAGGTCCAATCGGCAACGGTCCTGGTGACACAATCTGCGAGCGAGGTTTGGGTAGATCCCACGCATCAAGTAGGATGTTGATGGGAAGCTTATTGCGATTTTGTGTAGCAGCTTTGGCATGGCGATCAGCTGCTGCACGGTCCTTGAGTTGGTTAACATGCGACCGTACAAGCTTCCGATTGTCGACCCAAACATTGTAGATTACTGTACCGGTTTTCTCCAGTACAACTCCAGGTGTCCAGTGCCAGGTGTTGTTGACGTAAACCTTTGCAAAAACTAAGTCGTCACGATGGTAGCCTCGTTTTACTCTTGACTTCGTTGGGACTGATTCCACGCCAAATCGGTCGGTCACCAAACTCAACTATCTTCGATTTTGATGAAACTTGGTACACGTCTTCGGTATGTTGAAAAAAAAATCCACTGGTGTTAAGATTATTTGGATTCAAGAGTAACTTTTGAGATGGGTGTATGTTTTTTTTCCAACATTTTACTTGAAAAATCGTAGTTCAAAAACCATTACATTTAGAGAAAAACTTTATATGGGGGAGTTGTAGAGAACTAAAAAGGCTTTGTAAAAAAAATGTACACTGAAAAAAAAAATTTTTTTCATAAAGAAAAATCGAAAATAAATACTAAAAATCAAATATAAAAAAAAACATATTTTTAATATTTTTCAAATTTGTTTTGTGGAAATTTGAGAAAAAAAGACACGTTTTGAAAAAAACTCTAGGATGGACGCTCTTATAATAAAAAAGTTTTCCGAAGAGCGAACTTTGGTGCATATTTCAAATTTTGGTTATTCATTATTATAAATGAAAATTAATTATACAATATGATTTTGGAGATCATTAAAAACAATAATGATAATAATGATAAATCACCTGAACGCAACCGTTTTCGAGATTTTTCGGATTTTATTTCAATAGAATGAAAAAACATAAGAAAATTCGCTCTTTTCTTAAGTTAATCGAGATTTCCACCAGAAATGATAAATTTTCCAAGATCTTCATATTGTAACGTTCACATTACTCTAATGTCCTCTTTTCTTTTGATATCAGGATGATAAGAAGACTCATTTGAAAAGAACAAGATAAATAGTTCTATTGTTTTAATATTGCAATCAATATAGGGAAACTGCCCCCATATTAATCTCATTGTTCCTATATTCATCCTACGATGAATCAAACAATTGGGCAGTTGAAGGATCGGTTTCGTTTTCTAATAAGGTTTGCTCACGTTAAATAACTACAACAAACATTACTAACTAATCCTGTCACGTGTATATTAGCCTGGGACAAAATTTGAATTCCAGTTCCCTAATGATTTTCGGAAGCCTTTTGGACCCTGTAATAACTGTGCAAAATTTCAACTCGATCGGTGAAACTATATTTTAGCGCTCGCAGTTTTAATTTTCCATAGTATTTTATATGGGAAAACTTACCTTTTCAAAGAAATATCTGGCGAGGTGACCCGTTGTCCTCTAAAAATAAATCAATCCCTTAACTTGCTGGGAAATTTTTCAAAGGAACTTTTCTTCGAAGTCCGCAAAGCGATCCGACGCTTGTGGAAAAAGTTATTAAGCTGAAACTGATTGCTATCCAATCGAACGGTTCATTGAACTGTTTTCTCTTGCAGCACTGCCACCTGCAACCTGCTGCTGGCTGCGCGAAGCAAACACTGTATTTTGTTTATGTTCACTCAGCAAGGAGAAACTGTGCTGCTAGAAAAAACACTCCAATGAGCCGTTCGATTGGATAGCAATCAGTTTCAGCTTAATAACTTTTACCACAAGCGTTGGATCGCTTTGCGGTCTTCTAAGAAAAGTTTCTTTGAAAAATTTCCCAGCAAGTTAAGGGATTGATTTATTTTTAGAGGACAACGGGTCACCTCACCAGATATTTCTTTGAAAAGGTAAGTTTTCCCATATAAAATACTATGGAAAATTAAAACTGCGAGCGCTAAAATATAGTTTCACCGATCGAGTTGAAATTTTGCACAGTTATTATAGGAACCAAAAGGCTCCCAAAAATCAATAGGGAACGAAAATAATTTTGTTTCATATATCCGTGTCCCAGGCTAGTGT